>VXAB01012913.1:125314-157724 GCA_013399175.1 Odontophorus gujanensis
TATTTGGAAAATAATTGTTTTTTTCCCCCAAAAAAGGAAAAAAATATAAAAAAAAAAAAAAAAAAAAAAGAAGGAAAGAGACGGGAAATGATAACCCCTGCGAGATATATCAATGTAGATCAGTTCTTATGCTACTGAAATTATTTTCCTTCCGTGGCATCATACCTCATTCATTCTGCTGAAGGCTATCTATAAACATTCGAGTTCATCACAGCTATTCTTACACATTCTCTCATTTTTAACACCATTGCCAAGATTTTCATCCTTTTTAAATGAGAATGAGGAGACAGTATCTCTTCTCCAGGGTCAGATGAATTAAGCTTAAATAATTTTATTTTCTATAATTTTCCTATAGTTATTCAGAGGATTGGTGAGAGAATGTCACTGAATAGATAGTCTTCTCATTAACATTCCTGTTAAAACCTTTCAGTAGGTCTGGTTCGGGCTGCTGATGGAGCAGTTCTTAAAAGAATTGGCTCGTCTGTGAAACAGCTGCTCAGCAATGCCACTATGCAAGGGAATTGTTGATAATAAGATGATTCTATTATAACTACATTGGGAGCATAATATATATTAAGCTGCTTTGAGATATGCAGTGGGGGCCTAGGAATTAGACCATGATTGCTCGTCTCTTGCAAGGAACAGGAAACAGCTGATGGTTTCGTGTCTGCTCAATTGAATTAGTCCTACTCTCAGACTTTAGTTAGATGAAAAATCTGCTATCACTCCTCACTTCCTGTGTATTTCCTGCCTGTGTGAAGGTTTGTTATTTTTTTTTCCTTGAGTTAGGGAGGGTTTGTATTTTCTGCTGCTGAGGTAATTGATCATTTACTGTTTTATAGGAATTTTTCTAATTTCAAGGCTTTCTTAGGAAAGATTATCAGGAGGAGATTCCCTGGATCCTCATTCACCCAGCAGTGAAGCTCCAGATACCGAATGTTTGGAAATGACTATGCAATATGACAATGCACTGGTGAGTATACTGACATGGGCATTACAGACTGAACTCAGATACAGATATGTAAACAACTGTACATACGGCTTTTAGTCAAGAAAAGTGGCAGTGGGTGTTGTGTAGTGACTTATACTAATTTACATTTATGATTTAAGATATACAAACCAAATGAGAAATACTATTGTCAGATTTTTGCCTATCAGATATCTCAAAGTTACACATACTATGAGGAATAAAACACACACACACAAAAAAAAAATGATCTGGAGGAGTGGAGCAATTAAAAGTCACACCAAAGTAACAGTCCCTTAGAAATGTTGTTTTCAAATAAATAAGAAGTGAGTAAGACCATACAGGGTTTTAGGCTGCTAGAATTAATTGCCATCTAAAATGAAAAGCATGTAACTAGTTCCAAAACATTTAGTAGTTTCTACAGTTCTCTGTAAATAATTTCATTTTTAGCTATTCTTGTGTACTGTTATTCCGGATTTTTGTTATTAGAGACATTTGGAAAGTATTGTACATCAGGTAAAATGAAATAAAAAAGTGACCTAGAAATGACATTTAGGACCTTCCCTTCTACTCAGCACTAGAGAGGCCACACTTGGAGTTCTGGTACAGATTTGGGCTCCCAGTACAATAGCAATATGGATATATTGGCACAAGTTCAGCAGAAATCCATTAAGGTTATTACAGAATGGGCTATCTCACATATGAGAAAAGGCAGAGAATTAAACTGTTCGGCCTAAACAAGAGAAGATTCAGGAGGATCTTATTAATGTGTATAAATTGCTGTTGAGAGAGTAAAGGATTGAGATCAGGAGACCCCAGTGTAAGGACAAGAAACAATGGGCATTAAGTTATAAATAGAATTGAAATATCAAGTTCATTAAAAAAATAAATTAATTGGGACACGTATTTTCATTGTGAGGATGACTAAGCACTGGTGCAGGTTGCCAGAGAGTTTGTGGGGTCTCTATCCTTGGAGATACTCAAAATCCCTGTGGGCATGGTTTTGAGCAATTTGCAGTGACTGACCCTGGGGCACACTGATTAGACCACTTCCAGAGATGGCTTCCCATCTCAGCAGTGGTGTGATTCTGTGTAAGATTATGTGACTGACCTGAGGCTAAAGAGGCAATCTTTAAGCTACAGTAGAATTAGTTTCATTGATGAAAATTAGATCATGAATAGTAATCAAGGGCAAAACCCTGACAGGGAAAGCAGACCTTAGATTAGCTCTCAAAAAGGAAATCAGAAAATCCTTTAACCTATACTTAAGTGTATGAATGAAGGCCAGAATATAAATGATAGAGAATCCAAACTACTGCAAGATAAGAGAGGCAAGGCACACAAAGAACAGATTCAACATAGAGTTCATAAACAGCTAGAAAGACTTACATTGCGAAAATTAGTATTATCGTAAGATGTGCCTAGTGCAGTGGAATTGCAAAAATCAACAAGAACTTCCACATCACTTTGAGGAGTTTACAGAATGACATGGATGTCTGCACAAATATGCAGGCTGTCTCTAACTCCTCCAGGGAGCAATCACAATATGCTCCCTATCTCAGCATTTCTTAAATGCTTATATATTCTGGTATTGCTTAAATTTACTACTCTTGATAAAATAGGCCCTGTGCAAAACTTGCATGGGATGATCACAAATGGCTGTATTTGTTTTATCATTTGTGGTATACTAGCATCAAAAGGCAGATTCATGCTTCAGAAGTTCCTTGTGCAATCAAACTACCAAATTAAAATAAAGCAAAACAAAAGGACATGATCTTGAAGATCTAACAATCTAATATTTGCTTTACATGAAAAAGTTTCATACCATTTTAAACTGAAAAATGACTAGATTTTTTTTATGTTGAAAGATAACCTATTAGGTAACTGCATTTTTTTGTGAATGTGTTTGCCCCTATAGAAAGACTATGTAGTGTTTCTAGACAAGTGAACAAATTCTAAATAGTTTTATAACATTATTAAAATACCAAAACTGTACAGAAAATTCAAACGCTCTTTAATAATATTGAGACTTTGAATTGCAAATTACCTTTAAAAATGTATGATAAGCCACATAGTTTTTTAATCCAATTAGAGGAGATCAATAAAAACCCCAAAATACAATATTTATAACCCGACAACAACTTATATATAGGTTCACTACCATCAATAAAGACAATGGTTTTGCAGCATTTCAAGTTACTGAAAAAGCCACAGTGCGCTTAAGTTCATTGCAAAACAAAAGTGCCACATGTTGACTAAAAATTAATAATATACTGCCTGTCATAAACTCTGTCATAAAGAAGCCCAGCATTTTCATTAAACTACACTGTTCACTGAACACAAGTGATCTTGCTTTCCTTCTAGAAAACAAGGAAAGCTGTGCAAATGCTGCTGTTTTCAAACATCTGTTCTGCTTGCAGACTTGCAACACTGCGCACAGTTTCTAGATTTTGTTTCTAAGTCCTTCAAGGGCAGCTACAGTTTTGAAAATTTAGGACACGAATGTTCAAGATTCATGTTAAAAATTGAAGGCATAACAGTGTAGGACACTGCACAGCCATCCACACCAAGTCCTTTGAAAGACTAGTGACATTTTATAAACTACACTAGAATTTGCTCTGTGTCATATTGAGATAATCAATATTAGAACAAACATCATCTATAATAGGATAAAAGGAATGATCCAGAATTACTCCACAGAGTGAGGGACATCTTCAATTTTTCAGAATGCAATCTCAAGATATCTACACAATCTTCCGCCTCCAAGAATAACATTTCCACTGTTCTCCTACATATGTATATGCACCTCATTAACTTTTTTTTTGTTTTTTTGTTTTTTGTTCCTCAGCTTAACAGGGCCTGTTTGTAGGATTTCTATCTCCATGCAAAGAAGCAGCTCTTCTTCCTCTGCAATGATGATTTACACCTCTCAGTGCCAGAGTCATTTCTACCTATACATATACTGAAATTCTCAGAAACACATTCAACACATGCATATTTATTTCATAAAGATGACTGAATATTCAGAAGCTCTTTTGCTCCTTATTAATCTGCAGCTTATAAGAAAAGCTCAGTGAACTGTGGCATGCATATAGGGATACACCTGCAAAAAAAGTTCATTCATAAAGACAATTATTTAGTAAAACATGACAAGAAACTCTTAAATTTACAAAATTCTGAAAAAGCACCAGACAAAACTGACTAGAAATAAAAAAACACCCTGAAAACTGACTTTATCAATTCCTTCTAGGTAAAAAGAAAAATTATCTATCTATCTATCTATCTATCTATCTATCTATCTATCTAATTCATCTGGAGTGTGTTACATAAAATTACCTCCCAAATGCAATTGGGGCCTGTCTGTTTAGAAGCCCCAGAAGTACTCCACAAGACAGTACATATCACAAGAAAATCATGTAGGAAAATACTGCAGCTATAAAGCTACAAAAAGTCAGAGTACAAAAAACCGCTTTCCAATAGAAAAATCATGGAGATCCACAGTTCATCTTGCAACAGTGAACATAATTGCAAACCTAAATTTTGCATTTGAAATCAGGAGACAAAAATTATAAACCTCCCTATGCATATCTAATCTTTTTTTTTTCAACATTAGCCAAGCCTGCAGGCACTTAAGAGTCTGATTCTTTATGTTACTGTAATTAAAGGCAATACTCATAAGGCTGATAAGTATACCAGCTATAACTTATCTTAGCCAAAGTGACAACTGCAAATATTTTACCAAATTGTAAAGAAAATTATATTAGAATTCATTCTGGCTCATCAACTTTTAAATCCCATAACCTTGAAAATAAGTATATTATATCCAGCCTACCATCAAACTTCTTATGCCGAGAGACAAAAGTGGTGCGTACAAAGTGACTTGTCTCCTCCACCAAGTTTTCAAACTCCAATTTACTCTGCTGGCTTAATTTGTCCTCCATTTCTGATGTGCAGCACGTATACTCCTGAGGGCAGATTCTCAAATGTTCCCCTGGAATTGGAAGAACAAAGGCATTAAAAATATTTGAACACACATGTAAATACATCAGAACCCAACATACATATAACTTAGCTTCAAGAATGTGGGCTATGTAAAGATATCTTTAAGGTTTGACCACTTCACTGGGAACAATTTGTTCCTTATCAACAGTTTTACCATAGCTGGGCTCTCCCAGAGAAGAGATATAATTTGCAGTGCTGTATTGATACTTCAGAAATATCTCAAGATGAAAATGATTCTTGAACTGAAGAAGCCTTCTACGTAAGCAAATGGGTTCTTAAAAATCCTAAGACAATTGCTTGCTTTCTCTTTATGTTCAAAATATCTGGAGAAAGACCATCAGAGCTTTCTTGCTATTTCTTTGCTACTCAAAGATCATAAATTATGTATTTCTGTAGGTAGGTTCCACTTGCCCAAATGTACTAAAACATTCTCCCCTTTTCCCCTTCCTTCCCTTCTGTTTGAGTAAGTGTATTTTAATGATTGTGTCTGGGTGCCACATATTTTCTTGGACAGCATTTCTTCTCAGATCAAGCAAATGCTTCACTGAATGGGAGAAAGCAATGAAGAGTTTAATTAATGCTTATGTTATACAGAAATGCAATGTAAAAGGTAATGAAAGCTTCTTATTTAATTCAATAGATTTATCTCTTGAAGCACGGTGCCAGTTCTTCTGACAATATTGCTTTCTTCAGTACAATTTGCAAGTGGAAACCAATTCTTTAGCTCATGAAATTAAAATGGTCTGTTATTACATGAAATGTGAATTTCCAATTGACACTGTACTAGGGTGTCAGAAACATTTAGCTCAGTTTGTGTGAAGGTAGGAAATTCTATCATTCCCTCCTGAGAAATAAAAAGAATGATCTGCCTGTATGATTAAAGCTACTTGTAAAGCAATGAAAACATTTAGCTTTCTGTACAACGAATCCTGATTAAAAAGCCCTCTGCAAATCTCTTAGAGGTGCAAACAAAATGATATACAAAGCCCAGGGGTTAAATAAATATGGGGGACCTGATTCTTATTTATATCAAGGCTCCTTTGTATCACTGCTGAGCCATAAAGAAGATTTAAATGCAATTTATATCTACTTTAAGGCTCCTGTTCACCATTGTTATTATGTAGCAAGGAGAATCAGGCCCTGAGGTTTATACTTCCCAGGGGTGCAATGCATTTAGCTGCTGCGTCATTTTGAAAACAGCATCAAAAAAGGTTTGTACATGCTTAGAATAAACACTGTCTTGAGTTTATTGTCACTTTATTTCAATTTTTAGTTTATTTTCTGAATTAAGTCTTTTGATTTGAAGCTCAGTCATTCCTCAACCCTCAAACCCATTTACCCTAGCTTAATTTGTTGTTCCGCAGTAGTTTGTAAGATATGAACTGTAATGTTAAGAGACTTCTAGCAGTCTCAAGACTTTTTAAAAACCTCACAGCCATAAATCTTTAGGAAGTATCATTTAATTAACAGTCATGAACAATAGAACAATTCTATAAAGAAGATTCTCTGTGACCATCAAAATATTGTGAAGATTCTTTCCTGCATTGCTCTCCCAGTGCAATAACATCATTCTTCTCCATTCTCTAGGTCATGCATCTAAGCCAGAAACAACACATGAAGGAAATGATGAACCAACTACTGTCAGACATGAAAGATAGTGGCAAAAAATGCTTGGTTTGTACTCTATGCCACTGTCACATTAAACAGAAATTATTCAACAAGTAACAAACAACCGAGGAGACAGTATACTAAGACACAGAAAGTTTTCTTTCAGTAGCAACATTCTGAGTTTTTGTTAGAAGTCAGAAGCACAAAGCTGAAATATGGTGCCTTTGGAAGCAGTGTTGTGTGGTTGATTAAATAAACATACCCTTACACATACATCAGAACCACCTCCCCCCCCCCCCCCCCCCCTCTTTCCCTTCCTACATATACCCAGGAACTTTTCCAGGAAAGCACTGGAAAAGTGTACACTTCCAGTTACAGACGCAGTGATAGTTCACACTTTCTTCAATGCCAGTGTCCTTTAGTGTTGTTGGAGCCATGAATTTTAATAATTTTCAGGTTTATTTCCTCTACTCATTTTCCATTTTTTTTAATCTTCTATCTGGCTTCCTTTATTTTTCAGAACTGCCAGACTACCAAAAGAACTAATGCTAATCATCAAGATACTGTGCGTACTGAGTAACAGCTGTAGGTCTTTGTTTTGAAGAAGTTGGTCTGATTTCAACTGGGACAGAGCTAATTTTCTTTCTAGAACCTGGTATGGTGCTGTGTTTTGAAATTAGCATGATAATAACGTTGGTCAAACAGTGATGTTTTAGTTGTTCCTGAGCAGTGCTTGCACACAGCCAAGGACATTCCTGCTTCTCTCGGTGTCCTGTCAGTGAGGAGTTGAGAGAGGAAAGAACCAGGACAGCTGACCCAAACTGGCCAAAGGGATATTCCATACCATTTGGTGTAATGCTGAAGAATAAAACTGGAGGAGCTCTCTAGAAGAGGGGGCTGATGTGTGGGGACTACCTCTGCATTGGTCAGCAGGTTGTTAGTAATTGCAGTGTACATCATTTGTTTTGTATACTCTTTTAATTATAATTATTCTTTTACTTTTCTGCTCTATTAAACTGTCTTTATCTCAACCCCCAAGTATTACCTTTTTTTCCAATCTTTCTCCTGTACCACAGTAGGGAAGGGAGAGAATGGCTGTATGGCATTTAGCTTCCTACTGGGTTAAACTACAACAGATGTTATGTCATGCTGAATATTATGACACATTTAAGTATAGTGACTTCAGTAAACAAGTCAATTTTGCATCAGTATTAATTTTGCTCTTGTTTTTTTTATTTGTGGTCTTACTTTACTACAAAAACTACTTTAAAATCCAGCTTCCACACTACATACTTGGATTTCTGCTGTACTTATTTTTTCTACCTATGCACATATTTTCCTTGTGTTTCCTTGGTTAATTCAGTGGATATTCATTCATTCATGAAGCTGTTAACTGCTGACACATAAAATTTCCAATTACATAAAGTGCTCACAAATTCTACCGTCAACCCATTGCTTTCCTCTCCTAACAATGTGTCTTCCTAAACCATCTACACTAACTACCTGTCTTCATCATAATTTGCTAATTTATAATCATCTTTCTTTTAAAACGTTTCTAGAGTTTCTCCCTGAATTTTCACGTAAAGAAATAGAATCATGCTTCTCTTGATATTCTGTTTCAATACCACCTTTTTCCTCCTCCTATTCCATCACTAGAGGCACAGGTCAGATTACAGATAAAATAAATACAATTATCTTTCCCCTGTGGCAATGGAATGTCTGTCCTCTGATCAGTCTAAGACGTTCAAGTGCACTAAACAAAGAAGTCTTAAGAATTTGAAGTTCATAAGCTCTATCATGCTTGCACTGATCATGAGCGGCTGCAGGCTCCAAAGACTGACAATCTGGCAAAATCTTGGGCCATTTCCTGGAAATGGTGAATGGAAACTCACTGACAAACCACTCTCTGTATAAGTAACCCTAATTAGATTTTTAAAAGCAATGATTACTATTTTGTGTTTATTCTTATTAAACATATTGAGTTAGCAATAGGACAATTAGTAATGACATAAAACTTGTAAAGCCTGAAGCTCTGTACTAACTTCTTTATGGTAAGGGTGATGGAGCACTGGAACAGGCTGCCCAGAGAGGCTATGGACTTTCTACAGAGATATTCAAGACCCGTCTGGACACCTAACTGTGTCATCTATTGTAGGCTACCTGCTTTAGCAGAGCATTGGACTTGATCTTGAAGTCCTTGCCAATCCCCGTGATTATATGATTTTGTAGCATTCAACTTTTATTAGAATAGATAAACGTTCCTCAAAAAAATAAAAGTGGTCTTGATTTTCTCAAAACGAAAGTAGTTTTTTCTTTATTTTCAGAGATGTGTGCTCTAATTTGGATTTTTTCCTTATTTTGTGCACATCTGTGATCGAATCTGCTTGAGTTGGAAATAGCTCTGCAGGCTCTATTTGATTGTGCTTCCTCTACTTTCCTGAACAGGATCATTTGACATTTCTGTTTTGAAATATACTGTTCTATTACCCTGAAAGGAGTTTAATCACTGGTTTGTGTATTTACCCACATGAAGTATTTTGCAGGCTGAATATGTTCACAGCTAATCTACCAATTCTTGCCCTGAGAAACTTCATACGGTCTAAAAATACACGTTAATTTTAGCAAAGACTTTGATGGCACAAGTGGCATTGGATGCAGCTGACTAGGCTTTCTTTGTGGTAAACTGTGTCTCACCACCATTTGTGACAGAATGTGGCTACCAGCATTCTATCAGACTAAAAAGTACAAAATCAGCAATTATCAGCAACCTACCACAACTCTTCTAGCCACCATTTCCAACTAAAAATGGTGACCCACATATCTCTTTTTGCGTTCTATGTGATACAAATCAAATCAATTTCCAACTTGAAATTCACCTTCTGGTATTCAGAGATTCAGTATTCAGTTTCAGTTTTATTAATGGTGTAATCTCACATCTGTCCTCACATGATCCAAATTGTCAAAATCTGCAGGTGAATATGGTAATTGTGCTACAATATTTTTTGAAGTGTGATGAAACATTTAATAAAACATTTTATATTTATATTGCAGTTTGATGTTTCCATAGCATATTATATAACCCACAATTCTTTCTGTAATAGTTTCTATCCTAATCATATAGGAAAGGAAAAGATAGAAGGGAAAAGGAGTGTTTTACCATATTGTTATGATATTGTTTTGTCTACAGAATCATAAAATCCTTAGAGTTGGAAGGACCTCTGAAGGCCACTGACTCCAACTCCCCTGCAATGAACAGGGACATCCACTGCTAGATCAGGTTACACAGAGCCTGATCCAGCCTCGCCTTGAAAGTCTGCAGGCACAGGGAATCAACCACATCACTGACAAGCAGTTCTAGTACCTCACCACCCTGATTGTAAAAGATTTTTTCCCTGTATCCTACCTAAATCTACCCTCGCTGAGCTTGAAACCATTTTCCCTTNCCAAGTATTACCTTTTTTTCCAATCTTTCTCCTGTACCACAGTAGGGAAGGGAGAGAATGGCTGTATGGCATTTAGCTTCCTACTGGGTTAAACTACAACAGATGTTATGTCATGCTGAATATTATGACACATTTAAGTATAGTGACTTCAGTAAACAAGTCAATTTTGCATCAGTATTAATTTTGCTCTTGTTTTTTTTATTTGTGGTCTTACTTTACTACAAAAACTACTTTAAAATCCAGCTTCCACACTACATACTTGGATTTCTGCTGTACTTATTTTTTCTACCTATGCACATATTTTCCTTGTGTTTCCTTGCTTAATTCAGTGGATATTCATTCATTCATGAAGCTGTTAACTGCTGACACATAAAATTTCCAATTACATAAAGTGCTCACAAATTCTACCGTCAACCCATTGCTTTCCTCTCCTAACAATGTGTCTTCCTAAACCATCTACACTAACTACCTGTCTTCATCATAATTTGCTAATTTATAATCATCTTTCTTTTAAAACGTTTCTAGAGTTTCTCCCTGAATTTTCATGTAAAGAAATAGAATCATGCTTCTCTTGATATTCTGTTTCAATACCACCTTTTTCCTCCTCCTATTCCATCACTAGAGGCACAGGTCAGATTACAGATAAAATAAATACAATTATCTTTCCCCTGTGGCAATGGAATGTCTGTCCTCTGATCAGTCTAAGACGTTCAAGTGCACTAAACAAAGAAGTCTTAAGAATTTGAAGTTCATAAGCTCTATCATGCTTGCACTGATCATGAGCGGCTGCAGGCTCCAAAGACTGACAATCTGGCAAAATCTTGGGCCATTTCCTAGAAATGGTGAATGGAAACTCACTGACAAACCACTCTCTGTATAAGTAACCCTAATTAGATTTTTAAAAGCAATGATTACTATTTTGTGTTTATTCTTATTAAACATATTGAGTTAGCAATAGGACAATTAGTAATGACATAAAACTTGTAAAGCCTGAAGCTCTGTACTAACTTCTTTATGGTAAGGGTGATGGAGCACTGGAACAGGCTGCCCAGAGAGGCTATGGACTTTCTACAGAGATATTCAAGACCCGTCTGGACACCTAACTGTGTCATCTATTGTAGGCTACCTGCTTTAGCAGAGCATTGGACTTGATCTTGAAGTCCTTGCCAATCCCCGTGATTATATGATTTTGTAGCATTCAACTTTTATTAGAATAGATAAACGTTCCTCAAAAAAATAAAAGTGGTCTTGATTTTCTCAAAACGAAAGTAGTTTTTTCTTTATTTTCAGAGATGTGTGCTCTAATTTGGATTTTTTCCTTATTTTGTGCACATCTGTGATCGAATCTGCTTGAGTTGGAAATAGCTCTGCAGGCTCTATTTGATTGTGCTTCCTCTACTTTCCTGAACAGGATCATTTGACATTTCTGTTTTGAAATATACTGTTCTATTNATGAAATCATAATAATTGATTACACTAACACACAACCCTCCTGTCAGTTGCTTTTAAACTAAAATATTATTAGGCTTTATTTTTCAGTTAAAAGCTTTATTACTTTGCCATTATGTTGTAAACAATTTTATATATCAGGATTATTGTAATTTTATTTCTGAATGTCTACAGTTTTCTGAGCACTGTCTTTGCATAATGAAAGCAATAATAAAGCAACTTAAGGCATGTTAGCATTAAGTCCAAGCTTAAATTTCTTCCTCTAGCAGGTAAAACCACTGAAGTTCCATGCTTTGGACACAGCTCCTATACACGTTCTAGGTACAGGCATCATACTTACCTTCCAAGTTCCATTCCCAACTTCATAGAATCACAGAATCCTTAGAGTTGGAAGGGTCCTTTTAAGGTCATCTAGTCCAACTACCCTGAGATGAACGGGGTCATGGACATCTAGATCAGGTTGTCTAGGGTCTGATCCAGCCTTGCCTTGAAAGTCTCCAGGGATGGGGCATCAACTACAACACTAGGCTACCAGTTCTAGTGCCTAACCACACGCAGTGTAAAAGACTTCTTCCTTGTATCAAACTTAAATCTCCCCTCTTTGAGCTTGAAACCATTTTCCCTTGTTCTATCAACACAGATTCTGTTAAAGAGTCAGTCCTATTCCCTCCTGTAGCCTCCCTTAGATACTGTAAGGCCACTATCAAGTCACCTTGAAGACTTCTATTCTCTGGGCTGAGAGCTCTCGGTGGCTTTCTCAGCTTGTCCTCATTGCCCACTCCATGGATCACTTTTGTGGCCCTGCTCTGGATGTGCTCCAATAGGTCTGTCTCTCTCATGTACTGAGAGCTCCACATCTGGACACAGAAGTCAAGGTGAGGCCTCACTAGGGCAGAGTAGAGGGGCAGAATCACCTCCTTGACTTGCTTGCCATGCATTCTTTGATGCAGCCCAGGATAGGGTTGGTTTTCTGGTCTGTGAGGGCACATTGTTGGCTCATGTACAGCTTCCTGTCCACCAGTACCCCCAGTCTATTTCAGCAGAGCTGCTCTCAATCCTTTCATCCCCCAGCTTGTATTGGTAATAGGGGTTGCCTCAACCCAGGTACGAGATCTTGCACTTGCCTTTCTTGAACTTCATGAGGTTAACCTGGGCCCAGTGGTCAAGCCTCTCTAGGATGTCAACCCATCCCTCTGGTGTGCTTGCTGTCATCAGCAAAGCTGCTGAGGGTGCACTTGACCCCACTGACAATGTCATCATGAAGACATTCATGACTAGACCATCTCCCTGGGAAGCCCATTCCAGCGTTTGACCACTCTTACAGAGAAGAAGTATTTTGTAACATCCAGTCTGAATTTCCCTTGTTGCAACTTGAGACTATTCCCTCTAGCTCTATCACTAGTTACACAGGAGAAGAGGCTAACCCTCAGCTCACTACAACCTTGCTTCAGGTAGTTATAGAGAGCAATAAGGTCTCCCCTAAGCCTCCTCCAGGCTGAACAATCTCAGCTCCCTCAGCTGCTCCTCATAATGCCTGTGCTTCAGATCCCTCATCAGCTTCATTACTCTTCCCTGGACATGCTGCTCCAGGGCCTTGATGCCGTTCTTGCAGTGAGGGCACAAAACTCAACACCGTACTCAAGGTGGCCTCACCAGTGCTGAGTACAGGGGGACAATTACTACCCTGCTCCTGCTGGCAATAATATTTCTGATACAAGCCAGGATACCATTGACATTCTTGGCCACCTGGGCACACTGCTGGCTCACATTCAGCCAAGCATTGACAGCCCAGCTATCCATCCTGTCCAGATCCCTCTGTAGGGCCTTACTATCGCCAGGCAGATAGACACTTCCAGCCAACTTGGTGTCATCTGCAAACTTACTTAGGGTGCACTCAATGCTCTCATCCAGGTCATCAGTAAAGATACTGAAGAGGACAGGCTCCAGCACTGACCCCTAGGGAACACAACTTGTGAGAGGTTGCCAGCTGGATTTAACTTCATTCAGCACCACTCTCTGGGTCCAGACCTCCAGCCAGTTCCTAACCCAGCAAAGAGTGTACCTGTCCAAGCCATGAGCTGCCAGCTTCCCCAGGAGAATACTGTGGGAGACAGTGTCAAAGGTTTTGCTNCCCCTGCAATGAACAGGGACATCCACTGCTAGATCAGGTTACACAGAGCCTGATCCAGCCTCGCCTTGAAAGTCTGCAGGCACAGGGAATCAACCACATCACTGACAAGCAGTTCTAGTACCTCACCACCCTGATTGTAAAAGATTTTTTCCCTGTATCCTACCTAAATCTACCCTCGCTGAGCTTGAAACCATTTTCCCTTGTTCTATCAACACAGATTCTGTTAAAGAGTCAGTCCTATTCCCTCCTGTAGCCTCCCTTAGATACTGTAAGGCCACTATCAAGTCACCTTGAAGACTTCTATTCTCTGGGCTGAGAGCTCTCGGTGGCTTTCTCAGCTTGTCCTCATTGCCCACTCCATGGATCACTTTTGTGGCCCTGCTCTGGATGTGCTCCAATAGGTCTGTCTCTCTCATGTACTGAGAGCTCCACATCTGGACACAGAAGTCAAGGTGAGGCCTCACTAGGGCAGAGTAGAGGGGCAGAATCACCTCCTTGACTTGCTTGCCATGCATTCTTTGATGCAGCCCAGGATAGGGTTGGTTTTCTGGTCTGTGAGGGCACATTGTTGGCTCATGTACAGCTTCCTGTCCACCAGTACCCCCAGTCTATTTCAGCAGAGCTGCTCTCAATCCTTTCATCCCCCAGCTTGTATTGGTAATAGGGGTTGCCTCAACCCAGGTACGAGATCTTGCACTTGCCTTTCTTGAACTTCATGAGGTTAACCTGGGCCCAGTGGTCAAGCCTCTCTAGGATGTCAACCCATCCCTCTGGTGTGCTTGCTGTCATCAGCAAAGCTGCTGAGGGTGCACTTGACCCCACTGACAATGTCATCATGAAGACATTCATGACTAGACCATCTCCCTGGGAAGCCCATTCCAGCGTTTGACCACTCTTACAGAGAAGAAGTATTTTGTAACATCCAGTCTGAATTTCCCTTGTTGCAACTTGAGACTATTCCCTCTAGCTCTATCACTAGTTACACAGGAGAAGAGGCTAACCCTCAGCTCACTACAACCTTGCTTCAGGTAGTTATAGAGAGCAATAAGGTCTCCCCTAAGCCTCCTCCAGGCTGAACAATCTCAGCTCCCTCAGCTGCTCCTCATAATGCCTGTGCTTCAGATCCCTCATCAGCTTCATTACTCTTCCCTGGACATGCTGCTCCAGGGCCTTGATGCCGTTCTTGCAGTGAGGGCACAAAACTCAACACCGTACTCAAGGTGGCCTCACCAGTGCTGAGTACAGGGGGACAATTACTACCCNAGCGTTGGACTTGATCTTGAAGTCCTTTCCAATCCCCGTGATTATATGATTTTGTAGCATTCAACTTTTATTAGAATAGATAAACGTTCCTCAAAAAAATAAAAGTGGTCTTGATTTTCTCAAAACGAAAGTAGTTTTTTCTTTATTTTCAGAGATGTGTGCTCTAATTTGGATTTTTTCCTTATTTTGTGCACATCTGTGATCGAATCTGCTTGAGTTGGAAATAGCTCTGCAGGCTCTATTTGATTGTGCTTCCTCTACTTTCCTGAACAGGATCATTTGACATTTCTGTTTTGAAATATACTGTTCTATTACCCTGAAAGGAGGTTAATCACTGGTTTGTGTATTTACCCACATGAAGTATTTTGCAGGCTGAATATGTTCCCAGCTAATCTACCAATTCTTGCCCTGAGAAACTTCATACGGTCTAAAAATACACGTTAATTTTAGCAAAGACTTTGATGGCACAAGTGGCATTGGATGCAGCTGACTAGGCTTTCTTTGTGGTAAACTGTGTCTCACCACCATTTGTGACAGAATGTGGCTACCAGCATTCTATCAGACTAAAAAGTACAAAATCAGCAATTATCAGCAACCTACCACAACTCTTCTAGCCACCATTTCCAACTAAAAATGGTGACCCACATATCTCTTTTTGCGTTCTATGTGATACAAATCAAATCAATTTCCAACTTGAAATTCACCTTCTGGTATTCAGAGATTCAGTATTCAGTTTCAGTTTTATTAATGGTGTAATCTCACATCTGTCCTCACATGATCCAAATTGTCAAAATCTGCAGGTGAATATGGTAATTGTGCTACAATGTTTTTTGAAGTGTGATGAAACATTTAATAAAACATTTTATATTTATATTGCAGTTTGATGTTTCCATAGCATATTATATAACCCACAATTCTTTCTGTAATAGTTTCTATCCTAATCATATTCTTACTATCGCCAGGCAGATAGACACTTCCAGCCAACTTGGTGTCATCTGCAAACTTACTTAGGGTGCACTCAATGCTCTCACCCAGTTCATCAGTAAAGATACTGAAGAGGACAGGCTCCAGCACTGACCCCTAGGGAACACAACTTGTGAGAGGTTGCCAGCTGGATTTAACTTCATTCAGCACCACTCTCTGGGTCCAGACCTCCAGCCAGTTCCTAACCCAGCAAAGAGTGTACCTGTCCAAGCCATGAGCTGCCAGCTTCCCCAGGAGAATACTGTGGGAGACAGTGTCAAAGGTTTTGCTGAAGTCTAGGTAGACTCCATCAACAGCCTTTCCATCATCCACCAGTTGGGTCACCAGATCATAAAATGAGATCAGGTTGGTCAAGCAGGACCTACCCTTCATGAACCCACGCTGACTAGGCTTGATCCCCAGTTGTCCTGCACATACTGTGTGATCTCCCCCAAGACAATCTGTTCCATAACCTTCCCTGGCAATGAGATCAGGCTAATAGGCCTGTAGTTCCCCAGATCCTCCTTACAACCCTTGTAGATGGGAGTCACATCGGTAAGCCTCCAGTCTTCTGGGACCTCATCAGTCAACCAGGAGCGCTGACAGATGATGGAAATTGGCTCAGCTATCACCTCTGCCAGTTCACTCAGCATTCTCGGATGAATCTCATTGGCCCCATGGACTTGTGGCAGTCCAGCTGGAGTAGTAGGTCTCTGACTGTTTCCTCCTGAACTGAGGGAGTTTATTCTGTTCCCTAACTGAGACTTCCAGGTCAGAGAGGGGAGTATCCTAAGGATAACAGGTCTGACTTTTAAAGACAGATGTAAAGAAGAGAACCTCAGGATGAGGATCCTCAATGATTACGTTCTCAACTGCATCCAGTAAAGAATGAAGAGTCTCCTGGTTCCTCCTCTTACTGTTGATATATTTATAAAAGAGTTTCTTGTTCCCCTTTAACCCAGTGGCCAAGTTGAGTTCCACCTGGGCTTTTGCCTTTCTAATTTTCTCCCTGCACATCCTAACAACTTCTTTTGTACTCCTGAGTTGCTCGTCCATTATTCCACAGGAGATAGACTCTCTTTTTCTCCTGGAGCCTTCAGAAAAGCTCCCTGTTCATCCATGCCCATATTCTTCACTGCCGGCACAGGGGGACAGCCTGGTCCTGCGCTTAAGACTTCCTTCTTGAAGACTGACCAACTGTCCTGGACCCCTTTACTCTCCAAGACTGAATCCCAATAGACCCCCTCTACTAGTGTCCTGAACATTTCAAAGACTACCCTCTGGAAGTCCAAGGTAGCAGTTTAGCCGTCCCAAATCTTGGCTCCATCTGTAATTGTGAATTCTACCATTTCATGGTCACTCTGTCCAAGACAGCCCCCAACCTCCACATCTCCCACCAGACCTTCTCTGTTTGTGATTTGCACATCTAGCAGGACAGCTTCCCTTGAAGCTCTCTCATCAGCTGCAGAAGGAAGTTATCTTCCATACACTCTAGAAACCTCCAACACTGCTTCTTGTGTGCTGTGTTGTATTCCCAGCATATGCCAGTGAAGTTGAAGTCCTCCACGAGGACAAGGGCTGGCACAGCTTCTGCCAGCTACTCATAGAAAGCCTCATCTGTCTCTTCATCCTAGTTAGGTCTGTAAGAGACCCCCACCCAGGATGTCTTCCTTGTCAGCCCTTCCCCTGATCCTTGCCCATACAGATTCAACTTTATCATCCTTAGCCACAGGCTCAGTAACATCAAAGCACTCCCTAACACAAAGAGCCACACCACCCCTCCTTCACTGCCTGTCCTTTCTGAACAGCTTGTAGCAATTGCAGCACTCCAGTCATGCTGTTATTGCTCCCCTAGGTTCATCTCTAGCAGTTCTAGTTTTATTCCCTTCTCCCTTCATACCTAGTTTAAAGCCCTCTCCACAAGCCCTGTCAGCTCCCCAGTAAAGATTCATTTCTTTCTTTGAGACAGGCAAGACCGATCAGCAGACCTCAGTTCAGTTGCCAAGTAGACCACCTCATGACCGAAGAACCCAAAATTCTTGCATTTGCACCAGCCTCTCAGCCATGTGTTTAAGATGAGTTTTCCTGGATGTTTCAGAGTCCTTCCCTGCCACTGAAGGTATACAGGCAAATACTACTTGTATACCTGTTCCATCAGCTAACCTCCCCAGTCCCTTGAGATCAATTTTGATAGTCCTCAGTTTTTCACCAGTGACCTCATCACTGCAGGCCTGAACTATCGATAAAGGATAAAAATCAGAGAGGTGGATCAGACTGAAGAGTTTTCTAGAAATATCCCTGACCTTGGCACCAGGGAGGCAGGCAGCACACCTCCCTAAGGGTAGGGTCAGGGCAACATATAGGACCTTCTGTTCCTTTCAGAAGGGAGTCACAATAATCACTCTTCTTTCCTTCCTTGTGAAGGCAGTCTGAGGCATCAAGCTGACTGTCTCACCTTAGACAATTTTGGAGGCAGACCTCCCACCTCATCCTCACTCACTTCTCCCTCCAGTTCCAGGGCTTCAAACCTATTATATAAAGGCACCTGGGGAACCAAGGTAGGTTGGGATGTGGGTTGTCAGCATCACTGAGCTTGGACCTGTTGCCATTCCTCGTCTCCTCTCAAGTTGGTTCCATCTGCATGACTGTGGCATGAGAGAGGGTCCACTATGTTTTGGGGGGCAGTCCCAGTGTCTTTCTTGTAGAGTCACTCCACCAGTCAATCTCCCATTTGCACTCTGATTGTCCTTAGTCTCTCCACCTCCTCCTTGACCTCCACTAACAGGTTGAGCAGTTCATCCACCTGCTTACACCTCACACAAGTGGAATCCTTGCAACCCTCCCCCAGCAGTAACAGATTCTCCCTGCAGCCAGATGCCTAAACGACCACATTTGTGGGTCAGCCCTCTGTCTGAATCACCACAGTCTTCTTGAGGCAAGCCCGCTGTCTGGTGGAGACCACGTTTAAAAATGTGGTCTCAGGGACCGCCAATGGAAGAGCCAGCCACCCGAGCAAAGATGGACAGCACTCCTGTGCCCTAGCACTCAACCCACTTCCCACACCTTCTACTGCAGTGTGGACAGTGTGTTGTGTGGGCAGAAGCTAGCTTCCACCCTCTGTAGGGCGGCTTATAGCCCAGCAGTCAAGGGTTAAGGTCAAGGTCAAGAGATTAAGAGTGGGCACTGCCATTACCAGCCCTGCTAGCTCTGCAGCCCACCCACAAGCTGTCAGCACTCTGGCAGAGGCACAGCACTTTTGCTGGCTTCAAAAAAGCCAGCTTAGAAGGGTTTTTTGTTTGTCCTTTTTTGCTTTTATTGTAGGACTGCTGAGATTTGAAACATATAGTCATCACAGTGACTATATAAGTTCGGTAATGAATCCAAGTTAATAAATAACATGGATAAATTCAAGTTGCACTTTCAAACTTGGTCTTGTCTTGGTCAAACTCTTTTCAAACCTGAAGATATTGAAGATCACTTCTGCTTCTTCGTACTGCCAAATAGATTAATGTGATTGGGCTTCCTTATTAACTAAGTTTTTTACAATTATGAAATTTACCTTCATAGATCTGCTTCAGACCTGCTCATATTCAGTCCTTTGTGGACAAAGTAGTACAATTTACTATATCACTCAGAGCTTCTTATCTCTAAGCGCTCTGGATTTGCTGCAGTTTTGTTTCTGGATTTAATATTTCTACAACTTCTTTTTTTTTTTTTTTCAGATACTTTTAAAAATATGATTAGTAAAAATAAATCAATCTCTCATTCACCTTTAATTCTTACCTACTCATTTGAGATTTTGATCTTTTTCTGTATTGGTGATTTATGTTTCTGCACACCATTTTTTCAAAGTTATCAATTACTTAAGTTCTCCACTGGTGAAATATGAAGCTTAGGAGAACTCTTTATAATCACATTATCAATTTTTCTAGTCTGGAAAACAATTTTCTTCCAGTATTTCCACCTTCTGTCACTCATATACGTGAAAAGAAAATGCTATCATTGAATAATTTAACTCAAAATTACATTAAACAGAAAAAAACCCTAAACTTCTAAAACAGTAATAATTTAATTATTTTGCTGTTAAAGCTAAGTTATATACATGATCAACTTATCATCACCTCAGTCACCATTCAAATGGTGAAAATGAAAACATTTTTTTTGGACAAAACTTGATCTATAGCCACAAGTCCCAAAGCTTCTTCTGAATTTGTAATAATCTCCTCTGTGGGGTATAACAGCCCTCCAAACAACCTCTCTAAAATTGCACCTGACATTCAAATCATAGAATCAAACTTTCTTACTTAAAATGAAAGGCTACAGATTACAATTTAAATTAATTCCTTTATAACGTTGGCCTGTCAAGTGATGATGGAAGAAGTATTTGCACAGAAAACAACAGCAGCTGACAGAAGGGAGGGAAAGCTGTCGGTAACATAAAGATTACGTTGTCAGACATGACTCCCCTAGTTTTAATCACTGGAAATCTGAGCTTGCAAAACTTGCATGTCCAGTGGGCTCCAATAAACATGTGCAACTACCCTATAAAAGAAAATGACTCATTTGTTTGCCCTGGACCCAAATCATCTTTCATCAGATTTCCTTTGTTCCTTGAGTGCTTTGAGGTCAATTAAAAAATGAATGCCTTCCAAACAGACCGATAATTAGTTAACAGTCTCTTCATTATGGGTCCCACAGGGAACATTCATTTACAACAAGCCCTGACCCTGTTGTCCTTGGGAAGCCCTCAGTAATAAGTTACAGAAACAGAGGCCAAGGCAAACCTGTTCAGAGTAGGACTACACTGATGCTAAAGAAAGAGCTGAAGTCCCTAGAGCCTGCCTAACTAAACTACTAGAAGCAGTACCACTACTCCTACACTCAGGTTCATTTTATTTTCCAAGCATACATTGCCAGGCAATTGGTTTTTGATCGCACCGTTTGTGAGAAGACTCTTTAGTTACCTCTCAGGGGGTTATTACAGGCATTTTGCTTGCTGCATTGTGGAAAGCAAACTGTAAGGCTGTGATTCAGCACTGTATAGTTTCATCATCTCACTTCTTAGATGGTTGCAATTTTCTGATTTCAAAGTACGTTTCCACCAGGGAACAGCAGCCAACTTCTCCTCCCCACCAACTGACTTTTGCTGTATATTATGTCCCCTACTACAATAGCAGAAATATCTTTTATACCATTACAGTGAGAAGGTGAATACAAGAGGCATATTGCTTTATCATGAACATAAAGCACAGTGCAAACATGTTTTGTATTTCTGCTGCACTCACAACTATTTTGTTATTAAGAAAGCAGGATAAAGTTGTACACAATCACAAAATTATTAAGATTTTAATCAATATGTATTAAATAATGACATTCAAATATGTGATTGGAACTCGTGATGTATCTCAGATGGATTTACATGGCTTAGTTCAAGTATCCAAAGAAATACAACAGAGTGGAGCTGTCTGAGCTTAGCTGGATATGCTATACTGCCAAACTGAGTCCTCAGGGACAAGCCCAAAACAAGTTAGCACCATTACTACTATACATACAACAAAACTTAAAGCTGCATGACCTACAATCATTTCATCTGATTGTGCACTGAAGCATACTGTGGACCCATGCAGATTCCTGTAGAACACTACTATTATTATCATGTATAAAATTCATGTTTCTAAAATACTAAACTTAGCAACATCAGTTTAAAAGTTCTTTAACAGTGCTCTCCCCTTTTCCATACGGCTTTGGTCAGCTTGAGAAAACTTTTCCATATTACCATTAAACAGATGAACCTGTGTTCCAGTCTTCTGGCTCATAATTACACAGTTTCCTGCAGTTGTAGAAATAGTTCACAAAGACAACTACAAGATACATCATGCTGGTCTTAGATTAGGTTTATATTATGTACTTTGGTAATAAAACTTTTGTTCTTCTGCTAAGTTGTTCAGTGAGACACTCTTCAGCCTAATCACAGAACTCAGCTCAGCCTTTTAACTTCCAGTCTAGGGAAGAGGAGGCTCAGGGGAGACCTTATTGCTCCCTGTATAAATACCCAATAAGAGGTTGTAGTGAGCTGGGGGGTTGGTCTCTCCACTCTCCTAACTAGTGATAGGACTAGAGGGAATGGCTTCAAGTTGCACCAGGGAAAATTCAGACTGGATGCTAGATAATACCTCTTCTCCCAAAGAGTGGTCAGGCACTGGAATGGGCTGCCCAGTGAGGTGGTGGAGTCACCAAATCTGGAGGTATTTAAAGAACATTTAGACATTGTGTTGAGGGACTTGGTTTAGAGAGAACTAATGGTGATAGGTGGATGGTTGACTGGATGATCTTGTGCGTATTTTCCAACCACAGTGATTCTGTAATTTAAACAATCAGCCCTGAAAGCTTGTTTGAAACAATTATATGTAGAAATGATGACTGGTCAGTCACTGGAACAGGCTGCATGGGACATGGTGGAGTCACCGACCCTGGAGGTGTTCAAGGAATGTTTAGACTTTTTGTTGAGTGTCACGGTTGAGTGAGAACTATTGGTGATAGGTATATGGTTGGACTGGATGATCTTGTACATCTTTTCCAACCTTGGTGGTTCTATGGTGCTATGATTCCCCCTTTCCTTAACTACTTGAGGAAAAGAGAGTGAAAAAGGGAAGGCTATAACTTATTAAGGCCTTAGAGTTCTCTATTTTACTTGCTCAAGGTCTATCCATTAATTTACATTAGCAGAAACTCTGAAATTTATCCATTTGGTTGTCCTTGTTTTATGAACTTGGCTCAGTTTTAAGTATTTAGTTACTGTTACAGTATGAGAAAGCCCACACTTAAGTCTGTGCAAAAGCTGTGAAAGGTATCAGAAAGAAAATTACTAACAACATTGTGAGAGTTGGAGGATTCAAGGAGACTGCTGACATTGGAAGCTGAAAAACACCATGGAAAAAAAAGATGGCAAACATTGGTAATTTAAAGCATATCCAGAGAAATGATGATCAACCCATACTCCCAATCCCGAGTACAGATACAGACTAGGCAGAGAATATCTTCAGAACACCCCTGATAAGGATTTGGGAGTGCTGGCTGATGAATGACTCAACATGAGGTGGCAATATGTGCTTGCAGCACTGAAGTCCAACTGTATTCTGGATTGTATCAAGATAAGCATGATCAAAGGAGGTGACTTTGCCCCTCTATTCTGCTCTCATGAGAACCTTCTGGAGTACTGTGTCCAGTTAAGGTGTTCCCAGCACAAGAAAGGTATCAAACTTTTGGAAGAAGAAACCTGCAAAGATGATCAGAAGTATGGAGTACCTCCCCTACGAGGGCAAGCTGAGAGATTTGTGACTCTTCAGCCTAGAGAAGGCTCTGGGGTACTTTATAGAGACCTTCAAGTACCTGAGGGAGGTCTACAGGAAAGCTGGGGAGAAATTTTTTATAAGGACAGATATCAACAGAATAAGGAAAAGTGGCCTTAAACTGGAAAAGACTAGATTTAGACTAGGTATAAGGAAGAGTTTCTTGTCTGTGAGAGCGGTGAGACAGTGGAACAAGTTGCCCAGTGAGCTTGTGGATGCCACTGGAGAGTTACTGGGTGTCTTATCACTGATCATACCTCTGCTTTGTGTCATAGCCCATTACTCCTAGTTATCAAGCATGGATAGTAACTAGAAAATGATTAATTTCTGATTTTATGTTGTATATCTCCTGCTTGCAGAGTTTCTTGGTATACAGGAAAATTTACCCAAAGTGACTAAGAGTTGACTCACAGAGATCAGTGGAAAAACTGTTCCTATCCATTCAATGTGCCAGGTGGGAGAAGACAGCCTTACTAGAGGAGTGTCTTTTTTTTTTGCTGGTTGTTTATTGCTTGTGGCATCTCCTTCCATGAGGAATATGAGGGTCTCACAACTACAGAAATAAGTAGTTATTTCCTGAAGGTGTACAACAGAACGTTCTGTGATTTCCCAAAGTAAACCATAAGGAATTTAGTAACTCAGATCTTTTTCTGCCCACTGCTACACAAGTAGATAGTACTGAAATAACTTCTTCAATAACAGAGGATACCAGCTCACATAGGAGGTAGAAATATGGGTACAGATTCCCACTGTTAATGTGCCATTGGAAAATACTCTTATCTAAGAGTTTTCCTATTGACTTTCTGGGACTATTTTTAAGCTGCTCTGATTCACTTATTTTACAAATTTTGGTTCATCGAACTGAAAAAAAAGGTGCAGCGAATTATGAATAAAAGCATTCTGAATTATAAGGGTTCTAATTATCAGTATGAAACTAAAGATTCTGTGTGTCAATATTGTTAACTATAATATGAGATTACTCTATGTTAACACCAAAGATAGTCAAACTTTTAATGAACAGACAAGAAATTCTTAAACGTTTTCACTAAATGTTATTTCCTTGGGAATCTCTAGATTCAGCAACGCCGACCATCATGCTTGATATCTTTGTTTGTTGCTGTTACCAGGTTGTTAGTTTCAATAACCAGCTGTCAGATGTCCTAGAGTCTGGGCTACGGGCTGGAGTGTCCAAGACCTGTCATCTTTCATTCAAGTTGGGACACAAGGACTTCTCTCTGATGAGGGAGGCAGCTGGTGGATGTGTCTGGAGTACTGGAGGCACTTGAAGTGAAAGGGGTTCAGATAACAGTACTGTTCTTCAGCAGAGGCCAGCAAGATTCAAAGGACTCCTAATTTTTGGCTCTGTTTTTTCTGTTACAGTCTCTAGGTTAAAACCTCTGTGGTTCCAGATTTCTTATGATAAGATATAGAAACATTCTCAGCTTCTGGTTCAGGTAAACTTGTCAGGGTATCTTACCCATCCCTGTGCATCCAAAGGCTATAGCTGCACCCCTAGCAAATGAACCAAGTTTTCACGTTTGCAGTTAGAAGGGGCTTGCACACATTTCTTTGAGCTAACGCCCTCTGTACAAAATGAATCTTGAATTACAGTAGCTGAACAAGTCCTCATCCCTTTTTCAAAGATCCTGAGTCTTTGATCAGTGTAGTGTCCTTCAAAGGCCAAAAGACTTATTTCAGGGAGCCTAACAAAGCTGGTATGACATTACCATTGACTTTAAGAGGTCCTGAAGGAGGACACAAGGCAGGCTACATTGCACTGCAGATCCTACAAACTTGGGAGGACAGTTCAGCAGTCTATCAGGAAAAAATGCTTACAATATTTTTTAAATCAACAGTTTCTAGCATAATTTCATTTGCCCTGAGACCTTCTAATTCATTCTAATTAACAACAACTATGCTTCTATGGTATGAGTAGCCACAGAAATAACTGACAAAAATAAAATGAAATCTTTTTAAAGGAAAGAGTAAGAGCATAGCCTGCAAAAATTGCAGATTTCCTCTGCTCCCAATAGTGTTTGAGAAGTGATTTTATTGTTTACTCTATTTTTATTTTCCCCCATTAAAAGAAGAGTAACATTTTAGGTCTTTTTACTACAGTCCTTGTGTCAGTACCCTCTCTGACCTGAGATACACGACAAGACTCAGTCTCTTTAAAATCATTAACTCAATGAAACACTGTTTCTTGCCCTTCAGGTGTTTTAATGTTAAAGTTTTGACATTTATGAGTAAGGATCAATGCGAAAAGAAATTCTCATCAATACATGAAGTCTAAATTTATGTAATATTAATATAGATTCTTGAATTGAAATTTTTAACAGGAAAAAAAAAGACTCCTGAGTCATCTTACAATTTTTGTGGAAGGGAAACATTTAAAATTGAGAAGATGTGTATTGTTTTTGTTACTCAAAAGGACATTATGAGCTTGGACTGATAGGCACCACATTTTCCTCGAAAAAACTCAGTAATTATTCTTCATAATGACTAAATTATGGGATTGTTCAGTCCGGAGAAGAGAGATGGGATTGCTCAGACTAAGATTATTCAATATGGAGAAGAGGAGGCTTAGGGGAGACTTTATTGCTCTCTCTATATACCTACCTGAATGGAGGCTGTAGTGAGCTGAGTGTCAGCCTCTTGTCCTGTGTAACTAGCAATAGGGCTAGAGGGAATGGTCTTAAGTTGCACCATGGGAGATTCAGTTAGGAAATACTACTATAATATTATACTAACACTCTGACAGAGTGGTCAGGCACTGGAATGGACTGCTCAGGGAGGTGGTGGAGTCACTGATCCTGGAAGTATTCAAGGAATGTTTAGACTTTGTGTTGAGGAATATGGTTCAGTGAGAACTAATGGTGATATGTGGACGGTTGGACTGGATGATCTTGTAGGTCTTTTCCAACCATGGTGATTCTACGATTCAAATAATCAACCCTGAAAACTTGTTCAAGACAATTTTATGTAGAAATGATGAAAACTTGCATGTAATTACATATGCAATTAAATGTACATAATGAAAAATGAAAAAATAAACCCTCCTATGGAACAGTAGGCTACAAATTTTCTAAAAATGTTTTCAAGTTTTGGTGCCGCTGTGACAAAAAAAATATCAAGATTCATCTGCATTTGTGTGATAAGGCAACAAATCAGGTTCTGTAAAGCAAAGACATAGTTAACAAAGCAATGAATTCATAATGTTTTATGTAAAATTTGTACAAAAATATACAGATCTGCCAGTTAATGTCCTCTTTTCTGTGTTGGCACTTTTCTAAATTAGAAATTAGGGATTCATAGTCCCAATAAATACAATGCATAACTAGTAAATAGCTCTCACAACTCTTAATGATTTTGAAGGAGATTTATAGATTTATTACAAGGAAAATTAAGTGCAGGTGCTATTAACTCATTGAAAGGCTATGTGGAAAAAAAAAAGGCAAGGCAAAGCAAATCCTATACATCTTCCATTAAATAGAAAATACAAAAGCATTTTATTAAAGTTTTCCCTTGTGTCCTGTTTTCAAATAAAAAGTCTGCATTTGAGATGACTTCAAAGCAGTGTAATTAATTTGGTGAATTTCAAAGATCACTTAATGACTGCTGTGTTTAATGAATATTCTTTGAAACTTTTTGGCTATTTTCTATGCCCATTCAGCACAGCAGCACTTTTGAGCACTTGTACAGATGTGTCCAACCATTTTCTGCCAAATGCAAATTTACTTCCTGAGTGATTTAATTATCAACGCCAATTTTAGCTGATAAAGAAGAATCAGGTTACCACTTGCATTTTTTCAGCATCACTTTAGGATTATTCCCAGTGTATTTTCATACTTTTTAAATACAGTATAACAGTACTGAGTAGGTTTAACACTCTGCCAGTATGGTTATAAATAAAGTATCTAAAACTAAAATTGTATCATAATGGAGTTATCATCCAAAATTAATACTGCGTAGTCTCATGACACAATTCTAAAACTTTATATAAAAAACTAATAAGTCAGGACAATTCATAAAGTAGCTATTTACCTTAGACTAACATTGCTTTCTCAAATATGGAGAGCTATCTACAAGATTCAAAGTAAACTTCTGCAATCATCATCATCATAAATAATATCAATTTCAGCACCTAGAGGTTACACTGCAAGATTATAGAATCATAGAGTATTCCAATCTGGAAGAGATACACAAGGACCACTCAGTTCAACTCCTGGCTCCACACAGGACTACCCAAAATTCAAATCCTATATCTGAGGGCAGTGTCTAAATGCTCCACGAACTCAGGCAGCCTGAGGCCATGCTCCCTGCCCTCAGTGCAGAACCTTTCCCTTACCACCAAACTGCCCCTCCCCTGATGCAGCTCCATGCCATTCCCTCAAGCCCTGTTGCAGTCATCGGAGAGCAGAGATCAATGCTGCCCCTCCACTCCCCTTGAGAGGAAGCTGAAGCTATGAGGCCTCCTCTTAGTATATTCTCCATTCTGAGCAAACCAAGGGACTTCAGCCTCTTCTTCTGCATTTTGCCCTCTAGAACCTTTATCTTCTTCACAGCACTCCTTTGGGCACTCACTAATAGTTTTATATCCTTCTTACATTGTGGTGCCCAAACCTGTACCCAGTGCTTGTGGAGAGACCATATCAGTGCAGAACAGAGTAGGATAATCCCTTCCCTCACCCAGCTGGCAATGTTGGACCGGATATATTCCAGTGTATGGTTGACTGACAGGTTACATTGTTCACTCTTTTTTTAATTTGTCATCAACCAGGACCCCCAGATACATTTCCGTGGGGCTCCTCTCCAGCCTCTTCCTTGCCAGTCTGTATATATATTCAGAGTTGCCCCATCCCAAGTGTATGCTGTTACTCACATACCTGAAGTTACTCACCTATAAACAGCAATGAAAGTAAAATTCAGCAATGAAAGTATGTAACTTTCGTTTATTTCAGTGTTTTAGGAACTTAGTTGAATTATTATTGATTGTTGACTAATTATTGAATTATTGATTTCCCTTTCCTTAATACTTTCTGTGAAATATATGAAGCCCCACAGATCATGATCTCCATGCAAGAATCCCAGTCCCAGTTTTCCTTTTCTTTGGCTAAGTAGGATAGAAAATGAATGAAACATACTGGCTTTCGAGTGAAGTCTTATTTGAGATAAAATTAATTAGAATGATTCATGTATTACATTATTAGAGGTCCATGCTTCAATCTGTCGCCATTATAACCTATAAATCTGTGGTCACACTTCAAAGACTGCTTATACATAATCTGGTTATAAATTCAGCCAAAACAATCACTGTACTGAAGTCTAAGATATCTAAGAAATAATCAAACACCTGCACCCGTTGTGATACCTAAGGCACTTCTATTGCAAGAAACTGGAAATACTGCATGAAAAATGTTTCAATTCCTACAGTAATCTGAAACTATTATTACTATTAACAATATCCTATTAAACAGCTATTTAAAATTGGCATCACAGAATCACAGAATGGTTATGTTTGGAAGGTACTTTTGGATGTCATGTGGTCCAACCACCTGTTCATGTATGTTCACCTACAACCACTCGACCACAACCATGTCAAGGTGGGTTTTGAAGATCTGCAAGAGGGGAGACTCTACAGCCTCTCTGGGCAACCTGTGACAGTGCACCATTATCCACACAGTAAACAACTCTGAACTTATGTTCAAAGGGAATACCTTATGTTCCATTTTTTTTGCCCATTGCCTCTTGTCCTATAAATGAGCACTACTGAAAAGAGGCTGGCTCCATCTCCTTTGCACTCACCTTTAAAGTATTTATATACTATGATGCTTCTGCTCTTGTGAAGCCTGAACAATTTCAACTCTCTCAGCCTCTCATGATAGGAAAGACACTCCAGCCTTTTCATCATCTTCATGACCCTTCATTGGACTCTCTATCCCCCCACTGAGCAAAGTAGTCTCATCAGTACTGAAGAGCGGGTAAGGATCTCCTCACTTGACCTGCTGGGAATATTTTTCCCAGTGCAGAACAGTAATAAAAGTATAAAGTGGCAAGACTTAGGCACATATGCTAGTGACAAAATCTTGTAAGGTCCCACAATAATGTGATCATAAAAAAATAATTTGAAGTTAACTTTCAGGTAAAGAAGATAAAATAAATAGATTTAAAAAATAGATTCAAGGCTTTTGCCAAACTGTTCCCTTGAGGAATGAATTCTAGAGTAAAGATATGAACAGAGAGCTCTCTGCAGTTTTAAACGCAGATACTGTGTACCTCATGTCAAGCTTCAGATCTGTGAGTACAGACTTTTTAAAGAGAATTGGAAAGCAGAGATTTAATGCTAATTTTATGTATCATTTGAAGTCAGGATACAGTCTAAGACTTGTCTGACAAGACACATGCAAAGTATAAAATGATCAAGCTGAAATTGTCAGTTATTTTATTAGCAAATCAGGTTTATGAATGTTGCAGAATTTAATCTACAAAGGGCTGTATTAGCAGAACACTTTAATTAGATACAGGGTAGAAGTAATATAGTGAACAATGTGTACACAGGTGAAAGTGTGATCAATCAAAGAAATACAGTTGTCTCTGACTGACACCATCTTACTTGATTAAATGCTCACATAGCACTGAATGATCATTTTTGCACTTTAATTCAGCTGCTCAGAACTGAACAAAGTTCATCAGTTTTGTTTCACACAGAAAAACTCAGATCATCTTTAGTTTTGATATGCCTAAGTTTCTCTTTTACAAGTCTGAATGAACCCAGAAACCTCAAAAATAAAATTAATCCAAACTTTTATTTTCCTTACAAGCAGCTGGAAGTAACCTCACAATCCAGAGCACTGGTTCTTATTGGGGACTTTAGTCATCTAGATATCTGTTGGGTAAGCAACATGTCCAGGCACACATGGTCCAGACAGTTCTGCGCTGAAGATAATTTTCTGACGCAGAAAGGGAGGGGTGCTTCTGGACCTTGTTCTTTCTTTCTTGAGTGGAAGAAGTAAGGAAAAAAGTAGAATTGCTACCCTGGAAATTCTGAGAGACAACTTTGACCTTTTCTGGGACCTACTTGGAGATATCTCATGGGCTAGGGTGATAGAAGGGAAGGGGACCTGTGAGAGCTGGGCAACATTTAAACAGCACCTCTTCCAAGCTCAAGATCAGTGCATCCCTAAGAGGAGGAAACGGGGGAGGGGACAAGGGAGACCTGCATGGATGAGCAAGGAGCTCATGGATAAGATCAAAGGGAAGAAGATGGTCTATGAAATGTGGAAAAAGGATAAGTCATAATGGGAGGTATATGGAAATGTGGTCAGGGCCTGCAGGGAAGAAACATTGAAGGCCAAAGTTCACCTGGAGCTGAAGCTGGCAAAGAAGATAATAAGAAGGGTCTTTTTGCTAAGTTTGTTAACAGTAAAAAGAAGACTGGGGAAAATGTGAGTCTCTTGATGAACTATGAGGGTGTCCTGGTAATGGGGGATGCTGAGAAGGTAGAAATGCTGAATACCTTCTGTGCTTTGATCTTCACTTCAAAGACTCCCCCTCTGGACTCCTGGATCCTTAAGGGAAGGGAGAGAATCCAGGAAATGGAGAGTTTGCCTGTGGTTGAGGAGGGGGTGGTCCAGAAGCATCTGGGTAGGATCAATGTGCACAAGTCCACAGTCCCTGATGGGATACATCCATGTGTGCTGAGGGAGCTGGCAGAGGTGATTGCTGAACTGCCCTCTATTATCTTTGACAGGTCTTAGAGAGTAGGACAAGTGCCTGAAGACTGGAGGATAGCCAATGTCACTCTGGTCTTCAGAAAAGGCAAGAAAGAAGATCCAGGAAACTACAGGNTGGACTCCTGGATCCTTAAGGGAAGGGAGAGAATCCAGGAAATGGAGAGTTTGCCTGTGGTTGAGGAGGGGGTGGTCCAGAAGCATCTGGGTAGGATCAATGTGCACAAGTCCACAGTCCCTGATGGGATACATCCATGTGTGCTGAGGGAGCTGGCAGAGGTGATTGCTGAACTGCCCTCTATTATCTTTGACAGGTCTTAGAGAGTAGGACAAGTGCCTGAAGACTGGAGGATAGCCAATGTCACTCTGGTCTTCAGAAAAGGCAAGAAAGAAGATCCAGGAAACTACAGGCCAGTCAGCCTCACCCCTATCCCCAGAAAGGTAATGGAACAGGTTGTTCTAGATGCCACCTCTCAGCAATTGGAAGAGGAGAAGATCATCAGGAATCATCAGCATGGATTCACCAAGGGAAAATTTTGCTAAATCAACCTCATAGCCTTCTATGATGGCATCATCAGATCAGTAGATGGGGGAGAGCAGTGGATGTCATCTACCATGACTTAAGCAAGGTATATAACATTATCTCCCATGACATCCTGATAACAAAGCTGAAAAAGTGTGGGATAGATGAGTGCATGGTGAGGTAGGTTGAGAACTGGCTGACTGTCAGAGCTCAGTGAGTGATCAGTGGTGCAGACTCTGGTTGGGAGACCTGTGACTTGTGGAATTCCTCAGGGGTCGATGCTGGGTGTGGTCAGGTTCAATATCTTCATCGATGACCTTGACAAGTGGATATTGTCCACTCACAGCAAGTACACTGATGATACAAAGCTGGGCAGGGTGGTTGACATGCTAGAAGGCTGTACAGCCATTCAGCAAGACCTGGACAGACTAGAGAGTTGGGCAGTAAGAAATCAGATGAGGCTTAACAAAAGCAAATGTAGAGTCTTACACCTTGCAGAGAATAACTGCAAGTATCAGGACGGGTTGGGGTGTGACCTACTCGAGAGGAACTCTGTAGAGGACTTGTTGGTTCTGGTGGAATTCAGGTTGGTCATGAGCCAGCAGTGTGTCCTGATTGCCAAGAAGGGCAATGGGATCCTGGGGTGCATTAAAAGGAGTGTTGTCAGCAGATGAATGGGGATGATCCACCCCTTCTACTTTGTCCTGGTCAGGTCTCTCCTGGAGTACTATATCCAGTTCTGTATCCTCTCATACAAGAAGGACAGACCTTGAAAGAGTCCAGCGGAGGGACATGAAGATGGTAAAGGGCCTGGAATATCTTCTCTATCAGAAGAGCTGCATGACCTGGAGAAAAGGCCTTGAGAAAAGAAGACTGAGAGAGGATCTTATTAATGTTTATAAATAAGTGTTTTAAGTGTGGGAAACAAAGGGACATGGCCAACCTCTTTTCATCAGTCTGTAGGGACATGACAAGGAGAAAT
>VXAB01012913.1:158503-182592 GCA_013399175.1 Odontophorus gujanensis
AGAAATGCTGAATACCTTCTGTGCTTTGATCTTCACTTCAAAGACTCCCCCTCTGGACTCCTGGATCCTTAAGGGAAGGGAGAGAATCCAGGAAATGGAGAGTTTGCCTGTGGTTGAGGAGGGGGTGGTCCAGAAGCATCTGGGTAGGATCAATGTGCACAAGTCCACAGTCCCTGATGGGATACATCCATGTGTGCTGAGGGAGCTGGCAGAGGTGATTGCTGAACTGCCCTCTATTATCTTTGACAGGTCTTAGAGAGTAGGACAAGTGCCTGAAGACTGGAGGATAGCCAATGTCACTCTGGTCTTCAGAAAAGGCAAGAAAGAGGATCCAGGAAACTACAGGCCAGTCAGCCTCACCCCTATCCCCAGAAAGGTAATGGAACAGGTTGTTCTAGATGCCACCTCTCAGCAATTGGAAGAGGAGAAGATCATCAGGAATCATCAGCATGGATTCACCAAGGGAAAATTTTGCTAAATCAACCTCATAGCCTTCTATGATGGCATCATCAGATCAGTAGATGGGGGAGAGCAGTGGATGTCATCTACCATGACTTAAGCAAGGTATATAACATTATCTCCCATGACATCCTGATAACAAAGCTGAAAAAGTGTGGGATAGATGAGTGCATGGTGAGGTAGGTTGAGAACTGGCTGACTGTCAGAGCTCAGTGAGTGATCAGTGGTGCAGACTCTGGTTGGGAGACCTGTGACTTGTGGAATTCCTCAGGGGTCGATGCTGGGTGTGGTCAGGTTCAATATCTTCATCGATGACCTTGACAAGTGGATATTGTCCACTCACAGCAAGTACACTGATGATACAAAGCTGGGCAGGGTGGTTGACATGCTAGAAGGCTGTACAGCCATTCAGCAAGACCTGGACAGACTAGAGAGTTGGGCAGTAAGAAATCAGATGAGGCTTAACAAAAGCAAATGTAGAGTCTTACACCTTGCAGAGAATAACTGCAAGTATCAGGACGGGTTGGGGTGTGACCTACTCGAGAGGAACTCTGTAGAGGACTTGTTGGTTCTGGTGGAATTCAGGTTGGTCATGAGCCAGCAGTGTGTCCTGATTGCCAAGAAGGGCAATGGGATCCTGGGGTGCATTAAAAGGAGTGTTGTCAGCAGATGAATGGGGATGATCTACCCGTTCTACTTTGGCCTGGTCAGCTCTCTCCNCACCCCTTCTACTTTGTCCTGGTCAGATCTCTCCTGGAGTACTATATCCAGTTCTGTATCCTCTCATACAAGAAGGACAGACCTTGAAAGAGTCCAGCGGAGGGACATGAAGATGGTAAAGGGCCTGGAATATCTTCTCTATCAGAAGAGCTGCATGACCTGGAGAAAAGGCCTTGAGAAAAGAAGACTGAGAGAGGATCTTATTAATGTTTATAAATAAGTGTTTTAAGTGTGGGAAACAAAGGGACATGGCCAACCTCTTTTCATCAGTCTGTAGGGACATGACAAGGAGAAATACCACAAACTGAAGCTTAGGAACTTCCACACCAATATGTAAAGGAACCTAATCATTGTGAGGGTGATGGAGCACTGGAACAGGCTGACTAGAGAGGTTGTGGATTCTCATTCTCTGGAGATATTCAAGAATTGCATGGATGCCTACATGTGCTGCCTGCTGTATGGAGCCCGCTTTGCAGAAGAGTTGGACTAGATGATTTCTAGNTGTCAGCAGATGAATGGGGATGATCCACCCCTTCTACTTTGTCCTGGTCAGGTCTCTCCTGGAGTACTATATCCAGTTCTGTATCCTCTCATACAAGAAGGACAGACCTTGAAAGAGTCCAGCGGAGGGACATGAAGATGGTAAAGGGCCTGGAATATCTTCTCTATCAGAAGAGCTGCATGACCTGGAGAAAAGGCCTTGAGAAAAGAAGACTGAGAGAGGATCTTATTAATGTTTATAAATAAGTGTTTTAAGTGTGGGAAACAAAGGGACATGGCCAACCTCTTTTCATCAGTCTGTAGGGACATGACAAGGAGAAATNTACAATTCTGTGACTCTTCCAACCCCCACAGTTCTGTGATTCTTACTTGCCATTTTAATCAATACATAGCTTTGTACAACTCTAAGGCTCAATTGTGACTCAGCTTTTGTTTTTGTTTTCTTTATTATTATTATTATTATTATTATTATTATTATTATTATTATTATAAATCAGATCACAATCTTTAGAATTTGATTTTATATATTGTAATTAAATTCTCAAATGAAGGCTAATGGTTATGAAATACGAGGAAGAAAACTGAAGGAAAAGGAAACAAAAAGGGAGATGACTCAAAATATTAACAATTGAGGGTGTAATTAATGCAACATTTGCCCAGAAAGAACCCTTCTATTGCTATTTGAATTTACAGAAGCTCTCAAATAAATGAAATAAATAAATAAAAGCAAAATATGCTAAATCTTTAGGTGGAATAAAATCTCTCATTTCAAATTCTTTCAACTGATTAAATGCAAAAATAATACCACAACACTGGTCAATCATGGAATCACTGAGGTATCAGGATCAAGGAATTGTGGTATCATGTAGGCAGCTTCTGTTCCAGATGAAGTAGAGCAATTTAAGCATGAGTCTGTCTATGCCATGTGTTTTGGGGCTACAAATCTGTCAACTTTGCAAGCAATATTCTACTTTAGCCATGCTTGCAAACAGACAAAAGCTCCTAGGCTTCCATATCTTCCCAGTGTTCTGGTGTCAAGGTTTTGTGCAATGTTGTATAGTTTGACTGTGAATGCAATATCTCGATATTTTTCAAAGAACCCTTGTTTCCACAGTAACTTTGGGGAGGTTATGCTGATTTGCATATTTTTTCATGCCAAAACCCATCCAAAAGTGGATAACTGAAAGTAGCTCTTATAACTATGTACGGGTGACATATCAAACATATGGAGTGTGAAAAAGAGGAGTGAAATCATTAAAGAAGAGCAAGAATATAACTTTTCTTTAAAAGTTTAGCCTTTTTTTGAAACACTGAAAAGGCAACATGGCACTATGTTTCTGGATGAAATCTGTAGCAAAATACTAGACTTCTGAATTATTTTCTTAAACAAATTCATAAAGTTTTAGTTTTTACTTTACTGACTGTTGTTTCTGCTCTATTTAAAATTACATTACTATTTGTCAGTGTACCACAATAACAGAAACACAAATACATAAAACTTCAGATATATGGTACACACATAGTCATAATACATAAACTATTCCTTATTTGTAAGGTCCCTTATCTTCAGTGCTCTAAACTAACTGTTGAGTCTCACTGAAATCTACTACATGGGCTAGGTTCAGGGACAATTAGACTTTTAAAATTAAAAATGATCTGAGGCAAGCAGGCTGAAACTTTCAAAACATCACTTATATAGCATTTGAGACAGAAACTCAAAAAGAAATAAAACAATAACCAAGCAATTCAACTAAACAATGTTTCTTCATTACCATAATCTTATATGTCTAAGAAACTGAAATGAAGATCAGAGAATTCATTGTTAAACTGTGGTAAGGATGGTGTCTTCTTAAGATCCAAAGATTTACATGTTGAGTATTTTACATTGTTGTAAGCACCTTTAGGGAACAAATCTATGTAGGGTGCTTAACTCAAAAATAAAAATAAAAATAAAAAAATAAACTAAGAAGCTTTTTAATTTTATCATGTATTGATGAAAGAAAATATATTTTATATTTTTATTATCAACATAATTTAAAGACAATAATATTTAATTCACACAGAAAAAGTGAATTTTGTGGCCTGCATATTCTATTCAATTAAGTTCTGTAGAACAGACTTCAGATGTGATGATTGGTAAGACTTATCACGCCTGAATTCTTACTATTTTCTCATAGTATTTTCCAAGATGCTCATGTATTTTGTTGCTTATGACACACATAGAAACTGTTTTTCTGACTCTTAGTGCTTTATTTTTATTGTCTATCTCAAAAAAGAAAGAAAGAAAGAAAGAAAGAAAGAAAGAAAGAAAGAAAGAAAGAAAGAAAGAAAGAAAGAAAGAAAGAAAGAAAGAAAGAAAGAAAGAAAGAAAGAAAGAAAGAAAGAAAGAAACACCAAGCAAGCAAGCAAGCAAACAAACAAACAAACAACAACAACAACAAAAACAGTGGAGGGGCACTCTGTCAAAATGACATCTGACATGTAAGTCTGGATGAAGCAAAATGGTGCCATTGAAATATTTCTATGCAAAAAAAAAAAAATGGCATCCATTGATATTTGTCAATACTCACTGGACAGTTATGGAGACCAAATAGTGGATGTGAGCACAGTTTGGTAGTGTGTGGTGCGTTTCAGCAGTAGCAACAGTGACAATGGGTCACTCTTGCTGTAGCAGACTTTTATGAGCGTGTCATACAGGCTCGTGTCCATTGCTGGTAAAACTGAATAGCTAATGATGGTGACTATGTTGAAAAAGAGTGCTTTATAGCTGAGAATTTGCTCTATCAAATAGTGTTATTGTGCTCTTTGTATCTGTTGTAGTTTCCATGGAATAAATAGGAGGCATTACTTCTGGAGAGAAGTATGTACTAAGCATGTTCACACAGAAACTTCTAGTTACAAAAACAGCAAGTACATCTCACTAAGTATCACTGCAATAAAAACTTTGGGAACTCACTATAGCATAGAAAGTTCCTATATCTTTCTTAAAGTTTCCAAACCTTCCTGGTTTTGGAATCCTGCTAGCTCATAAATTACTAACTTCTAAATTTTGTCTCAGTGAGTAAAGAGAAAATATATACTTGTGTTGTCATTCTGACAACTAGTTTAGTTACAAATTTCAAAGTTAGCCAAGAAATTCATTCCCATTTGATTCTTCCTGCAAATTAAATATGATAATCCTGTTGTAAAATGCAGCAGAAAAACAGAGACTTGGAGTTAGAACTTACACCGAAAATAAATAAATAAATAAATAGGGAAGCATATTTTGTTCAATTACATATCTGTGGATATATTAAAGTCTCATTTGGATGCCTATCTGTGTGACTTATCATAGCAACCTGCGTTAGCAAAGGGGCTAATATCAATGATCTCTTTAGGTCCCATCCAACCCCTGGAATTCTGTGATTCTGTGTGACTGTGTAATTTCATCCAAATGCCAAAATTTATTTCCTGAGACATACCTCTATTACAAAATCAGATGATTTTTTATTTATTTATATTTGTATATTATGAAATCATCTTTACAAGTGTCAAATCCTAATGTGAATATATTTTCACTATGAATGCTGAAAATTGACAGCTGGTAGAAACATACATATGCTCTTTCAGAAGTTCTTTAGTATTCACATGCAGACTTGGATATTCTCAGAGAGTTCTGTCACTGATAAACTGTTGATCTTTCATAGGCACATTGGTGCATAACTGGCTCATAATCTGAGAGTACAGACAGAAATGGTAAAGGTTAAAGATCCACTTACTCAATAGATGATGAAAAAGGAAAGAGACAACATCATAAAGCAAATATATTTATGGTAATAAATAATACTGTATTGGTACATTTATATTTGGTCCTAAAGGATGTACTCACTGTTTTGACAATATAGGATAAATTGTATAAGTGAAAATGCTGAAAGGAAATTAAGAAACATGGGAAAAATGCTAAAAAATCATTCCTTTCAAATAAATAATTATAAGGTACCTGGTGCCTTTACCTGGTGTAGGGAACCTGTTTTGGCAGGGAGGTTGGACTCTATGATCTCTTGAGGTCCCTTCCAACCCCTATGATTCTATGATTCTATGAAGGCACATGCCAGTTACTGTACTCGAATTCAGTGAAAGTGTAAGTGTTCTTGAGGCTTGTGTGAAGTTATATTTGGATACATAGAGATGAGATAATCTTTTGCTTCACTTAACATAGAAGCATCACTATAAATAACTTCAAATGGTGTTCTCTATCTTGTTACTTAAGTAAGATAAGCTGTCTTAAAAAGTGTTTCTTCCATTTCTTGTATAGTACATCTAACTGTAACTGTTTTACCTTTTATTTGAAAGCAGGAGGAAGAACTCAACTTTAAGAGACCCATATACAATTTTAACACGTTCAATTACAAATCTGAAAATCTTTTTTAAAACGTACAAATATTCACTCAGGTCAGTAAACAAAGTCTACCATACCATACAGTAACTGTAATTGTAATTACAAGATAGAGATAATGCCAAATTATGAATTACTTCCACTATCCTCAAATATGCATATCACATAATGACAAATGGCACAAAACAGTTAATGCAGTTTTCAGCATTAGTCTGAACCTTCACAATTCAGATTGCTTGAGGGAAAAGTTGAGATAAGTTTCTTACTGTACATCCATAAGTGAGCTATATTATCCTTTTGCACAGATTCTTTGAAAATAATCCATCAGGAAAGACCTAGGAATCATACCTTTCTCTTTGTATGAAAGATGTTACATCTTTCATTTTCAGTTCTTCTTAGTCCTTCTGAGTATATTTGACCCTCTAGTTTCAAAGGTTACCTCCCTGATTTTACATCAAGAAAAACACCTATATGTTTACCTTGATTTCTTTTATAGGAGAAGGTCATCTGCTTGGTGTAACATGACTCCAAAGGCAGATCTCTTATTGATATTTTGTTACTCTTGACATTGCTTATATAAATGTACTTTGCCGCTGAATTCAGCAGCAATATTAAGACATATTCTAACTAAAAACGACTTCTGTGGAATATCTGAAAATCTTTATATTTTAAAGTTTCTCCATACATGGCCTACTTTTTTTTTTTTTTCCCTTTAAACATACTGTTTCTTATTCAAAATTTAACAAATTAATCTTTCTTTATATATAAAACAAAACAAACCAAAACAGTAACTTCTTAAATATATTTTTACATTATCCTACACAGAAAATAATCTAAAAAAACAGTTACTCTTCAGCTTAAATTAGCATGCATGATTGGCTGCATGGGTGGTGTCATGACCAAGGTTTTGGGTACTATGATCTTGGACATGCTTTTGAAAGACTGAGTATGTGGGCATCAGATGGAACACAACTGAGTAGGTGTGTCAAGAATGCTCTGGGAAGCAAGCTGACTGTATTGATTACCAGGTCTTTCGACTAGATTTGATGGGGGAAGGGGATGGAGTTATATGTAACAAAGAAGGGATGGGGAGCGCTGTCACTTTAGGAAACAGTGGGGAAAAGACTCTGACTTATCTCAAAGGATCTCATGAGGACTTCTCAGAGAAGTTAACATATCCAATAATTTGGCTGAAGTTGCTGTACAGCAATGCACATAGCCTGTGTAACAAGCAGGCAAAGCTGGAAGCCATGGTGCATTTGGAAATATGACCTAATTGCTATCACAGAGATGTGGTGGGATGATTCACATGATTGGAACACATTGACCTAGGGCTACAAGCTTTTCAGAAAAGTTATGAAGGAGGCAAGGAGGAGCTGCCCTCTATGTTAGGGGATGGATAGAGTGCAAAGAGCTGCCTTCCAGGAACAATGGGGATCAGATTGAGAGCTTGTGGGTGAAAATCATGTACTGGCCCAGTAATGGACAGTTGGTGGTCAGAGCCATCTGACCAAGGGGACACTGCTGATGAAGTCTTATTGCTTCAGTTATGAGAGATATTGCTCTCACAGACTCTCATCCTTAAATGGTTACATGTGAACATTTAAATTGACAAGGCAATCAAGATTATTGTATGTTTCTAAGAAATCTGGTATTTCACCATCAGGACATTTACCAGAACTTTCTATTTATCTTCTTATGAAAGAAATTAAGTTTCTGTGTCATTAAAAAAATAATTTGTGCATATACCATCTCTAAAACCTCCTTAGAAGAAGAAAACTCTGATCAGAAATAAGAATCAAGCAAAAGAGAAACAAATAACAAAGGAGTCAATTTACTAAAACAAATTAAAATGGCATGGGAGGCATTCTGTGGCTATTTGAAAGCATCATTTTTCTCCTCAGTCAAAAAGTCTTTAGATGTAATTTCCTTGTCTTTCAAAAATATTCAGAATAATTTGATTTATATTTCTGTTCCAAAAATACATAAAGCGGAAAAGAATATTTACTGTGGTTCTTGACATGACTTTTAACTAGCTCTGTTCTTAAAAAAATTCTTCTTAGAAGTGCCTCTGAAAAAGCATGTTATCCTTCTGTAAACATTTTAAATTTGATTGAAAGACCTTTCATACCCTAACTTGCATAGTCTTTTTCTACCTAAAAAGCATTAGAGTCAAATAAGTACTTAGTTAATTTGGGGTGTGCATATTTTCAGTTTGTGTCCACTACGGTATTGTCAGCTACAGGAACTGAAATGCAAACAGCAAATTATAGACAACAGGAGAACTGCAAGCCAATACACTGACTCATTTAACCATGTTTAATCTTATTGCCAGGCAACATTAAGAAGAATTCTATATTATTATCTTCATGCCTGAAAACACATATTGAAAAACTGGCAAGATGTACTGCCAGTTCAGCTAATGTTAGCGGTGGAAAAAATATCAGAACACAAGAGAATAGATAATCTGAGTAAATCAGATGCTGGTCAGCTTCTTCTTTCCTGTCTCAGATAGAATACGAAATTGGACAAATTGACATGAAAACAAGGTCATATTTTTAAGTAAAGAGCCCCCAGAAAGATTTTGGGAGTCCCTGCAGAAAGTATATTTTTCCTGAAACAGAAGTTACAAGTTTGGTATAGGCAGTGCTGGAGGTCTGTGTCCAGGGCTACAGTATAACACCGAAGTGGTGATGGAGAAGAAACACATTCCCAGCGTTAGTGTCTCTCTCTATCTGGGAGGTAGACATAACAGCAGGAGAGCCAGTACAACTTAGTTTTTACTTAGAACTAGTCTCAGTACTGCAATAGACCAGATGTAATTCAGAAGAGATTTGACAGCAATTTGGTAGAGATTAGCACTGACTAAAATGGAACTATACATTTATTTCTGTGTCACAACGTATACATACACATCCCTGACAGCAGTGTCTGTCTGAAAGTGCTAATGAACTAACAGTAATGAGCACTTTGTTAAAGAAAAAAAAAAAAAAGAAAGAAAGAAAGCTATCCAAATTATACACTATTATTTTAAAAGCCACACAGAACCTCAATTATAATAGTATTAGCACTTAAGGCCTGTCAAACTTCCAAAACTCAACTCTAATTGACTTGACTTGCAGTTGTGACTGCTGGGCACCTCTGCAACCTTAATGCTGACATTTCCTAACATTTGAGAGTGTGACTTTCCAGCCTTCCCAGACTGTGTTTACAGGGGTCTATAACTCTTCTAAAAGTCAATTTTTTTGCTGTATAAAAACAAAACAAACTAAATGTCAGTAGACCTTTGTGAAATCATAATGAGCCCTGCACTAAATGTTAGATGCATTGGATGTTCAAGCTAATTACCAGTTAGTTTCTGAGTCTATGTATATGTTAGCAAGTAATTTTGATCAATAGAAGAGGATCAGCAGATCAAAGCAGATGGTGTTGAGGCTCCTGTAATGGTATATGTGGCGAAGGTGTCTGCTTCAGATTTAATGTAGTCCCCTGTACTAAACGTTCCCAACAGACGTGAGATACAATGAGCCATTATCTCTCATCCCTCACAAAAGCATTAGAGTATATTTGTCTTTCAACTGGAGTGGAGATTTTTATTTATTTATTTCTTCAAGATTTTTTCTGATTTTTTTTTTTTTCTGTTTTGTTGTTCTGTAAATGTAAACAGTTCTGTGACTCATCTCTCCGATGTGCAGTGAGTGAGGATGATGTGGGGGCTCTGTTCAGGACTTCACCTCTGTCCAAAAGCAAGGTGCGAACATAGGCACAAACAAACAGTAATGGTTGTTCAGGAAGAATGTTTTTCAGTTTACTTGATAGTTACTTGCAGAGGAATAATGAATTATCTTCTGATTTCTGAATGAAAGATGATCAAACTTTCCTGCTCTTCTTTTTCCCTTATTTTTTTCCTCCAATTTCTCCTTGCTGTTTTTGTTTTTGTTTTTTGCTTTATTTCTGTAAATTTCCAGCATCCTGAACATCTCCTTCCACTTTTCCTACATGCTGTCCCTGTATTTGAAAGAGGTTGTTTTTCTCTTTTACCTCCACAGTGACTGTGTCAAGCTAGAGAACAAGTTCATTATGAGCCTTCAGTTCCAGAGATTGACCCAGGGGTCCTGCAATTGGGTAGAGAAATTTCCTTTTTTAGTGCAGCTATAACACAGTCAGAGAGTAGTTAAGGATTTTAACTTTGAAGTTCAATTCCCAATGAGATGGCAAACTCAAGATAGCAACATGGATGATAAAGAACACAGAAGGTTTTCATATTCAGGTGATACATATTTTAGGAGGAGTTAGATAAACTAAGACTCTTCAGCTAGCAAAAGAGACTACTGAGGAAATGTGAAAATGAATAGTGATGTGGAGAGAAGAAGGCTAGGAGTCTCTTAGGTAGCAACATGAACCCACACTAGCATTTTGTTTCAATTTGGAGAACACTTGAAGCAGACATCCACTTTGGTTCACATTGTAGAGCAGCCTCAGTGAGGTTGAAACCGATTCCTTTAAAATGAAAATAAACTGAAAGATACACTTCAGTTACTGGCCTAAAATGGTTTAGCACCTAACAGGTATTCATGAAACCAGTCTATGGTTATCTTGAGGTAAAAGCCCCCCAAAAACATATTGTAGGGCATAAGGTCATCAGCACAAATTGTTTCATTCTGTAAATTCACTTCTCTCGTAGTTCTATCATATTACTCAGGTCAGACAGCTGATTATTATAAAATCAAACTAGCAGACAGGTCATTCCTTTTTTGCACCTATTTATTTATTTATTTTCGTCAAGTACAACACAAAGTCATTTCATCTTTCAAGCTGAGTACCCTGAAATCAGATTCAATAGATCTTTGAAATTCAAAGTTCTCTAGTTATGTGGTATGCTTAATACAGTGTCTTGCAGAAAGTCTTTCTGGCGATGTCAAGCAAACATCCACTAGTGTCCTCAAGGCAGAGCAAACAGTCATCACCAATAGAGAGTTTAGGAAGTTTCTTAGTAATACGTGTACCCTTATGCGTGGCTGGAAAATAGCTTGAGAACAGACTAGCTGTAGTATATCTGCTGCTGCTTGATCAAGAATCATGGGTCATTTTCTCTTAAAAAATGAATATTTCTTCCCAGGTACATTTACCTCATAGTGACTCTATATGTGTTTAATCCTTAGGTGTGCTACATTAGCATTTTGGTTTGGATTGGGAGTGAGATTTTGAAGCGATTCTGCCAGTACCTGCACCTGCAGTGCTTTAGTTCATGTCATATCTCAAACAGCAGGTGTAATCTGCTTTGCTCTCTAATTAAACTGCAGCAAATAAAAAGATACACTGCAGGACTTTACCTAAGACTACGTTAAGACATTTCAGCATCTAACAGAAATGCATTCCACAGAACCACTACAGGAAAAGTGAAATAAGCACCCTGAAATGCATGTGATGTAGACATCAGGTCCTCAGCACCTGCTATTTCACTCTACAGATCCATGTTGTGCTACTGTGCAAACTAAGCCATAACCTGTATTTCCTCATCAAGTAACAATTATGATCTGTTTTGTTTGTTTCAGTTTTGATAAAATTAAAAAAAAATAAAAAATAATAATAATCAAAAAGAGAAGCTACAGGAGGTTCAGAATGAAAGTAGTGATACTAAAGTTAATGATAAATTCTCTTTTGGTAGTGCTAGAGGTCACAAATTTAAAAGTCACTGCTGATTGTTTGGGTCAGCAATTGAAGCTATCCTTACACGATCCCAAGAGAATGATTAAAGGATATGTGAACAAGCTTGGCTGCCACAGCCAAGCATTTTATAGATTAAATTACAGTTTTGAATAGAATTCTTAAAAGAAAATATGTTACTTAATCAATTCTGGTTAAATTTGCAGTGTTATTTAATGTGTCAAAGTTTGAGTTAATAATTTCATGTCATACCAGGAAATGTGAAATCAGAGATCTTCAATGGTCTTGGGTTTTTACAGTTTTCAGATTCAAATGAGTTCCTTTTATTAATTTCCTATATCTGTGATCAAAATATGCTCCTAACAAAAGCATGGTAGTTTGCATGCATGGCATCATCATATTCACTGAGTGAAAATACATTGAATAGTCTGAAATTTGTTCCACACTTTAGCTTCCTTACTCGATTGCACATAAATCTCATGAAAGAAAGCTGTTATAAATCGAGTATTTCCATGATACTATTAGACAGGCTTTTATGCCTCTGCTATGAAGTATGAAGGAGGGAGTTGGTCACTGTTTCTTCATCAGAACTAGAAATTTTGCTTTCCTTATACTCATTGGTAGGAATGCTGAAGTTCACCTTCCATAAGTCATAGAATCATATCATCATCATAGAATGGTTTGGGTTGGAAGGAAACTTTAAGATCATCTAGTTTCAACACCCTTGCTATAGACAGAGACACTTCCCTCTAGACCAGGTTGCTCAAAGCCCCATTTAACCTGGCCTTGAATGCTTCCAAGGAGGGGGAATCCGCAGCATCGCTGGACAACTTGTTCCAGTATCTCACCACTCTCACAGTAAAGAATTTCTTCATAATATCTAGCCTAAATCTATCTTCTTCCAGTTTAAAACCATTTCCATTTGTTCTGTCATCATATACCCTTATTTAAAGTCCCTCCCTAGCTTTCCTGTTCACTCCCTTTGTAACTTATATTTAAAATGAAGAGAGATTTTAAACCAGTTTGGGCATTAAGGGTGCAGTTACAGTAATCAGGTGATACTACACAATCTGTGTGACAGATAAGTTCTAGAAATATAGCCTGGTGCTGGCTGGCTGACTTACCTAAGATTTCAGGAAGTTTGCATTTAATGTCTTGTCCAGAATCTGAATTTACACAGATGAAACAGAGATTGCTCATAACAGCCCCCTCTTTCCCCTACTTTCACAGTTTGCTTGTTCTTTGTATTCTTGGATCCCTAGGTTTTGTACTTTGTGCATGTCTGCAAAACATCTCCTGCAGCGTGAAGGCTACTGGCACAGACATTGGAGAGAATAACGGCAGTACAGAGGAACAAAGATACTCAAAACAGCAATGAACAAAGAAATGGGAACAAGTTATTCTGACTTCAGTGGAAACTCCTCTGTGTGTGGAACATTTCTTTCCCAGTTCAGTGGAATGCTTATTATAGTTCTTTCTAAATAACCAATATAGTATCATTTTAGAGTGAGAAGATGTAGTACATTTAAAGCTGTATTCCACCTATGACACAGGACAAATTGATTATGTATCATCAACTAAGTGTTGAAGATTGTTACTGTCAGCTTTAACTCTCTATCATTTGTTTGCTAAGCACACCCAATAAAACAAAATCTCAGACTTTATCTCCTCTTGACTTACTCATTTAGTCACAGTAATGCACAGAACATCAACATGATTTACTTTTCAAGTGCAAATAAATCATATGCACTTAAGAGTCTGGACCTCTACATTCATAGCTAGGATACACAGCTACTACAGAACCCATTTTTTTACGTATCCACTAGTAGTACTTAATTTAGTAGCTTTGTCTCCTTCTCTTACTGTTTCATCTCAGTGGCTGGTTTGGATACATTAGATCATTAGTGGTCACACAGAGATGCTTGTCTCTGGTTTAAAACGTCTGCAAGCTGTCAAAGTGTTTTAGTGTAAACATCTGCGACTGGATGTTCACTGGCACTCTCAGCATACAAGAGTCAGATTTGCCAATATTATTTACACACGATGATAAATGGGCAGCATTACTCCTTTTTACCCTAACATAAGCAGCTCTTTTGGGATGCTAAGAAATATTTTTATCCATTCAAGTTTGATATTCAATTGAACCACTTCTACTTTGTACTCTTTTTTTTGTTGTTGTTGTTCACCTTTTTCTTTTCTCTTTTTTTTTTTTTAATTTATCATACAAGTGTGAAAATACTCTGCTTTTTCAAAAGCAAACAAGTAAACAAAATTCCAATCAGNTTTTTTTAATTTATCATACATGTGTGAAAATACTCTGCTTTTTCAAAAGCAAACAAGTAAACAAAATTCCAATCAGAAAAAGAGCTTCATAGAATACTTCTGGATGCAATAATCTGCAGCAATAAGAGTAAGAATAATGCATGCCAGCACTGACTGTAGGACACAGAATACTTTCTGCCACTTCAGAATATGTATTAGAAATATTTTTGTTCACTGTATTATACATATTTTCTATTTTGTGTCTCTCTTTATCTCTTGTTAACATTAATTACATAGAAATTTGAGAAAAAAAAATGATTCTGGCTGAACATAACAGTTATACAATATGTAGAACTTGAAAAAAAATAAGTATATGAAAACAGTTCTGCTTTAATACTGTATTCACTACCAAAGAAATTAACATTTGAGTCAATTTTTTTTATTTCTAAGAATTTGTTTGCTTCTCTAGTTTCTTCTCTATTTGAACTCTTAACCAGATTTGGTAACACTGCAATTATTTCAACAGCAACCAGTTCTGGTGTCACAAATAGGGGATTATGATTTTAGTATACAAGTGGGAAGAAGATTAACCGTTATGCAAAGCCTGGAAAAGAGATGTTCAAATTTAATTTCTATAGTACAGAAGAATAAAGGAATGTAATAAAATATCTAAGAATATGGAACTGTTTCTGAAAGAAAGGGAAGGTGAATAATTTTCACAAGAAGCAGGAATATTTCAAACCAGCAATAACTTAATTATTCTGAAATCAGAGAGGGGTTTAAATGATACAACCTTATAGGTGTTCATCTTTTATAAATGTCAGTCTGTTCAATAGCGCATGAGAATCAGCATTAAGGTGAGAGAGAATCAGTTGCCTAAACATAACAGTCAAGCTCCTAAAATTCTTTGGTTTATATGGAACATCAATGTGAGTGTTCAGAATTCTGAATTTGCAGCACAAAACCAAACAGGATAGTGTAGGAAATTTGAAATTGTATCAGATATGTGAACCGATCCCAGTGTTCTGGCCTTGAGATAGAGTCTGTTCTAGACATACGGAATAAATCAGAAGCATTTCTGCTTATGCATGCCACTGAGCCCCTAAAATGAGATGTCTGAATGACAGCCTAACTCTTACTTCTATTGGCAATTTAGAGACATAAGTGTTGAGTCCACCTTTACGGTGGAAATTCAGGGAAAAATAAAAACAAACAAACCAAGCTAAAACAACACCACCACTTCGTATTAGGAACTACATACAAGTCTACCTGAGAGACTAACAGAAAGACAAGAAATCAAGTAAAAATAGAGAAAGAACAGAGAAGGGAATATTTGGCTTAATTAGGTGTCAATTCAACCAAGTCTCCGGAAATTCTACTTAGAGTACATGAAGTGTTGGCAGCACCAATGTCAGAAACATTAGTGGCTATCTTTCAGAGTTCGGAGAGAATGCTGACATTTCAGAAGATTTGAAAAGTTCAAACACAACCTTTATCTCCTGCGGGTTGGAGTAGGAAGATACAAGGAATTATAAACTGCTTATCTTATTTTCAGTTCCTGAAACAATTCTGGAAGAAATTATAAATTTTAGAAACACAGAAGATAACGTGAAGATGAATAACAGCTAGCACACATTTGTCAAGAACATATCCAATTCAATTTCCTTCTAAGAAAGAAGCCTCATGAAAAACAGAGCACACCATGATATACTAACTTAAAAAATTCTTTTGACATTCTCTCGTAAAATATTCTCATGAGCAAGTGACATTACAGACAAAACTGTTCTAGGACATGTGCAAAACTGGTTTAAGAACTATATTCAGGGAGTAGTTATCCATAGTTCCTTGTAAGACTGGAAGGATGTATGATGATCTACAGGTATAGATCCAGTAATAAAACAATCTTGTTCATGCTTCTTTGACAACTAGGATGACAAAATAGAGAATATATCTATACAATTCCTGGGCATCAAAATCAAAAATGTTTTTGAAAACAGGACCAATAAACATAAAAATGTGGTCTGAAAGTAACAGGATGGAGTTCAGTATGGAAAAGAAGAAAACTATCAACTAATAATGTTCTTCATTTAGGTAGTACGATCAACTGAAAAAACTATAGGTGGGAAACAGCTGACAAGGTGGCAGTTGTGAAGGAAAGAGTCCCACTGTAAAATGTCAGTGTCACACAACAGAGAAATATGTTTTGCAAGTTATTTAAAATAATTTGAGTTTGGCAAGGCCTCTAGAGTCTACTGGGGCTATTTGCACCTTGCATTTCAAAGAAAAATGTGTCAATTACAGAGATTCTACAGGGGACAATAAACAGATGTCTAATAATAATAGTGTATGGAAACAGCCAGATTTATTGTTCAAAGAAGGAAAATGACTGAAATGTCAAATATTAAGAAGCTGCCATAAAGAGAAAGGAAATAAGCTATACTTTATGCCTAGAGCATACAAAATATGAAAGAGTGGCGTTGCATTCCAGCAAGGAAAATTTATTTAAGAAATATGAGCATTCTCTAACAGTAAAGCTAATTAAATAATAGAATAGATTTTCTGTGAAAATTTGAAATATTCATTGTTAGTAAAACGTTATCTCTGTGTTAGTATGGGATTTTGTCAAAATCGAAATAGAGATCAGAAATCTTAATTTCTTCTATGACATATCTTTAAATTATTCTTTTGGTCCTTATACCTTCACTTGAGCAGTTAAACAAACATACAAAAAAAACAAACAAACAAACAAAACCAACAATCTATTTTGGTTTAAAATGTTGCTTATTTAAATTTTTAATAAAGTTTTTTTTTCACTCAAAATTTCATCTGGTAGTTTTGTCTATTACCATTGTTTCCTCTTGCTTGTAGCATCATTTTAGCACAGCAGAATACTGCAATTATCAATTATCATCTTAGAATGGTCCGTGCATCACCTGTGGCTTGCATTTAGATACAAGGTCTCTGATACAAAGTAGCTGATATTTTCATTAGTGTCTTAGGAGACAAAGAGACGAGCAGAATTTGATGCAATTGATCTCATTCATTGAAAGTGGGAAAGACGAATACTTCTGTAGAAGAAAAGACAGAAAAAGAAAGGGAGGCTAGCATTATTTTAATCAAATATCTGTCTGTAGACTTGTGAACTTGAAAATTTTTGAGGAAAACTTCTTAGCCCATACATTTCCAGAAAGTTTGAAAATTTAATTCAGCTGCCATTTGAAATTGTAAAGAATTTTTCCTTGAGGCAACTAAGCTAATGTTTCTACAAATAGTTAGTCTAGGACGGAAAGCATAATAGTTACACACAAAACACTGCCAAAGCAGTTCTCTGCTTCAATTCAGTATCATCAGCTGTTTAATGGTCTGAGAGATAAGATAATGGCATCAAATACTGACATCTGAACTGCTCTGCTAGATATTAGTTGTCTGTATGCTATTTTGTTCTTTATCACCCGACCTCCCTTATTATTATTATTGGTTACTAGAGTCTGGAACTAAAGAAAACGTAGCCAAGGATAGTCACAGGAGGCGAGACCACAGACATAGAAGGAAAAACCTGTCAGAGATCAGAATCAGCTGCAAAATCACTAGTTTTCTGAATACTCAGTATGAAACAATTTTAAGTGAAAAGAAAAAGAAAAGATATGGATCATTAATGAGGCTGTTATAAAATTCTGTAAGTCTGAAGATAGAATATCTCTGTTTAATGACAGTTCCTAGCTTTCCTTCTTGAAAGCTATGACAGAGAACTAAAGAGATGCAATGTTAAGCCAATATCTTCCAATTTTCAGATGACTAATACCATCAAAAATTAATTCCTAGGCTTCCAGTACCATGCACAGAGACACACAACCTGGATCATCAACGTAACTACATAAAGTATGAGAAAGTGTATGAAGCTTATTAGCACAATAGCAATGATTAAAATACAGTTGTTGACTTTAGTGACAAAGCAATGACCTTCCCTTGTGGTTTTGTTTTTTTTTTTTCTGTTTTTGTTTTCAGTTTGTTTGTTTGTTTTATGGATCCACTTAAATACAGTAATAGTCTCTGTACATACTTCATTTGAACAAACAAATTAAACATTTTATTTTATTTTTCCCTGGAAACTAAAGTGCATAGCATCTTACTATCATCTTTTCAGAAGGTAACAAGGTTGGACAAGTATTCTCCCCAGATAATCCAGAATTAACACACAAAACAAAGATTTTGTATTCCCATATGACTTAGGAAAGAGAGAGAACAGAATTAGTTCATTTCCACTAAATTCCCAAAAGGAACGTACACATTCATTTGCCATTTTCTGATGCCTAATTCATAAATTAAGCTCCTTGAAGTCCGTGCACTACTGTTGCTGAACACTGGCAGTACATGCCTTCCTTGAGTACCTAAACTATTATATGCATATTTTCAGCTCCAGTGTTTCAGTCTTTGAGAACACCTAAACTGTATAGACACACTGCTGTAAACAAGAATATTTCTTTCATACTTCAATTACTGGTCTCCCAAAGTGTGATTTCACCACTTATCTTCCTTAAATGATTTAAGCTTTGTGGAGACATTAGGACATTATGTGGCACAGAGACAATTCAGAAGAGCAAGAGCTGTTGAGCCTGGCATTCTTGTCTTCCAGTATTTCACCAGACTGGAGGTTTACTCCAGAGAAATGACAACCAAGTCAGCTCTTATGTCCTTCTGAGGAAACTTGATCCAAACTTTTATGGTACTCAGATTATTCCTCCTGGTCTGGCTGGAACATCTCACCTATATTTAGCTGTATAACTGTCACTAGTTGTCAGTGTCATTACCTACAACAGCAGTCTATTCTAGATGACTGTCTTTGAATAGAGCCCAACCTATATCTACTTCTATTTTGTTCCCATTATCTAGCTCTTTCTATTAGCTACATTTCTTCTTATGAATAAAATTTTTAATAGCTCTTTAGTGCCTGTTGTTTTACGAGATGAATTCCAGCTAGGGTACTTAATGGTGAAGGTTGTTTCTTCCTCAGTCTCTACACCTGAAACTTCAATTTCCTGTAGAATAGCTTAACATATGTAAGACATGTAAGAAACGATAAATATCTTATGTAAGACAGAAGTAGACAGCATAATTCTGTAGTTTAGAAGATCAGGATTCAGGCACTTGTACTGCATTAGCAACTGCATATTTGTAATACATAGGTAGTCCCATGGGGGAAAGTCTACTGATTTGAAATTATTTAGAAAATTTTAGAGAATCAGAATTTTTGTTGAAATAAGTGGTTATGGACAGTCACTTTGCATTTCATCTATTTCTGAAAGTGTTGTTTTACTCCTTCTAAAGCTGCATGCAAAAAACTGCTGTGAAATCCATTTTTACTTTTTACATATTACTCTATCTTTGCATGCTATTGCCATGTCTACTGAAAAATCTTCACAACTACTTAAAAGCAAAAGGACACTGGAAATTTAGCCACATTACTCATTTTGGTGCTGCTCCTTGATGAAATGTGGGAAAAAATCTGCTAAACCTTATTCTTTTTCATTATTGTTCTAGCAGCAGAACACAAACAGGTCATCTGAAGTGGTGGTAAATAAGTTGAAAATTTAGCTATGTTCATACAACCACTCAACCAATTATCTTCTTACTGGTTAACTCTGGAGGAAAATAAATGATGAACATGTAGGAGAATGGATCTCGTCAGAAAGGTTATTGTATATTTGTGATATAAATGAGGAGATATAAGTTCATTTATCCCTTAAGATTTGGATTTACAGCATTTTTATACTTTTCCTAAAACAAAGAACAGTTCATGTTGTATTAGTCTTTATAAATCCTGAGATAAATAAAAGTATATACTAGGATAACCTGCTTCAAAATTATTTCTATCGTACAGAATTTTTCACTAGAGTATATGTAGTATACTTTTCTTAAAAGATGTAGGGGCAAAGATTCTATAGTAATACTCTACTTTCTTCATAAATTACTTAATGTCTGACTTGAAAATTTTCAAGTATTTAATCAGCCTTCTTGTTTGGATTCTTGTGGAAAAAAAATAGAAGAATGCAACTTCTCTAAAGAGAAGTTTCTCCTTGTCCTGTGACTATCTAGCCACATAAAAAGTTGATTCCATCTTTGCGGTCCTCATTTGGACCTCCTCCAGCATCTCCATATATTTTCTGTTTTGGGAGCCCCAAAACTGGATGCAGTACTTCAGATGGGACCTCACAAGGGCAGATAGGAGAGGGAAAATCACTTCCTTCACCTTGTTTGCCATGCAACTTTTGATGCATCCCAGGATACAGTTGGCATTCAGGACTGTAAGTGCACACTGTTGGATCATGTTAAGCTTTTCATCTACCAGGAACCCCAAGTCCTTCTCAAAAGGGCTGGCCTCAAGGAGATCTTCTCCCAGTCTGTATCCCTATCTAGGATTGACCTAACCCAAATGCAACACCTTGCACTAGCCTTGATGAACCTCAATATGTACCCCAGGGTTTACTTTTTGAACTTTTCCAGTTTGCTCTGGATGCCATCTCTTCCTTCTGCAGTATAAACTACATCACTCAGCTTAGTGTTGTCCACGTACCTTTGCTGTTTGATAAGAGCACTTTCTGCTATGATGGAAAGATTTTCATCAGCATGAAAAGAAATTTCAGTTCCATCATTGCATGTTGTTTGAATTCAAAAAATGTCAGTTTTGGGGAAAAAACAAATCCCTAATATGTTCTTTTCTTATTGTGAAAGCACTTATAATGTTGAGTTACATTTAAAACTAAATGAAGAAGAAAATAGATTAAGAGAAAGTAATCCATATTTACATGTAGACTATTAGAATTGATTGCCTTTTATAACAAATTCAAGTAAACAAAATATGCAATGAACTGAAGCAGTAACAAACTGAAAACCTAGTTTTTGTGAACTCCACATGAACTATTCAAGAATAGATACTTATTTAGGGTAATACATATTTCTATTTCAAAGCTCATGTAGGCCTAACTGAATATAATCTCCAGTTTTTAATGAAAATATTTCTATGTAGCTAGTTCAGGGTACTTACATAAACTCAGTTCTGGATTGGACAGTGGGTGAATGTCTAAGCTTCAAGTTATTCTACTACCAGCCTTTCTTTGTTTTTCTGAAGTGCATTTTTCCTTTTGTCTTCCTGCCCAAACACTGTTAAGAAGCATTAGTTCCCAAGGCAGAACTCATCCTTTTCCAGATACAGCAGGAAATGCTGATTCTACTATTTTACTGATTTCTCCACTATGTTGTTCTTTATTTCATGTCTTGTCTCTGAATGCTCCCTGACCTAAGAAGTTGCTGTTCATAGAGTGAGGTGATTTCTCCTTTCACATAATTATAAAAGAACCCAAAAACAAGAAAGATAACACACTTTTAGTCACAAGGAAATGCTTTTATACATTCTCTGGATTTATTCAAGAGTGAAGATTAATAGAGATAAATAGGAAGGTCATTGAAGGCAATTATCTCATTTATTTTCCATACATAATTATATTGTAATGATTCCTGATTAATAATTCCAGAAAATGAAAATGTTAGTATTGGAATATCAGGTAACACCTGTGTTTTATTTGTTAAATTCAGTGGTAAAACTCATACTAATTTAATATAGGATAAACGCTATTGTTGCACCTACACTTGCACCATGGTATTAGGTATTACCACCATGTTATATATAGGACCAAAATATTGTAGCTGGTTCAGCGAAGTGTGGATCCAAATCGTGTTAAATTGCCTGTGTTGAGAATGAGAGATATCAGACCACACATTTTTGACATAGCGACCTCTCTTCTCTACTTTCTGAGGGAAGTTGTATCTGCAAAGTCTTTGTTTTGGATGTAATCACAATTTGCATTGTGCAGCTCTAGCTAGGTAGCTATAACCACAACATATTATCATACTGTTCTTGGCGACATAGAATCACAGCATCTCCTGAGTTGAAAGGGATTCACGAGGATCAAGTTCAACTCCTGACTCTATACAAGACCACCCAAAATTCAAATCCTATGCCTCAGACAGGTATCCAAATCTGTCTTGAACACCAACAGCTTTGTGCCATGACCACTGCCCCGGGCAGCCTGTTCCATGACCACCACCCCCTGCTGAATAACCTTTTCCTAACTCCCAAACTGACTCTGCCCTGACACAACTCCATGCCATTCCCTTGGGTTCCGAAGCTGTCACCAGAGAGAGATCTGTGCCTGTCTGTCTGTTCCCCTGTAGCCTACCATGAACCCTCCCCTCAACCTCCCCTTCTCTGGGCTAAACAAAACAAGGATCTTCATCTGTTCCATGTGTCTTTCTCTCTTGACTCTTCACAACATACATAGCCCTCCTCTGGACACTCTAATGGTTTTATATACTTCTTCTGCTGTGATGCACAAAACTGTGCAGTTTTGAGAAGTGAGGTGAGGTAACAGCAGCATAGAGCAGAGCATGGCAATGGGAGAAGAGCAGCATCAATAGGAAAAGTTACATTCTCCTTCCTTCTTCCTTGCTAGAGTAATAAGTGTGTCACATGGGGCTGAGAACAGACTCAACACTAAGCATCATGTAGCAGAGATTTATCCGGTCTTGAGGTGGTTAAAACAAAAATGGACTGGAGCTAAATATAAGGTTTCATGATGACAGATAAGCTTGATCAAAATTGTCTCTCACTCCTCCTCAGAAGAACAGAGGGAAAAAATATGAGGAAAGGCTCATTGGATAAGATAAAGTGAAGTTTAATTAAAGGAGAATAAAAAAAAGGAAATGTTGCTTGAAAGAAAAAGGAAAAACCAGCTACTGTCTACTTCCCATTAGCAAGTAATGTTTAGCTACATCTTTGGAAACAGAGTCTTAATAAGTTGCTTGGGAAGACCAATGCTTTCATAATGAGAGTTTATCCCTTCCTCAGCTTTTATTGCAGAGTACACATGGATTTGATGATCTTACACAGTAGACCCACAGGCGTATAATATTCTGGTGGACATGGTCCACCACAGTCACGTATAAAAAAAGAGAAAATAGCAGGTACCTTGAGGAAAAGAACAAAGGGATTGCATATTGATAACTTTCCTTTGATGTGTTTTCTACTTACTGAAATCTGTGGTTTAAGAGGAACTTCATGTACACAACGACCTTGTTGCAGTTTAACAGACTTCGTGCTAACAACTCTGCCAATTGCTTTTAGAATGCTTTGTATATCCAGCCACAATAACATCCTCTGAGTTCCACATTTATTACAAAATCATGGGTCATGAGAGAGCAGTGCTTACATATGTTTCTCTTAAACTAACTGCCTCTCAGTTTTTCTGAATACCAACCAGTTTTCCTTGTACATTAAAGCATGGTAACTACCATTTTTTTCTATAAATTATGGAGATCTCCATCATCATCTTTGACCTCAGCCAACCATTTCTTTTCAATCTTGAGCACTCAGTCTATTTAATAACCCTTATTACAGCTATATAGATGTCTGATCCTCATTTTCTGATTAACTTTGCAGATTTTCAAGCTTTTCTAGTCTTTTAGATTAGAGATGAGCATAACTGAATGCAATGTTAAAGATGAGGTCAGAAGAGCTACTTGGATGTTAACATAATTAGTTTATTTTTTACAGGGCATTCTTAAAAACTCCAGAAGTTCTGTTTGTAATTTGCACAGTTCTTGAGGAGTGATATTTGACAAGTGTCTTCATGACTTCAAAAACTCTTTCCCTGGAAAGTAATACCTACTTGATAGGTCATTATTGTGCACTCACATACTTGACTGCAACTATGTTATTTACAATTATTTTAATTTAGGTGCCCCTCATACTTTGACATGATCAGCAGCTTCTTCACTTCAGTATTATCCTCCCTCCACAGCCTTTTTTTCTTTGTTACTCATAAAGATATTAAAGAGCACAGTTCTCAACTCATACTTCAGTGAAACTTTCCACTTTTTAAAAACCAGCTATTTATTCCTAACTTTAATCTCCTGTCCTTTAAACAATTACTACAATCCAAGAAAATCTCAGGACCCAGTAGAGTTTTTTTCTTGAAAATATCTGATTCATGGAATTGAATCATAGAATATCCGGAGATGGGAGGGATCCAAAAGATTCCTTGAGTCCAAA
>VXAB01012914.1:0-38700 GCA_013399175.1 Odontophorus gujanensis
TTTATTTATTTATTTTTTTTAGTGATTGACATTTCAGATAGCACGTTTGTATTCAGTAGGCCCTACTATTCTAAATATCTGGTCTGTGACTTTTTATTGATCCAGGGACTGGGATCAAGAATTTAGCTGATCTTTTTAATTAATGTCCACTGAGGGGATAGGGAGAGGGCTGATGGGAGAGAGAGAGAAAGCTACTGAAGATAGATGGTACTGTAGTCTGTCTTCCTTTCTTTATCTTCAGGCTTTTGCCAGTAGAACATTTTAAGACTTAATGGAGCTGTGTGCCTGTGCCTTTGTTTGGAGAGGTTTCTGACATGTCCACTTTAATGCCATGTTTCAGTATTTTACAGTTTATTTTTACTTTTCCAAGTTCCTTGAGGATGTTTTTGTGATGTGTGCTTTTTTTGAAAAGAGTCTGTTGTTTTTTTCTTAGATGTTGCAAGGATCTTTTAAAAGATAGGCAGTTGTTCTTTTGGTAAGGTTCATTAGAAAGATGAACAGAGGGAATTAAAAGAAAAAATCTTTTTATATTTAACTATATTTCAAGAAGATGTATGAGGTGTTTTCTTAGAAAAACAAGGTGTTGACATCTGTTTTTGACAAATATGAGGTCCTGAAAGCCTTACGTAGTGTTGGAAATGCAGCTTGTTTTTCCAAAGTTCTGTCAGTTTGGTACCTTACATTTTAGTGGGTGTCTGTGAAGTTACTCTTAGAACAGCCATTTTAGCAACAGTAACAATTAATAACCTTTTGGTTGTTTTTAAGTAAGGATGAGTGTTCTCTGTTCTATTTTCTTGGAAACAAGTCAAGTGAAGCAAAATCACAGATGTAACAAAAGTCATTGGGTTATGGATGGTACACCACATGGAAGGTCTTTTCTTTCATCTGGGGTATGAAGTGCTGAAATTAAGCACAGCTATTTCAGATGCTGGGCTTTGATTTCTGTAAGCCCCAGATTGCCACGAGTGCATGAGGCAACAGGAGTTAGCCAGGTAGATTATGATTATTTGTATGATGATTAGATGTATTAAGGAACTCTGTTAGCTAGAAAAGTAATTTTTTAATAATTAAACTGAGCTCCAGAATTCCATTCTGCTCCCTCATACATACTGTTCTTTTTATAAAGGTCATATAGTGCAGTATAGGTCTAAATAACTTAAATATATATGCATATAAAAGAGATAATCAGTACACTGCAGAGGAGTTTGTTTGAAAGTAAAATATTTTGCAGTGAAATTTATTTTTTACGTGGTATATTTAAAAAAAGTTCACATTACACGTCTGGTAAAACAGATTTATGTTGCTTGATTTGATATTGGCACAGTTTGTATTTAGGTAAAAAAAAAAAAACAACAAAAAAACAAAAAAAAACCACCATAATACACAGGGGAAGTAAATGTCTGCACATCTCTAATGTAGAACAGTAAATTGTGTTGTCTGAGCGTTCTGTTTATTTTGGTTGGATATAATCAGATCTAGTTTGAATGACTGCTGATAATTCAGTCCAGGATAGAGACATTGCAGTGTACTGTTACATTATTATTTGTTTTTTGTTTTCAGTCCTGGCAGATGCGGAGATTTTCATTACATCTGAGAGTGTTTAATCTCTCCGTAGTGTTTCTGAAAGTATCTTGGGGTACCGAGAGATTCTGACCTACAGTTGATAACTACTTTCACAAATACATGGATAGATATAGTAAAAGGCAGAGTACAGAATGAGTATCCACTGGTTCTTCATTTGCTAATTTGGGTTTTCTAACTAAAGACAGTTTTCTGAAGTCTCTTTATAATTACTGGAGAGGAGGAGAAAATTGTATACATGTCTGTTTCTTCTTGGGTGGATATTTAAGCGTGATATAGTCTTTTATAGGTCTTCTCTGCTCTCTGATTAATATCAATTATATTTGGAGCTTTAAATTAGTCTCTCTTACATTCACTAGAATTAGTTTTATGGTAACTTTTCTGAGATAATTAGGAATCATATTAAGCATTTATAATTTTGTGGGTTGTAATTTTTCTTTTTATGAAGAGAATGAATTGGGTGTTCACTGACGTGTAAGGATAGCGTTCACACAGTAAATAAATTGCCTCACAAATGTATTTAAAATTCAGTAAACCTTTCTCGTAACACTTCTGTATGACATTGTTTAGTATGTTTTTTAAGTGCATAAATCATTCAAGAGTAATGCCATGCATATACTTTCATGAAAACTACACAGTATAAAAAGCACAGTAACACAGACAGAGTGAGTTCTCAGCTGCAGAAACACTATTTTTCAACATAACACGCAGCTAATGGTGGTGACTTTCACCGATGATGAACATTGAGTGCATTTTTTTTCTGTGTGGAGGAATTCAGTGACTCACCTTTGCTTCATTCGCACTTCTGTGTCAGATGTCATTTTGTAAGGGTGCTCCTCTGCTGCAGTCTGTTGCATGGCAACAAAATGTAATGGAATGCTGGCAGGAAGTTTGAATATTATTGTCATGCTACCAGCAGCCACTTTTGAAGTGGCGGGCCAATACAATAAAATAGGAGACAATAAAACATGACTCAGAGAAGCCCTCGTACTTTCTACCTGATAGGGCATGTATAGAGAAACAGTTAATTATTCAAGACTTGCATTTAGTTCCTGTCATTCTTAGTCAAGTTGCTAATCTAAGGAAGAGATCTGGGGACCCAAGTTTATTTTAATTGTCTTTAAGTGATTAATGGGCTTTTGAAAGTTGTAATCTCTTCCTTGGGTACAGAGAATATGTTAAGCAATGGAAGTGGTATCTTGTTTCAGGGAAGAAGAATTAAGGTATCTTTGCCCAAAAGGCTTAAAGTCAAAGCTGCTTGTTTGCATATTCAGTATTAATGTTCTTTTCCGTACTGGAACAAAAGAAGCTTTTACAGTAGGAAAAAAATATATTGTCAACTTCCTTGCGTGCCAGAGTGGGATTTATAGTTGCATATAGATCAATAGAGAAATGCATATTTTATGTTGAATGTGTATTAACTGAATTAAAAGCAAGTCTTTTCTACAGTACAAATACTCATTACACATTTTTAAACTCAATGTAAAATTACTCCTTTTATTTTTTAAGCTGCCAGCTAATAAAGATGCCTTCCGAAAGACATGGAACCCGAAGTACACGCTACGCAGTCATTTTGATGGAGTGCGGGCATTAGCTTTTCATCCTGTAGAGCCTGTGCTGGTTACAGCCTCTGAGGACCATACTTTAAAACTTTGGAATTTGCAGAAAACGGTTCCTGCCAAAAAGTAAGTTATATGTATTTTTATAAAGCATCAGTTGTGTTTTAAAAGCCTTTGAAGTTAATTATCTTAAAACTCTTAAATGTTTTTGGAGTTTTTCAGCAGAGACTTTGTTCTGTGTAATAATTTTTTCCCCTTTATCTTTCAGGAGTGCCTCTTTAGATGTAGAACCCATCTACACATTTAGGGCCCACATGTAAGTGTTTGACAGAATTACTAGATAAATTTATCTCCTGGATTCATAAAACATTAAATAGACACAATTATACTCTTAAAACCAGGTAAACAATGAATCCCTGTCATCAGTTGCAGAGTCCATGATAAAAGAAAAAGAAGGATATGTTGTAGATGATGGCACTGAAATTACCTGAATAATGTCTATGTCTTGGGCTGTGACTTTTAATATGTAAGATAGAATTCTGGTAGTCTGACATAGTAGTCTTCAGATAATTTTGAGAGATGAAAAATACAGTTGAAATCATCAAGGCAAAAAAATTGTAGGTTTAATGCAGACTGAAGGTTGTTTCTTCCCTCTATCAAGTACGTAGTAGTTCAACTAGTAGTATCCATTTTCATCAGCATTAAATATATAATTCTAATTTGCTCATCTGCATTTAAGACCGATAAACTTTATATCTTGAGCACCACCTGTTGTGAACCAGCCATTAAATTTTGGATTGTTGTTTTACAAGACAATTAAACCTGACTTAGTGATGTGTCCAGTGCACTACTTTCTTTGGAATACGGCTTATCTGGTGTCACTGCAAACAGGTTCAAGTTAAACCAGCAGTAGTCTAACTTTATCCAAGAAGTACTCCTCCTAGGATTATTTTTCTGAACCAGTTTACAGTAGCATAGGTTTCTGTCCATCTGAGGAGGGTCATAGGATTAGTGGTGCACATCTAGAACAGCCTCTTTCAGCACAACTAGTTTTTAGATCGGCATAGATTGTCTGTTTGAAAAAATAAAAATCCTTAATGCTTTGCAGGTTTAGTTTCTATTCAAGACTGAGTTCCTGAGTTGCTTAAATTTTGATAGTTGTTGTAAATATTTAATAAAGGTTTGTATAACATGCTGAGACTTAAGATTTTAACAGAATTGTTTATTTAATCCAGGCAAATTTTTTTTGCCTTTTTTAAAATAGATCGCAAAATCTTAACTGTACTGTTGTCAGTATCAGTAAACTGCTTCTTCTCTGTCTCCCAATAGTGGACCTGTATTGTCATTGGCAATTAGTTCTAATGGAGAACAATGTTTCAGTGGTGGTATTGATGCGACCATCCAGTGGTGGAACATGCCTAGCCCTAACGTGGACCCATATGACACCTATGGTAAATACCTTTTAAAAGAAAAACATCTAATAGCTGTTGTCTTGGACATAAATTTTCTGCTCAGTGCCGTGTTTTCCAAGACATTTGTGAAACGTGAATGCTATTTATCAATTGAATAGGGTTTTCCAACTCTTTTGTATGTAATTAATGTTCATTGCATGTCTTCATTTGCATTTGTGACATGCTCCTGAAGTTCAAATAGTAAAGAAATCAGGCATATCCCTTATTTTCTAGGAGATGTACTTCCTTCTTTGGTTTTCCAAAATTTGGAGTTTTAATTAACAGTATGGAAAATGAATTTTGTCTCCCTGATGCAGACGTGGATCAGTGTTTTGTCTTTATGGTACACAGTATCGTGTGTTACCGAAGTTTGAATTGGTATGAAGGGAAGACTGTTCTGTATTCTTGCTCTTTTCCTTGTGTCACTGTAGTAAGTGATCTGGTATGCCACTCAGGCTTGGTAATCTCCAGCAGTGAGATGGAGAGGGATAGGAAGCAATTCTCTCTTTCATCAGTTTAGAAGGACCAGTAAAGTGCTCTTGTAATTTATGTGGGCCTCAGACAGTCTCTACTGAAGTAACAAAGTTATTTTTAAAAGTCAGAGCTCTCTTAAGTTGTTTTTCTTCCCTAAAGCTTGTTACTAGGACTTTTGCTTGCAAGACCAACTTGTTTTAAATTTCATGCAAAATTAAGTTTTAGAGGTTTTTTTGACTTACTCCTTTCCATATACCTTTGTATCTCTATTCTACACAAAACCTGGTTTATTGAAAAACCACCTATGAAAAGCAGATTTAAATATGGATACGTTTCTTCTGCAACAAAAGTAATCTTGTTTTGGTATCAGAGTACTGAGATTCTTAGAACATGTGCGAGTCAGCAGAGTTGGAAACAAAATAAAGCAGTATTACAGTGAAGGCATCAGATGTTATTTACATCTTGCACAAAGAGAAGGCTGCAATAAAACATCTTTAAGATGGTAAATTTAGATGAAAGAAGCAACCTCTCAGAGGAGGTTATAACAAGTGTGTTTCGTTCTGGAAAAAGGGGACACTTTTTTTTGAGAAAGCTACTAGAAGTTGTGTAGCATGATCTACTGTGTAATCTACCTGCTGCTTAAGCAATAAAATTAAATAAAAATAAAAAATTTAGCTCTGATTTTTCCCTTTTCTTGCTTTCCTTGATAGTTAATAACAATAATTCTAACTTTTTTAAAATAAAGTGCTTTAACTTAAAGAACAACCTGTAACTGAACTTAATGTGATTTCAGTAAATGTCTGAAGGAGTTAATAGCCAGGATTTGCCAGGAAGCTATTTAAATATGAAAGTCTTAGTTTCTCCTTTTAGCTAGCTGCATGGGTATCAAGCTGTTCAAAATTCCTCTGAAATGATTCTGTCAAAGAGCAGGCAGTGTTCTGTTGTGTTGATGATTCATTTGCAATGTAGTAGATTGTTTTGTGTGTGAATCTCACATAATCTGTAGTCTAGAAAACTACTTAAAGGGCAGAAGCTCACGTCTTGAGTTTAGTTTTCTATTTGCAGCCAGTTTAGCTCAGAATTTGCACTAGCACTGAATATTTTGACACTTTTCTTTTTTAGATTTTCATGCTACTGATATTCACAGAATAGATGAGTACAACTGACTGGTCTGTTAGATCACAAGTGCGATAAATTAATTATTGATATTTTAGTAGAGGTGATATATGGCTGTTTTTTTTTGAAATTTCATTTATATTGAAGCACAATAAATACTTAGTTCTTAAAACTTTTGTCTTTCCAGAGCCAAACGTTCTAGCTGGCACACTAATTGCTCACGCAGATGCAGTCTGGGGTCTTGCTTACAGTGGTGTGAAGAATCACTTACTATCTTGTTCAGCAGATGGCACTATTAGATTGTGGAACCCACCAGAAAAATTGCCCTGTATTTGCACTTACAATGGAGAGAGAGGCAAGTTTTTTCTGTGAAATTTTGGTTTTGAAAATTTATGAGACATCTGATTTGGTTCTTGGCTTGTCTCTCCATTTTTCTAAACTAGCTAACAGAACTAAATAGAAATTATCTCTTAAGGTAATCCTGATGCTGTGGTGTTATACTTTACTTGCTCCCTTTAGAATGAGTATAAAGCAAGCTTAAAGGTTAAATTGTTCAGAATTTTAAGATGTTGTTTCTAAAGATGTTCTTTTTCTGACTTTTTAGAGCATGGAATACCTACATCAGTTGACTTCATAGGTTGTGATCCTGCTCATATGGTGGCATCTTTTAGCACTGGCAGCACAGTCATCTATGATCTAGAAACATCTCAGTCAGTGGTAATGCTTTCATCCCAAGTAGAATCTGGTAAATAAAGCTTGTTTTTATTAAGTATCTAACTTGACTGAGGTACCTTTATGAAAGTGTTATCATGTGAGAAGTAAAAAGGCAAGCTTATGGTGAGAAAGAAGGGATTTAAGCAGAAGATCAGTGTAGAAATTGTCCAGATTGTGCTTAAATCCTCTCTCCTATGGAACGTGTAATATTAGAAATTCTGTTGCTACAAATAAGGTATTAGAAAGACAATTGAAAATTGTATGTAGTTGATGAGACTCTAAATAGAGGAGCTTTCTTCAACGCTTCATTTTCTTGAACCTATGGAAGTGTTTCATAATGAAAGCATTGTTTCTGATTATTCTCATCTTTGCAAAAAGATATAATAGTGTATTGCAAGGGAAGAATTTGCTTTTCCTTATCCAATTAGTCCAGTTCATGTACTGATTGTACTTGATCAAGTAGCTCATAGGCTTCAACACAGCTTTTGCAGAGCTTTTAATCTGTACTCTAGGTAGCTTGTGCAAAACTGACAGTGACAGTGAGAAGCATCACTACAAATTGGAGATATTTCTTTCCTAGTTTGAAGAGAATCTTAAATGAGTCAGTGAAACAGGAATGAAGGAAACGATCCATAAGGCAGGAAGTGCTTTGTGAGGAGTATTCTGACAACTTCTAAGGAGATTCTAAACTGTTCAGTGTTTCTTTAAGCTGAAATACATAAAAATATATCTGACAGAATATTGTAGGTTAGGTTGACTTCAGCTGTTTGTATTCTTTTTTTTTTTTCCAAGATCTATCTCTTGATATGGAGGTCTAAGAGGTGTGTTCTAAATAGATAGGTCACTTTTTTTCTACTTGGTTAACACTGCCTCAGAAGTTTCCCTGCTTTGCCATTCCTTTCAAGGGTCTTTCGTATGTATAAACCACTTGTACAGCTTTAATCTTAATGTACATCGGTAGGAGTATACCTGGCTTCATCCATCTCCTGTAAAGCAAGATGCTGGTTATTATTAGATGTATTGATATTGTTCTGACAGTGTTCTTAATATAATATTAATACAGTAAGCTAAAGAGGAATGCTAGAATATTCTCAGCTTTAGCCATTTCTTTAAGGCAAGTGAGTATACATTTGTGTTTTTTCTATTTTCAGGTGTACAATCAAATAATCACATTAACAAGGTAGTAAGTCATCCCACACTTCCTGTAACTATTACAGCTCATGAAGATAGACACATCAAATTTTTTGACAACAAAACGGGTAAGGGTAAAGAGGCACTCATCTGTATGTATGAATATGTTCCAAGTAGGTCTGGATGGATATGGAGAGAATCCATTTATAGAGAAAGTACTACTGACCAAGACTTGTAGTTCTGAGATAAACTTCAGCATTTTTTATATGAGATTTTGCTATCCCTTGCAGCTGTGACTTTAGCAGTCAGAAAACACCTGTTAAAGTGTGTCTGCTTGGGGGATGGAGAGTGGGTGTTGTTCTGGTATTTTTTTTATTTTTTTGTTGTTGTTGTTGTTGTTGTTTTAAGCTAAGACTTTTTTTCTCCCCCACTTCTCGCCCGTAGTCATTAAATGTGTTAAAATGATTGTTCTGAAATTCAAGTGTATTAACAAAGTCTTTTAAAGAAACAAAGGTGTAGAATAAGGAGGATTATCTGGCATGAACAAATAATTGGATTAAAGACAAGAAATGGATGGTGATGAGGAAGAAATGTAGATCTTCATAAGCTTGAGAGCAGTCACGTTTAATTCCAGGGGAAGGAATAACGAACAAAATCACTGTTAATACCTTTGTATGAATTTCTGATACATGTTTGTACTTTGTGTTGGTCTCCTATTGCTCAAAAAGGGTATAGCAAAAAAAAAAAAAAAGTGTTTCAGAGAACGGTTGAACATATGGTTAGAGATCTTCAGTGGCTTTTAGAGAAGAAATGACAAATTGAGCTAAGATTCTTCAGGAAAAGAGAGCTGGACAAAGATGAAACAACTTTTTCGTGTTGATTATGGTCTTACTATGGACTTGTTTTGGAAAAGAGAGTAAGCTAACAAGAACTAAGATTCAGCTGACAACCCCAAGAGGTGATGTGTTCAGAATACAAAGAGGTGACTTTTCATTTTGTTTGAAGTTAAAATTTTTGCAACTCCTTGTCATGAAATGGTACAGATGGTGTTAGAGTTCAGGAGCAATGGCACAAAGCGTAGTTGGATGTACAGGTAACCATTTTGATTTCTGATGTAACTCGACAGATAACTTTAGAAGTCAGAGAGTATCCTGCATCTAAACCATTTCTTAGTTAGAAAGCTGTTAGAAGGACCTTTGCTATGACCAAGTAAGTTTATTTTCAAAGCTTTGTCAATACTGTTGAAATGAGCAGTTACAGGGATATTTGCTGGACTATAACTATTGTTACTGTTTTTAGAGAAGATGCCAGATATATCAGTATTTATGATATGAATGCCTTTGAGAATTACTGTTTAACCATATGCTTGTACAAGTCTGTGGTTGGAACAATTCCTAATGGAACTGCAGTGCTCAGATATTCAAATTTGTGTTATTCTGTATTTCATTTAATGGGGATATTATTTTTAAAAGAAATAATACTTCCCAGGAAATTGACTGTTTATTTTACTTTTAGGTAAAATGATCCATTCTATGGTTGCTCATTTGGATGCTGTCACGAGTCTAGCTGTAGATCCTAATGGAATCTATTTAATGTCTGGAAGTAAGGGCTTTTTAATGTTCTTACATTTTATGGTCTTTATTTCTGTTGCTTTTAAGTGACAAAAATCTAACTTTGTCTTTTTTCATTTTTTCTTCTGTATTTTTTCTTCAAATAGGCCATGATTGTTCCATTAGATTATGGAATTTGGACAGCAAGACATGTGTGCAAGAAATAACAGCTCATAGGAAAAAGCTGGATGAATCAATTTATGATGTAGCATTTCATCCATCAAAAGCATATATTGCCAGTGCAGGAGCTGATGCCCTTGCCAAAGTATTTGTGTGACACAGCAGAACAAACCTGCATCATAACAGCAGGTCTGTTTGGACAAAAAAGAGGGAACGCGTCACTGCCATCAATACGGTTACCAATAAGACACTACATCTGATCTGCCTGAGTGAAGGCTCTTAAGTGGGGCAGGTTTCAGTTGGTGAAAAGTCACCATATCTTGAACAATGTCAGGCTCATTCATTTAACTGTAATTACTGTATTTGGGGGGGGTGGGGAGAAGTAAAAAAGGAAAACCAGTATTTGTAGCCTTGACTGGATATGAACTGAGCGTATGTCTGTTCTTTAGGTGTCTTTAAGCAAACGTGGAGTCTGATCTTACAAAAGACTTTTATTTTGGACTCTGTGTGCTGCCTTAGGGTTAGGAATGTGGTGCTCTTGTGGGGGGAAGTGAGCTCCAAGAGTAGCTTTCTTTTCATCTCTTAGTAATCTTCTGTTTATCAGTTGAATGCCACAGATTCCCCTTTTAAACTTTTATTTTGCTTTAAATAAAAGGAAATTTAACTTAAAATATTTTAGCATTAGTTGCACAAAATGTTTGGATAAAATTCTAGTTTTTATAAGTCTTTTTATATATTTAGCCTGTCACAACAGTGCTCAAGATTGTATTGATAATGTTTTTCTGCATTATAGAACCCTAAAACACAGAGAACTCACTGACCCGCTGCCGTGTAACCACACTCTTCCCTTCTTTTGCCTAATACAGCTCAGCTAAGTCCTTGCATAAGGATGCTAATTCTTCATCATCGCATAACTGTCTTCATAAATAAAGGACTGTAAAATGTGTTTAAATGAAACACACAGGGGTTAACACCCCCCAATGAACTCTTTAAAAAAAAAAAAATATTAATCTTGGCATCCTATCACTATGTGATATTTTGTACATCTTACTGTATTTACGAGTTTATTTATCAAGGATTACCCATCTTGCTAATGGCCTATTGTTATTTATTTCACTTTTTGTTGGTCTTTATATCCTTTTATGTAGTGTGTTAAAGGGCCCTGTATATCTATTATGGCACTCTTTGAACAGTCTAAAATAGATAAGAAAATGGGACATTTCATGATTCTAAAGTTGCAAACTAAGATTTTTTTTTTCCTTTGGTTAAGTATTTGGAGTGGAGTTGATTCCAAAAACCAATCTTGTTTCAGAATTTTTGGAGTGAATTTTTTTTTTGCGTTTCAAATAGAATACAAAAGTAGTTGATTCAAGATTCATAAATCTGCTGTGTTTTGGCTAGTTATCCCCTGCTTTTATTTTATTTTTGGATGTGCTTCAGTTTATGGTGTAACTAAACATTTTGTTTGTGTAATGCATGATTAATACAATAAAGTATTTTTTCTAGTCTTCCACAAAACTTTTCTGATCAGTTTGCAAGTTTTGATGAGTTTTGTAAGGTTTCTGTTTTACAAACTATGAATCAGCAAATTTTTAAGATTGTACCACATAGCGGAAGTACAGCTGTTGAAAAATAATGTATATAAAATGCATATAATAAATATTAAATGGTGTACCTGTATGTTACTGTTGGCTACATTATTTTGTGTTGCACAGTTTGAAGGTGTCATTCTGCAAGTTACTAAATTAGGTCTAAATTTTAGCAAAATGACCATTTGTTATGCTTATAATCTCTTTTGCTTTTTGAAAACTGTAATAGCTGTCTGGATGTCAACACTGTTTCAAGCAGCACCACCAGCCTATAAGAACATGTTTCCACAGTACTCTAAAAGCTTTTTACAAGAACAAACAAACTGAAAATTGTCAATGTATTTTTAGAGCCCTTATAAGATGATCACGCTGCTTTTGCCTATCTTAGTACATGAAGTGATTCTCAAGTGATTTAGGAACCAGGGAGGTACTGTTTTTATTTCCAACTGCTGTGGAATCACCATGTTGAATTTAAAAGAAATAAAATGCTCGTTCATTTCTAAATGCTCACAATTTGTTCGTATGTCAAATGTTACCCATTAACCTTTGCTATTTCTTTACAAGTCCTCCAGTAAAGATTATGTACAAAAGGGCAGTTGTCTTTGTAAAAGGCTTATCTAACAGTTCAACAGTTAGCAGCTCTGTGATAAGTTGCTTTCCTGATAGTGTATAGTAGAAAAGAAAACGACAGTATGAAATTTTCATGCAAAAGTAGTATGTTTAGGAATAAAATACCTTTTGCTGGAACATGTTCCTATAGGTGGTTCTAACTGTATTGCTCCATGTGAGTTTCTAGTTCAGCAGTAAGAATGTATCTCATGCCATGTCATGTCAAGCGAATTAGTTTCTTAACAAGGGAAAAAGGTGCCCATGGTAGACACAATACTGCAGTAATATTCTGAAAGTAATTAATTTTGTTTTAGTAATAATGTTATGTTGTTTAAAATGTGTTACAGTCAATAATAATTGTATAGGAATTGGATAATTTTGTCCATTATCATGAAGATTGAGGTGAGGCCTTTCAGTAACTGCTTGTAGGACACTAAGACTTTACTTTTGAAAGTAACATCCAGCTGATTTGCACTTCTTTTCCTTTCAGTCTAAAGCATTCAACTAATCAACAGACAAGAGAATATTTGAATTTTATTGGAAGTAATTTCATAATTGCCTTTTCTGAAGCCAAACATTGTTTCTGGCAGCTTTTCCAGACCGCTGCATTTTAATGCTTAAATGAAATGTGATTGTTTAATAAACATTGCCATGCATAACAATTACTTTTTTTTTTTTGAGTTGTATTAAAATTGAAATGGTCAAAACAAAAGTTTGCTTATTTTCTTTAATTGAAATCTCAGTCATCTTAGTTCACTAATGCATAGTGGATCAACTGCTGGTAGTGAAGTTTCCTTTATTGAATATTGGTAATAATCTCTAATACAGTCTTAGTTTATTTACTGTGGGGATATAACATTTTAAAACCTTTATTTTTATTTTTAGAATAGAAGAGCTTTTGTATTGGTGGTGGAAAAACTGATAGTGCTGAAATAAATGTTTCCATTCAGGAAAAACACCTCAGCTTCTCTGCAAGGACTGATTTCCTTCTGCTTTGTGAATGAAACCCAAGGGATGTGCACTCAAAAACCTGATGGAAAAATATCAAAATGTTTAATGTTTACGGTTGGGTATCTGGGGCAGAGTTGTTAGGAGAGTCCTACTCCCCATCTTGCTTTGTATTTTAGGAACTCTTTTAAGTACTGAACTTTCTGCAGCTTATGTAAATTAAGCGTGAAATATATCTGAAAAAGGTTATAACAATCCCTGATTAAAAACCTTCTGTAATTCATAAATTATGACTTCTTTTTTAATCAACTACTGCTCAGTTAATTCTTTTGTGGAACTCTGGGCTTGAGGACACATTGTCAGGCTGTATGTCCCTTTCACTGCGTGCTAACTGATTGATTTTAAAACTGGCAGAGTGCTGTCCTGGCATGAGATTTCAAAACAAGGCAAAGAAGGTCCTGGGATTGTTTTTAAATCAGGTGAGCATGATTGAGTTCCATATTTAATACATTCTCAGTCAATTTTTTGGAGAATACACACCTGTGAGTTCTGTTGAAACTTAATGAGAGATCATATATTTTTGAAGAAGTTCAAGTTAAACAGAATTTTTAAAGTTTTTTTTTTAAAAAAAGCATTGCTTTGTTTTCTGCTTTTAACATAGATCCAAAAACTGACTGACTTAGTGGGAAATAACATGCCCTTCTTTTTAGTTGTCTTAGCTGGATGTTTAAATGCCTTCCACCCACCACAGAAGGTATCCTGTGTGCATGCATAAGTGACAAAAGTATTTATTTTTAAATATTGATGGTATTTATGGGAATTAATATATCTAGTGTCACACAAAAAAGCAGTGTGGGGAAGCCTAAATCGTAGGACTTTTGTTTCCAGGAATTGCTGAACCTCAGTGCTGTGGGAGTCTCGGCTGCGGTCAGTACATTCAAAGTTGTGGTGTACTTCAGTGGTAATTTTGGTCTCCGTGCTTTACATGCGCATCAAACTAAATAATCGTCACAGCGAGGTGTGTTTTCTGTGAGATCTGGAACCTTCTTAGCGAACTCGTAACTTTCTTGTTACTAATTCCCATTCCTCTTAATGTTGGAATTGATATCAGCTGGGAGGTAACTGATAGCGTCCACCTGCGTTGGTGCGGCGGTGCCGTGCCGTGCCGTGCCAGTCAGCATGCTTACAGCAGAATTGCTCTGCCCGGGGGTAGTGCTGAAACGCAAGAGGGGTCGGTGGAAGCGTACAGTCTGCGACCCGCGCTTCTGCCCTGCAGTTGCTGGAGGAGCTTGGGATGGAGTTTACAGAGTTGTACAAATGGATCATGAAGAAACGAGACGGGGCCCGTGCCCGCGTGGAGCGGTGCTCGGGGGCTTTGGCGGGAAGCGCCGCTCCCCGTCACGCGCGGGCCAGGCCGCGTTCAGTTGCTCCTCGTCAGAGTAGGGCAGCGCCTCAGGGCCGGGGGAGACCCGGGGCCGGCGGTGACGACCTTCGAGCGGGGCCCGGGATACCGGGGGCCGGCGGCGAGCTGTGAGTAGGCCCGGCCGGGCCGGCGCGGGGTGGGAGGCTTGGGCGAAGGGTTTTGCGTCACGAACGCGGTGTGCGTACCTCGTGTTACTGCAGGGGGAGCGGGGGCTGCCCTGCTTTGGTGCTGGGTTACAGATCTTTTCCTGTGCTTTCAGGTGTCTTTACCGCTGTTACTTTGCACCCTGAAGTAGGTGCTTTTCTTATTGGTGTTGGTTTTTCTTTCCAAAGGGAAAGCTTTTCCGAGGAAAAGGTTTGTTTTCAAATATGGGAATTTTGTGTCTAAGTTGAGTGAGAATAAAGAGCTCCTGCTCGATGGGGAAGGGCTCTTGTGAAGGCCCTGGGGCAAGCAGTGTGCGCCTGCGGGTGCTGAGGTCACAGCTGTGTGCATTCAGAATTCGGAGTGTGCTGAGCACAGCTGTCTCTGCACACCTGGTACTTAGCAGTGCAGTGCTCTAAAGTCAAAGGTTTCCCTTGGATTGTCTTACCCGCAGGTTTCCTGTGTTCTTAGGAATAATATGGCATCTTAGTGACAGCAAATCCCATCAAATGCTTTTTGATGTCGCTCTGTTTCTGTGGTAGTTGTTTATGAAGCAGGAGCTGTATTTTAGCTATGTGCGTTGGTGCTTTCAATCTTTTGCCTTTGAAAGTCTGACTTCCTCCGTGGGCATAAGTGTTGCTTTCTAAGATGATAAGCTACCAGAGGCTGTGTAGAAGAATTTACCACAGGGCTGAAGGACTTTATACTCCCAGTGACCTCTCTAACATCTGATTGTTTCTATGCTGTGTAACTACATTCTGCTAGAAGCTTTTTATTTTTTATTTTTTGGTATCTCTCTTTGCTTGAAGAGGCAACTAATTGTGGTTATTTTCTTTTAATTGTGTATGCAGCTCTCTCTGGTCCATGTTTAGACCTAGCTGTTCAGTTCACTTTAAGTAGTCTTTGCATGTGAGTCCTTGCTGTGTGCTGTGCAAAGTTCTGTCTTGCTTCCGAACAGTCCCTAGCTGTAATTAAAATGCGTAGTCAGCCTGGCAACATTGTGTGCTTCATAGCAGTTAGAATCTTCAGGTGAGATAAAGCTATTGTATCTTACTTCACTGAGCAAGTATGTTATCAAAATACCTAAGAGTGTCAGAGAATTGCTGTAGTTACTTGCAAATAATAAGCTCGTAATCAAACAAATTATACAATTAAAAAGCTTATTTTAAATAAAAACATTATTCACTTCTAAGTTATCAGTAAATGAGTATTGTATTTTTTCTCATAAACTTTGCCAGTTTCTTTATTTGAATTTGTCTTTCTTTTACTTGTATTCCTTGGCAGAGAATTGTTTATTGTATTGTAATCTGATCATGTACACCAGGGCAGAAAAATAGTTGTTATCCCTCTGCTTACATTCTGCTGTATTCTGATGGCTGCAAAGTTATAAAGGCTGTATCTGACCTCAGTGGAGGCTGGAAAAGTTTAGTTAGCATTTGTTAGTGAAAACAGCCATGCAGAATTCTCATGTCTGTGTCTTAGGAGTTGGTCCAGTGTGAGGTTCAGCTGCGAGTTCACTGCTACCCTGAGGCTGGGGAGGTTCAAGCTGAAAGCAGCTGGCTTCCAGGACAGTGCCGTGGGACTGAGGGTCTGAGGGTAGGTTGCTCCACAGCAAGGGAGCAGCGCTGCCCACCCCATTCATAAATGGACTGCAGAAGCAGTGCTATTTTCTTCACTGTGTCAGCATTCCCTATCCAGGGATGGCTAGAGCTTCTTCTAGTCATGAAAAATAGGAAGGTTGTGGTACTGGTTTGTATGCAGGCACAGATAAATATAAATAAAAGTTAGAGTAATAAACCAATAAATGTCTTTTAAGTAATAAAAATGACTTAGAGTTGAGGATACTTCACTAACTGAACTTGATTACTTGAAAGGAAAGGAAATTATGATCCTAATGAGATTAAATTTAAAATGGGCAGTTCGCTTCAAAGCAGAAATCAAACTTCTGGATTTTATTGTAGACCACAAATTTTCAGGACCTATTCTTCCTTCAGCTGAAACCACAGGCAGAGTCCCTGCTGGAAGCCAAATTGAGTAAAAGAATTTGTGCCGCAGTTGACAGACGTACATAACTGGAAAATACTCTTGCTTAAATTACAAACTGTTCAGTCAAGGTTTCTGTTTATTTGGTGACTATATTTGGATGACAGCTGATTGCAAGCTTTTCAAACACGCTCTGGTTCAGTTTCTCAAGAAAATCCTTTGTTTCCTGTCCTAGGTCCAAACCAAAACCAGTCAGCATGGTTTTCTTTGGACTGCTGTTACTAGGCTGGGGATCTAAGTTTCCAGCTTCCAGACAGATTGTTAAAGATACAAGCTGATCTTCTGTGACAGAGTGCTCTGGTCTCCTATGGCACTTGCGTGCAACAGAGAAATTTTCTGTGATTTTTGTGGCTTTACTGCTTACTGGAGCTAACTTACCCGTAAGCCTAATGAAAGGGAAGTGCTGAGCAAACCAGAATCTCTGCATTTGAAAGCAACGACTGAGGAAGCTTGAGAAGCTACCTCATTAGAAAGGTGACCCAAAATCAAGGTGTTTAAGTTGTCATCGCTTATGTTCTTCAGAGATGAAAAAAGGATATTTGTATTGTGTGGAGCCATACTTCATGGAAGAGAAGGCATATGTGGCAATGCTAATATGAAATGCAAATAGGACTGCAAACACTTATGGGAGAAAGTACTGTTCTACTGAAACTGTTCTAGTTCCTAAGTTCAAAATGAAAGCCAGGGAAGGAGCCCTCGCGTCTTCCTTCTCCCCCAGTTACTTCAGAAGGTGTAGAGAAGTATGATCACTGAGCTTTAATGTAAATGGTTTTTAGCTGGTTACTGTTGTAGCTCTTTCTTGGCATTGATTTTTGAAAGCCAGAGTAAATTCCTTCAAAGTGAATATTTTCTCTCGAGAATTTCAGGACATTTTTTTTTTCTTGTTTTTATTTTCGTTCTCTTGTTTAAGTATTAATAGTTTTACCAAGAGTAATAAAGGTCAACTTCTGAGACATTTTTACATGTGAAGATGCAATATGAAAGATGACACGAAGTGCCTGGTAGCATAAAAACTTTTGCATCATGCTGACCTTCAATTACTTCCTTTTTTTCCTATATGCAACCCGTGTCAGATGAGAGTACTAACTGGAAAGCATCACACTGTCAAAAGATGCATCTGCACGGCAATGCATAATCAGGGAGGATCAAAATGCTTAAAAGGTGAAGTCCTGGTCTTCTGGTAGTGAGATTCCTGTGCTTCTGAGCTTGAGGGCTTAAGTCCTTACTGTAAGTTTTTGTGATACTAAAAGTAGCTTCATTTTCTTGAGGACAGCAGGTGGATGTTTGCTATGTTTAGATTGCTGTGGGCGCTCTGCTTCACAGTACTCTTTGGGGAGAAAGGGTGTCCTATGGTCCCATCCCCTAGCAGCCTGGTCTAATACCAGATCTGGAGGTTGGTGGGCCCTGCCTGTGGCAGGGGGCTTGGAACTCACTGATCCTTTTTGGAGTCCCTTCCAACCCAAGCCATTCTATGATTCTGTGATCATTCTCACCAGGTACAGGCAGTGTTCCTGAATGACAGTCCTAATACTGGCAGCAGTGTTCCCAAATGGAGTTTGCAAGAACGATAGCAGCTGCAACTGTGCATTACTGCTTGGTCCAGCAGCACAAAGCTGAACCCTCATGCTGTGGCTTTACTTTTCCTCTCACTCAGAAGAAAGCTTGAAATTCTTATCTGTTACTCTGTACCATGCTGTTACTCCTCCAAACTGACGCACTTACGGCACAGTTCGCATCCCTTTCNTCAGTTTCTCAAGAAAATCCTTTGTTTCCTGTCCTAGGTCCAAACCAAAACCAGTCAGCATGGTTTTCTTTGGACTGCTGTTACTAGGCTGGGGATCTAAGTTTCCAGCTTCCAGACAGATTGTTAAAGATACAAGCTGATCTTCTGTGACAGAGTGCTCTGGTCTCCTATGGCACTTGCGTGCAACAGAGAAATTTTCTGTGATTTTTGTGGCTTTACTGCTTACTGGAGCTAACTTACCCGTAAGCCTAATGAAAGGGAAGTGCTGAGCAAACCAGAATCTCTGCATTTGAAAGCAACGACTGAGGAAGCTTGAGAAGCTACCTCATTAGAAAGGTGACCCAAAATCAAGGTGTTTAAGTTGTCATCGCTTATGTTCTTCAGAGATGAAAAAAGGATATTTGTATTGTGTGGAGCCATACTTCATGGAAGAGAAGGCATATGTGGCAATGCTAATATGAAATGCAAATAGGACTGCAAACACTTATGGGAGAAAGTACTGTTCTACTGAAACTGTTCTAGTTCCTAAGTTCAAAATGAAAGCCAGGGAAGGAGCCCTCGCGTCTTCCTTCTCCCCCAGTTACTTCAGAAGGTGTAGAGAAGTATGATCACTGAGCTTTAATGTAAATGGTTTTTAGCTGGTTACTGTTGTAGCTCTTTCTTGGCATTGATTTTTGAAAGCCAGAGTAAATTCCTTCAAAGTGAATATTTTCTCTCGAGAATTTCAGGACATTTTTTTTTTCTTGTTTTTATTTTCGTTCTCTTGTTTAAGTATTAATAGTTTTACCAAGAGTAATAAAGGTCAACTTCTGAGACATTTTTACATGTGAAGATGCAATATGAAAGATGACACGAAGTGCCTGGTAGCATAAAAACTTTTGCATCATGCTGACCTTCAATTACTTCCTTTTTTTCCTATATGCAACCCGTGTCAGATGAGAGTACTAACTGGAAAGCATCACACTGTCAAAAGATGCATCTGCACGGCAATGCATAATCAGGGAGGATCAAAATGCTTAAAAGGTGAAGTCCTGGTCTTCTGGTAGTGAGATTCCTGTGCTTCTGAGCTTGAGGGCTTAAGTCCTTACTGTAAGTTTTTGTGATACTAAAAGTAGCTTCATTTTCTTGAGGACAGCAGGTGGATGTTTGCTATGTTTAGATTGCTGTGGGCGCTCTGCTTCACAGTACTCTTTGGGGAGAAAGGGTGTCCTATGGTCCCATCCCCTAGCAGCCTGGTCTAATACCAGATCTGGAGGTTGGTGGGCCCTGCCTGTGGCAGGGGGCTTGGAACTCACTGATCCTTTTTGGAGTCCCTTCCAACCCAAGCCATTCTATGATTCTGTGATCATTCTCACCAGGTACAGGCAGTGTTCCTGAATGACAGTCCTAATACTGGCAGCAGTGTTCCCAAATGGAGTTTGCAAGAACGATAGCAGCTGCAACTGTGCATTACTGCTTGGTCCAGCAGCACAAAGCTGAACCCTCATGCTGTGGCTTTACTTTTCCTCTCACTCAGAAGAAAGCTTGAAATTCTTATCTGTTACTCTGTACCATGCTGTTACTCCTCCAAACTGACGCACTTACGGCACAGTTCGCATCCCTTTCACTCTGGCTCTGTATCTCACTAGCTCTCAGTCCTTGTTGCTCACAGACCTTACTTGCAGATTAAAATTGTTCTTGCAAATACTTGCTTCTGTATAAACTTTATATATTTCAATAAGTATTTTCTGTACCTGCTGTTTCTTACCTCAGTGTAATTGGGCTCTATGAGAGTACAAATAATGTCATCACCATTCCTGCGAAATGGAAATATTTGGGCATTTGGTGCAGCAGTTTCTGGAAATCCAGACCTTCTCTGTCCTTGATAAAGGAATGATATCAGTAAAGCTGCCATCTTCTTTGCAACAGGAGAAGTGAATTGGGAGGGAAAATGCGATTGTGCTAGCCAGTGTGCATGATTTGTATTTAGATAATTCAACTAGCACCATATTTAACATAAACAACTACTAAAACTTTGGCACTGACTGATTCAAATTAAAAAAACAACGGCAACAAAAAATGTGTGTAAGAAGTATCCTTGGTGTCTGAGGATGATTTTAGGATTTCTTTTTTTTTTTCCTTCTCCACCTCAAGGTGGGATTTAAAATAATTTAGAGAGGAAACATGACATACTTACTGAAGCTGTACTGCATGAGGTTCATTGTAAAAAGACTTTTATATTACAGGATACTGAAATATCTGTAGTCCCAGTTCTTTGCAATACATATATTTCTATAAAAATTTAAGCTAAATGAATTACACTTTTTGAAAAAGTCGATTTTGCATATAAATTTATACAGCAGTAGCTGAATACTCTTTTCTATAAACACATAACGACATAAAGGATAACAATGAATAGAAAAATACAAGGCATCCTTGCCATTCATGTTTAGTGTAATATATAGCCAGTCATAAGTTATTTAAAAATACACAACAAAAGCCTGATGAATATAATCCCTTCAGTGGCACTCCATACCTAAGAACTTTAAAATCAATAACACAAAAAAAAGAAAAAAAAGGGAAATTCTGCAGTACTGGGAAAAGTGCTGGTTTGTTTTCTTCATTGTATTTTACTTGCAAAAAAGACCTTTATTTTCTAAAGAATGCTTGAAGTCTGTTATTCGCTCCTGGCATCTGGAAGAACTCAGTAAACGACTTTATAACGTTAACCACATGTACAAAAAATATCAATATATTTCTAGATTCATAATAATGTTAAGGCCATTTTTCAGGAAGACTGTTCTTTCATCTTTAGAGAAACACATCTCCAAAAACATTTTTACAGCATTTGACTAGACTTGACTAGAACTTGTTTTCTGTGAGTTACCACATCCCACTTGTGTCTGCTCTCTTCTCTAACTGTGTAATCCTATATCAACCCGTCATGTTTCAAGGTTTGAGATACCTTTGGATTTCAGTCTGACTATTTTCATTCCCCAGTGTATGTTCTAATTTAATCCCTTTACCCAAAATTCCCATCTGGAATAATTATTTGTGAAAACCCAGGTAATTAGATACATGAGGAATCCCTGTTCACTTCACTGGTGTAGGAAACTGTAATATTTAGGACTTGGACCCACAAAGGGAACTGTTGTGCTGTAAACACTTCTCAGAATCTGTGCCAGGGGGATGGCTTAGAACCATGCAAATCTGTGGGTGTAAATAAATCCCTTTTGGTGTAAATGTTGCCAACCAGATGGCAGTATCGTTCACCATAGCAAGATGGGTGATAGGCATGGTGGGGATGGGTTAGAGTTGGACCTGGTGATCTCACAGGTCATTTCCAACCTTAATGACTCTGTAATTCTCTATAATTCTATCTCAACTAGAGAAACATCCATCAGACCTCTTTTTAAGCTGCCTGGCACTAATGGGTGTTGCACAACTGAAGCACTGAAAATACTTCACACTATCAGAAGAACTCCTTGAAAAGATACAGAATCATAAACTATAGAAGGTTCACAGAATATATTATTGTGTATTTAGAATTGTATTACTTTTAACTTGCAAGAAGGCACCTAGGAAGTGACAGCAAAAGTATCTGAACTCTACTGTTTCTTCTGCTGATAACTGATAGCCATAAGTGCACAATATGCATAGCTTCAAAACTCAGGCTACTATAAATGTACTGGAAGTAATAATAGCTGTTGGCCAAATTCTGCTTTCCCATATCAAGTACAACTTCTAAAAAGCTCACAAGACCCTTAACTGACTACAGAAAGTAGCCCTTTTCCTTCCCTTACATGATGATAGTATATGTAATAAAACTGTGTATTTAAGAGGGACCAATCCAATCTCATAATTCTTAGTTTCAGAAACTATCCAACAGCAGATTTTTGTGTTACTGCTTAGAGTCCAAAAAATCTTTACAGATGCCTCGAATAACATCAGGAACCATCTGTTCCAATCCAGTGAACTCCCTAGTGAAGAAGGTATGAGATTCCCTTGGTTCAGAAGCCATATCTTTCAGATCATCCAGAGGTGCCCAGGCAACACCGACAGAGAAGACTGTTATTCCTAAAATGTAAGAGCATAGCAAAGAAAGAAAATACATAAAATCATTTTGTCTTTGGCTGCAATAAAAACAAGGAATTTATACATCCATTAAATAAATTAGATCAAAAAATACTGCTCCTATATCTGTAGTCTGTCAAAGACAATTAGATTTTGCCACTAAATAACAGGAATTAAGTATTTGTCTGAGTAAGAATCCTGATAGAAATACAGTACATCTTACCAGTAAACATCTTACATGTTTTTCAGTGATAAATATGAACACAGAAGTGACACAGTGATTCTTGTGTTTCAAAACTTACTGTTAAGAAGAATTCTGAAAATAGATTTGAATCCTTGGTGCATGTAATGCTTTTTGTTTTCTAGCATTAGAAACCCAGGAGGCTTTTTGGTCAAAATTACTTATTCCTTCCCATCTATGATGGAGAGCAGAAATAATGCTATATTGGATGCTATCCAGTCACTGGTTGAAGCTTCACTACGTGACTCTTTACTTTTCATCTATTAATTTCTCTTTTATGTAGGAAGAAAAGACTAAGTGTAGTCTTTTTTTCTTCTTTTTTTTTTTTTTTCATTTTAAACAAAGCTGCAATAAGTGAGTCTACTTACACCTGGCTTCATACTCCCCATTTTTCATCTGAATGGAAAACAGTTCCTCAGAGCTTCTTTTCTGCTAAGCTTAAGACAAGTATGGTACTTCATTTGCTCTCTACAGCTTTGTTTAAGATTTAAAACCTTATCATGGACGATACAGCAGAAATGGGATGAATCAATTCCCACTGCCTATTGAAGATCATTTACCTGCTTTCTGTGCAGCTACAGCAGGTCCTCTAACATCATCGTAAGACTGACCGTCAGTCAGAATAATGAGGAAATTTTTGTTTGCTCCGTCCTTCACTGGCCCAAATACGTTTCTGGTTGTGAAAGAAATGGCGTCACCAGTAGCAGTGCCACCGCTCATGTAACGAATGTTCCGGATTGCAGAGAGGACCTTTTCCTTTGTGGTGTAGTCTGTGAAGCTGAACTCCGTACGCTGATCATACGTGAACTGAACAGTTGCGATCTTGGAACCAATATCAGAGATTTCAAAAGCCTTTGCAACATTGCTGATGAATTCAAGCATGAGTCGGAAGTTGCTCTCTCCAACGCTGCTAGAACCATCTATCAGGAAGCCTATGTTGACAGAGTTGTAGCACGTCTTGCTACATAACATTTGCTCATGTGAACACAATTTTTGGACAAGAGGTTTTACATATTTGGTGGTGCCAAACCAGCTGGGCATTTGGTAAGAGAAGAAGCCGTTGTTGCGACAGACAGCCTATTGGAAAACAAAAACTCAGAAGGCAAATACCAGAATAGGCTCTGCAGAAAGTAAACAGACAGTCAAGCTTGCCCCCAGCTCCCTCCACAAATTTCAGAAAATTTAATTTTATTAATGAGAGCCTTAATAACTTGAAATTTTAATTACATTTTTGGAAAATTAACTAAGCTCTAGCTACTAACTATCCAAACGATTGGAGATTTTGCCTTTTTCCTTACCCACTGAAAATTAGGTTTCTGTATTTTACCTTTTAACATCATAAGCACTTAAAAAAAATCTATAACATCATAAATACAGACATACAGTTGAGTAGAAGTCTATGTCTAGGTTAAGTATTTTTTCCTTTGCTTTCTATAGTGTATATGTAAAGTGCAAGGTAATTGAGAAGGGGATTAAATTTGAAATCAGCTCTCCAAATATGATAACTAATGTTGCTTAAATCAAAATGCAGAAGAGGAGGAGGTAAGCCTCTGTCACATAAGATTGTGCCTTTCTGTGCCTTTAAGTCCATACAAGTTGGATCTGTCTAGGATCAGAAGCAAGCTGTCTTGTGCATGAAGCTGCACAGCCATGGTTCTTCATTCCTTCATTCTAAGCTGTGAACTTTCTGCTGAAATAAAACATCTAAAACCTCCCTATGAAACATGAAGTAGAGAACTTGTGCCTAGAAAGCTCTTGTGAGACCTGTGTTTGAGTTCTGCTGTTAACTGTGTAATACAACAAAATTGAAAACTCTTCATCCAAGATGAACATCTTCCATAAAATCTTGGTAGGATGTAATAAATGTAACTAAACAATTCCTCAGATTACAGAATCACAGAATTGTAGGGGTAGGAAGGGACCTCCAGAGATCATCTAGTCCAACTCCCGTGCCAAAGTAGCCCCCTAGCCCAGGTTGCAGAGGTAGGGGTCCAGGTGGGTCTTGAACATCTCCAGACAAGGAGACTCCACCACCTCTCTGTGCAGCCTGTGCCAGTGCTCCGTCACTGCACTGTGAAGAAGTTCTTAACACATTTGTGCAGAACTTCCTGTGCTTCAGTCTGTGGCCATTTCCCCTCGTCCTATAGCCACACACCACTGTAAAGAGTCTGGTAAAGATCAGGTACTGAAAGATAGGCCTTCCTGTGTGTCATTTCAGGACAGGAAATATATACCTGTGCTTCTTCTTTGCTTTAAAATGTTTAGTTATGTTTGAGATCAGAGAATCCCTTACCATGAGATTCTTCATGAAATACCAAGTCTGAGAGCTACAGCTTGGCCAAGGCTCTGAACTGGGAGGATGGCAACAGCATTTTTGTACCTTTGTGCAGCCTCATTACCGAGAAAATAACCCAGCAGCTGCATGTAATTTAGTAAGAAGAAACTAATAGGCTTATTCAAATTTCTATTATTGATTACTTTAGACTTCCTAGTGATTTCTTAGTTCTTTCATTTTTCCTCTTTTTTTGAGAGAGAATATCTTTTATTTTATGTGTAAGACTTAGCTCATTGGAACTCTAGCATGAAGTACATTATCTAGTCGTATGCGTGAATGAAAAATGAATAATTATATTCTCTTACTTTGTCAATAAAGCCAATGTCTTGTACCATTCCCAGTTCCTCTGTTGTGGGTTTTGCTACAGATACAATGAACACATTGACTCCAAATTCTCTGGCCACTATACCAGCTTCTTCTAAATCATCTGAGGGCCAGCCATCTAGAAACACTACAATGATTTTGGGTATTCCTTTTCGTGCTCCATTTTCCATAGAGAAGAATTTCTGAGCTGTGTGTTTCAAGGCTTTTCCTAGTTTTGAACAGAAAAAGAATACGAAGAAATAATACAGTTACATTTTGGTACTCGTTTTCTAGATAAAACTATGCTGAATTTTAGTTATGACTACAAGTGTAACTCAGCAAACCAAGAAAATAGCATCTCAGAATATTTGAGTAATTATGAAGCTTGAGCCACTTACTGCCTATTAAAAAAGTAAATTAATTAAAAGCAAATTTGCCTCCCTAAAGGTATTGCTTTATGCTAAGCAGAAATATTTGTGCCTGCTAAATGAATTCAAAGGAACAAAGTTGAGAAGCAACTTAAGTTTAGTTTATGAAATGCAACATACCTGGAAAGCTTATCTTCCTCATTTGACAAATATCCAAATTTCACAACCACTTACTATTTAATTAGCCACTGCCACACAACAGGAAAGAAATGCTGAGCCTTTCTGACAAAAAAAAAAACTGTCTCACAATACCACTCTGACTGAAAAGCTGATTACTGTTTAAACAGGAAATTATATTTGCGCTAATAGAATATACAATAAGCAACCTGAACTGAAAATGAAATTGAAAATAAAGCATTTAAAACGCTTTCTTAAAAAACTAAATTCTAAGTTCTTCAGTGCATATGTATACATAGAAACATGTTTTTACTTATGTAAAGTAGTAACTTCTATTTTAATTGAGGTATGAACTCACCTGTGTTGGAATTGCCTCCTCTAAACCCTAATTCCTTTATGGCAAACAAAACCTCTTTCGCAGCAGTGAAGTTTTTCAGGTAGAATTCAATTTTTGGATGTTCACTGCAGAAAAATAAAACATTAATGAAGTACGTAGTCAACTTTTCATACCTCTGTGGTATTAGCAGGCTAAATTTGAGTTTGAATCATTTTCTTCTTGTTCATACATACTCCTATTTTAGTAATTAAAAATGTAGCTAATAATTCTTACATAATAACTTACTCAATATCTAGACAGAGGAATTATTTATCAGGGTGGATAAATTAAGAACAGCAGAATTATTAAGCTTATTGAGCAGCGGAAAATACTAGGTTTAAAATGCATACAGAAAAAAATTGATCGTGCCAGATGTTAAACTAAATGCATTTGTGTATTTGAAACTGACACAATTAAGTGTCACAGAGGTGGAAAATTATCAAGTTTGTTATGTCTTCACATGGATATCTCTCAGTGTAGCATAAAAAACAATGATCCAAGCTGTTCTTTTGCCATTATTGAGCAAATACTGTTCTGCAAAACATACATTACTTCTCTTATTTGTCACTTGGTTATGTTTTGTATCGGTCTGCTATTACCTGGCTTGTACAACTCCAACATGAGGCCCTTCCGTTCCAATTCCCAGCATTACAGCTACTTTTCCAACAAAGTTTTTCTGCAGATTAAATCTACGTTGGCCAATGTTGTAACTTCCATCAATGAGGAATGCAATATCAGCTTTACAGTCTGTGAGCATTCAAAATAATTAGACTTACTTAGCAGCAAATACATGTTGGGATTTTGTTTTTCAAAACTCAAACTTGTGAATTCCTACCTTTGTTTCCAGCCTTTTTCTCAAGGGGCTTCTTAGGTCTCTTGCCTTTAATAAAGGATACAGCATAGGTCATTAAAGAATGATAAGATGTGTGGAAGAAGCTTAGACTCAAGAATTGCATTGCAATCTGTCCTCAGTGAAAATCGGCATGGTGCTGCCTCATGCTTCAGTCAGTTTAATAGTTACAGTTGCAGTCCTATTTCTTTGCTCCTTGGAGAATATTCTTTTTTGAGTGAAACAATTTAACCTTCCTTTCTACAACTGCCTAGCTGATGACTGGAATGTATACAGAAGGGCTTATGTAGAAATCACTGTAGCTCAGCATCCCAAGTACTACTATTTCTCAGTTAGCTATTTGCTGTACAGGGACAGTTCTTGTGCTTTGGGAGCAAACTGGGACTTAAACTGCAAAGCAGATGTTCTGTTCACAAATGAGATCCAAGTCCAATATGTATATGCTACTAGCCTTCATAAAAACTGATCTAGCCTTGATCTAACCCTGATCCTCTACTGGTGGATTTTCTGGAAAGAAATTCACATAGCATCTAAATTTCTGCTTCCTAAATCCTGATGACACTTAATTGTTAAGTACTTCCATAAAAAGGAATGCATAATCCATCTTCTCTGTCATTTAATAGGAATGAATATCCCATGAGCTCCACAGCCTCTTTCCTTCCTTTAAGTCACCTGGATTACTTTTCCAAATTCATTCAAGTGTTTCTTCATTTACATGAATACTACTGAAATCAGAATCAGACTGATTATAAACAGTTTTTCCTTTTCCTGATAAAAGATACACAGAAACTGATTTCATATCTGTTTTCTTCTTTATAAATATCTCCTATGAAACTTAGCATGTTAGTCAGGGACTCATGCCCTGTAGTACATCTTAACACAGGAGACATCCATTGCTGGAGAGATCTGACTGGTACCTGTAGCAGGTCGTGCTGTTGACACTGATCGTCCCACTGCTTCCAGGGCTGGGTTGTTGGTACCTGCTAAAATGTTAGAGGAATGAATTAACACTATTTCAACGTATTTAGCTGAAATTGAGTGCTTGTAGAATACTGTATTCCAACAGTTCACTAGAAGTAGCGTAGAGACTTCCTGTATAATCTTGAAGGACTAATCTAGCTGGAACAGATTTCAAGCAAATGGTAAGAAAAAGGAAGATGAAATGAGTTAGTGAAACCTTTTTGCTACATTTCATATACCAATCATATAATTTGTGTATATAAGCACACTGAAAAAGATTCCTAGACTTCTGTTAATATCTGAAATACAGTTTACAAAATAGTAAGTGATCCACCTACGCGTCACTGAGAAAGATGAAGCCCATCTAGAGAGCACCTGAGACTGGATCCCATTGGCATTTACAGCTGGGTAGTTTTCCTGTCCTGGGAGAGTCTGTACCCTTACAGCTCCTCCTGCATTGGTGATCACCCCTCTGAGAGAGGAAAAGAAAAGTTACTACAAATCAGACATTTTAATTACAAGAAAGTACAGTTATATAATCATTAGACACTGTATATGAACAGCAGTCCCCTGACAAAGATACTATTTAGGCAGATGGTTGCATTCATGCTAAAACTAACTAGAAGGATCTGAAAAGATTGTTAGGACAAGCTATTCTGCAGGACATCACACAGACTTAGAAATAAATACCAAGAAGTTCTAAAATTCCAGCTGTTCTCACTGAAGCAGAATTCCTAATGAAAGAGCTATAGCAAGAATGTATTTAAATTCTTTATGGCTCATGAATATATGTAACTAACACAAAATCAGGCATGCTTACTGCAAAATGATCAAAAACGTGGAGGAAAATATTGCCTGCATTACTAATTTTTATGGTAGATACTGTGTTATGCATCCACACAGAGTACAGTTAGGAATTGTACACATTATTGACAGCAACCATCAAATTACTGATACATACAGGAACAGAGCCTGTATGTAGTAAAAATTAAAGCACGATACTGGAAATCAATAAAATAAACAGAACACAAGTTAATAATCAATGTAATATTCCTAATTGCTTTCTTTCTACACTTGGAACTAGCACATTGACAGTAAATGCTATACAGCTGAGTAATATTCAGTGACAGAAATGTAGAGTAGGAACTTCAGAATTTGGAATACTTAGACATGATTTGCTAACAATTTCCCATCTTTGTCAGTTTAAGTATACCACAGTACATCTTAATAAATCTTAAATACACAGTTATAATGGATTAAGCTAAAAAAGCTAGAAGGCTTACTGATTAAAAATATCATACAGAGTCCTTTTCAGTATTATAAACTATTATACCCCCACTGCCACCTTAGAGCAGTCAATACAGAAACGTAGAAATGACAAGAAAACACTGAGGAAGTTTTCTAAAACTGGGAAGAGATTTAAGCCCAAAACCTCCTTAGAGAAGGCCACTATCATTATATCTTTTGTTGAGCTTCATTTCATGGTCAATGAACATGTTCTGAGATTGCCTGCCAGAGTAGTTTGAAAACCTTGCTGATACTTGCTGATACCTTGCTGATACTTGCTGATACTTGTGCTGAGACTGTCAGCACCATATGGATTTACAGGACCATACAAACATCCAAGAGAACAACAGATTTATGCACTTAAGAAACTTCAGGGTTAAAAGCAGCCCAAAGGGAACTTCATTTATTATTGCAGGCAGAGAGGTTACATTGTTGGGACAGTCAGGGGCTTGGAAATTCTTTTTGGATTTCTTTTTTATGCTACTGAGAAAATGGATACTATTTTTAGGGGCCAAAATTCAATGCAGAGCTTGTCTAAATGGAAAGAAAAAGCTAATGATTTGTAGCGCTTGGGCACAATGCTGTGGGATACAAACAACTGTTTCAAGGCTACCAAAACGCAGCAACATGTGCTTTGTGTTTACTTTTCTTATCTGTTTGGTTTCCTGCTTGAAGAGAGGTCCCAACCTGATCTGATTTAAAACACTGTGAAATAATCAAGACTGGAGTTTAGAATATCTTGTACATATTTATGGTAACGTGAGCTCTGGGTTTCAGTAGCAGAGTTTCTGCATAAATCTCCTTGTGGCCTACTTAAAATACATTCACAGACTTGATTTGCATTTCTGTATGGAATTGTGGTTATATATATATTTATTCTTGTACTGTGAAAGAATTATGATGGCAATTTCAGATACCTTTTTATCATTTATACATACATCACATAGACAGAGGAGCTTTATTAAAGTTATCCTGAATGCTTGAGTTTAAAATCAGGTGAAAAAAGATAAGGCAAATGCAAACAGCATTTCATGTTTCTCCTTACTGTCTAATAAAGAGCAATGAGAGAGATTTGAACGTTAACAAAGTGTTGTACTCTAAGGAAAGGCTCTGAGCATAAGGGCAGCAGTGCTGCAAGTGGACTGTTAGAAGCAGTACATACTGAGCAGATTCAGTCTTGCAGCCCAGAAGCTAAGCGTTTGCTCAGAGTCTCACACAGTATGGTTTTTACACTAATAGTAACATTAATCATACAAGTCTAAGTGTCCGCAGTCTGCTTTTTGACCTCACAGGAGGGCAGAAAGAGCTGCTGCACTAAGAGCATAATTTTGATCCGAAGTTCCCATTACCATTGCTAACTGTGATAAGCAACTGGCATTTCCTGTGGGGTTCTTGGATGAAAGAAGTTATTTTTAGAGGGCAAAAAACAGACAAGACAGACAGATTATCTTTCCTCCCTTTTACCAGCAGATACATCAAGCTCTTTCCACATCATTCACCTTTCTCCATGACTCCAGGATCCCCATTCCCTTGTCCAAGCTGCAGCCTCCTACTGCTCCCTGACTGCCATCAGTTCAGCAACACAGAGCTGTTCTGGGTTTCTTGCCAGCATCCTCTGGCCCTCTAGGTTCTGCTCACCCTGTCTCAACTGCACATATATTGCTTTTGGCAAGAAAGAAGGCTCAGCAGCAGAAGCAGCCTGTGCAGCTAAGTCTTCCAGGGGATCCACTGGTGCTCAGAAGTCCAGCTCCCCGGCCAAACAACCCTTCTATCAGTAGCCTTGTAGCAAATGCTACAGCTGCTCAGGGGCCATCAGTGCTTGTAGTTTGTTTATAGCCACATCGGGAAAATCACAATTTGCTTTTGTTCACTTGGATTGTGTGACCTTGATGTTTATTTAGAAGTGCTCCCAGCCTGTGACTAGTTATGAAAAATGTGCATGCCTATTTAGCATCTGAAGACTGCATTGTTAGGTCTCCATTTAGCAGAATTGGCAGTAGAACAGAACCACACAAACTGAGAACTGAGTCCTTAATTTGACCTTCTGATTATTAATCCAATTAATCACTCAGTGGTAGATTTAACTCAGTTCTTTATGCTTGCATAGTGTCTGTTTAATAGGAGGCTCTCAATTCTTTTCCCTGACAAATAAAACTCGTTCTTCTGCCCAGAAAAAGAACAGTATTAAATAAATATTCTGTTTCCTGAGAGTAATTACATGTAAAATAAGGAGAGAAAAAGTTAAAAAGCCAAATGTAACAAACTAAAGCTGGCAGAAAGCTCAGTCATATATAACATTCAGAATTCTTCACAGCTACATTCTGAAAAATTGTTTAAAATGCACAATGTATTATTTTCTTGCAGGAACAACCATATCACAGTATAATTACTTACAGGAATAAGCATTATTTAGTGCATGTAAAAGTTTAGGAATTGAGCCTCAGCTCAATGGAAACTGGCATGGGTATGGGGGAAGAGGAACTGACGCACTCACAGTCATTCTTCAGTTAAAAAAAAAAAAAATAAAAAATCAAATAAGCACTCCTTCCTGAAACCATGCTTCTAGAAACAGAGGATAATTGTGTGATTGTGCTTTCTGTCAAAACCAGCTGCAGTCATGACCCATACCTAGTCCTCAACACTACTTTAGACACATAGAGCCATGCTGCACTCACCATGCAGAATATATGGCAAATACAGTTTTAAACTAGATGTGATTGTTTTAGCTATTTGGAACAAATTTCTGAAATTCTCTAAACATATGTAATTATACAATGATAAAAGTTTCTAATTACCTATTAGCAACATATTCTTGAGCTACTTTGACACCAAGATGGAGTTCAGCCATTGCAACACAGAGCTGGAAGGGAACACATCTTTGGCATGTTTTAATTGGCTTTTGTAGGCTGCGGTGAAATCAACTGAGACCTGAACAACTGTCCCCTCTCCTCCATCCAGCAATCCAATCTGACTAGAACCAGCATTTATGACTTGTCATAGTTTGAGAAAATGCTTATTGGTAGTAAATTCTGTTCTGAATGTAAAAGATGGGATTGGAATAACAGCACCAGTTCTCCTAAACAGGAGAATCTTTCACCTATGTGTGTATCTATACATATATATACACACACACTTCCCCCCCTTCTAAAGAGCGTTAAACTGCAATTCAGAAGATGAACTTAGTTGATTTACACTGGCATGCTTACTAGAAGAGTCAGATTAGAAGGACAGACATTTTAATCCCTTTGTTGCTGTTAGAACAGCTGGATAGTTAGAAACGGTTTTGTGTTTTGTTTTTTTGTTTGTTTGTTTTTTTAAAACAGTGCATATTTCACAGAAAGTGTATGTTGATGTATGCTGTAGGGAAAAAATATCAATATTGCATAATCCTTTGCTTCTGGGTTGGAGAAAGTTAGTGAACAGTTCATAAGGTACAAACTTAAGAGGAGAGCTAAGTGATGTACAGATAATGTGCTTTATTATACATATGATAAAACCTGAACTTTTTATTTCTTGTACCTCCTTTTGTAAAAACATTTATTCTAATTCTGATAACTTTATAGAAAAATCACTTTTGCTAACTCTTGATTAAATTAATGAGAGATTCTGCTAAGGCATAGTAAATGCAAAACTGGAGTAAAGCAGTTTCTGCAGCTGAGCCACAACACTTGCTGTTCTCCTTCAGCTAGTCCAAACAACTTTGGGCTGCAGGGGAGGGGGGGGAAAACACCCCCAGATTTTGTGGTAGTTGAACCACAGCCACTGGAAGAAAAGGTTTAAGGCTGCTACCTAGCAAACAGGAAAGGTTTCACTGGTGGCCAGCAAAGAAATGAAACGCTAAAAATAGCCCTTTACAGATCACATTCACCCAAATCACACCTAGGTCTGTTTGCATAGAGGCTTAAAGAGATTTTAACAGTTTCAGGAAAGATGCCCTACTGAAGTAAAAATCCTATTAATTACTTTGTTACACTGTATCCATCTAAGTCTGCTAGTACAGTAGAACAAGTTACCTTACAGGGAAAGCCTGACTGCTGCTTTTCAGTGTCAGTTGTTTTATTCTTTTCAAGGACACTGGGAAACCACCCAGTTTTACCCCCTTAGTTAAGCTCTGTTCTTCCAATTACATTAGGAAGCTTTCTAAAGTCCATAAGAATCTTCATTATGATGGCATCAAAAGGTTAGCATCTACAACTGTAGCGAGATCATATATGAACTTAATGCATAGATTAACAGTTATCTGACTTACCTGTGTATGGCAGCTCCACAGACACTGGAAAGAGAGGCATAAACTCCATCCCCAAAGACATAGAATTGCCACAGAGGACAGTTTGCTGGACAGAGGACATCTTCTGTCTGCTTTCTGAGGTCAAGTCCTCTTGTAAAGCATGTGATAGCAGTGGAAGCTAAAGAAAAAGAAAAATCCTGTGACCAGAAAAATCTTATCTTTTGATGTTAGTGTTCTTAAGCAAGCTTCTCTGTTTTGAAATATAGAGGACTGTCTGAATTTGAAATTAGGCACAGCGTCTCATCCTGTGCTCCAGTATGTCTGTAAAGGTCTCTTTGGCACTTAGAACTGTGCAGCTATGACAACTATCACACAATTCTTAATTTATGAAAAAGAAGGGGCAGAAAAGTACAGAAAAGCTTTAAAAAAAAATTAGAGGAAACACTGAAAATTAAAATAATACTCAGAAAACATTGCAGACGAAAACAGTAGCAATTCTCAGCATGTACTAGTTTACCACAGAGGCAAAAGCCAGTGGAAAAACCTAGGGGGCTGGTGGGCGCAGGAGGGAGTGACACTCTCCAAGACAGGAACTGAAAGACTCAGACATCCTCACAGTGCTCTCCGGCTGTGGGCAATCTGTGAACTGCCTGGGAAGCTCTGTCCAGTGTCATTCACAGAACAAGTTAACAGCATCTCCCTGAGCTTCTCCAATAAATCCTGCTGAAGCCAGTGTAAAAACAAAAAGGGTGTATCCATCTCCCCGCTCCAGCAAGACTAGGTGCCTCTCAGACATTCATATCAGCTAATTGCAATGAATATTAAATCATTACAGTTGTGCAGATAATTCTAAGATTCATCCAGCAAGACCAGAATTATTTATTCATTTTAGGCACATTATTATTTTCACATAGAATTCTGTCTTTTTTTTCCTTGAAATTTGCTCCCCAGATTATCATCCTTTGGCTTTTACATTGCTTACGTGTTCATACACATACACGTGCAGACAGGTGTACACCAGTGTTAAGTTTTGCCTGACAGACTGAAACTTTATCTTTTGAAAACTTAGAGGTCATTACCTCATATGTTTAACTACCTTCCTACTGCTAAATGGTGCAGTCTGGTAGAATAGCAAGTTAGGGTTTTAGCTTAGATCAACATCAATTCAACATCGTAAGTTCAACTCATGACTAGATATTTATTCTGAAATTCCTAAGAGCAAGTCTTGCCACCACTAAGCACTGCTAGGTGCAAGAACCTCTTCTATAGTCTTTTTATGATATTGAGAGCAGAAGGAGTCTAGATAACGATGAGGTGCACACACCGTGAGAGTGCATTTCATGGATTAGCGTTCCACCTCATGCCTACTTCCCTGCCCACCCTTTCCACTCTTCACTCAGAGTGTTTGCTGACCCCAGCATAAGCTGCTGTTATTTGAAAGAATGCTTTTGGAGCATATGCTGTTCCTAATCAGCAGATGGAAAAGATCACACTGCTGTGGAGCTTCCTGCTAATCTCACTGACATTAAAGCTGACAATCAGAACATCTACAGCTAGAAATGCACAGAGAAGCATGTCTGTTCACTCCTGCTGCATAAATTTAACAAATACGTTTACAAAACATACATGTAGTTTTGCTTTTTAAGTATACCTACTCCTCACTGATGCTATATGTACATTACAATAAGCCATCTAATTACATCTTCCTAAAAAGCTATAGCTGCTATTTGTCAGCACTAAATATGTTAAGTATGTCTATATAGTCCAAGTGAAGGGAAAAAAAAAAAAAAAGCAGAAAATGCTTTTTCATTTTTTCCTTTCAAAATAACAGCTGTCTACTTAGTAAAATTAAAGCACTTCAGTGGTTCTTATTGTCAAGTATTCTAAGAATAAAGAAGTTTTTTAAGGACTTACACAGTCGTACCTACTCACATTCTCTCCATGCTAAGTCTTTCATCTTTGCCTTAAAAATGAAAGTCTGTAAAACAAGCAGAATGACCATGCTTATACCTAGAAGCTCATCGCCTTCAGTGTTAGAAGTGCTAAGTTACTTGGTATTAGGCTGCAAGAAGTCAGTTTACTCTGCATTTGAGTTCCTTGGTTGTTTCATAATGAAATAATGTCCATCAAGTGACAACTAGTGTGGCCATCAAACAGCAGCCAGAAAGCTTAGAGGAATCACTGTGATGAGCATTAAAAGTAATCCAGTCTTGTAGTACAACTTGTGCTGTGTACCCTGGAACATTTTTTCAGCCTCCAAAAGTGCTAAACACCGCAGGAAGTTTATAATACCTGCCACTTCTAATGTACTTACCCTGACTGAGTTCCTTGGCAGGCTGCACATACGATTACAATTGGATGTCTAATTAACGCACTCCTTATTTGTTGGAGATCTGTGTTTCTCTCACTAGCAGACACTCACTAAATACAATTGTGTCAAACTAACATTTTATGTTTATGATAGCACTGAAGATTGTGGTTGATCACAGAGAAATCTAGCTGTGTTTTTCTAGCCATGAAAACACAAAAGCACACTGTAGCCCAATACATTTTCTATGTACTGGGTGCCTAAAGATGCTCATCTGTATCACCAAAGAGGCACTCCAGAGGGAAGACACCAAGCTGCTACTGTGTCAAGAGCTAACATAATACAGCTAGGAACTTTAACAGCTCATTTCTCAGTTGAATCAGCAAAGAGAGTCTCGTAACACATACACTCTGACTTTAGGTACTTATGCTGTTAATTAAAAAGCAGTTTATTTTGTTTTGCTATGTAGATACAGCTTTCTAAGCTATAATTTTGGAACTAACATTAGCAATGTCAGGAATGCTATCAGATAGTAAGTACTGGGTATCAAAGTTAAAATTAATGGTACCAGCTTTGCAGTGATTTTGTTCCTCCCTGTTAGTTAATGAACTCTGTAAAATCACAAGCAGTCCAATATGAACTTAAAATGCATTCATCATACCTGAATACTGGATCATACAAAATAGTTATCTATCAGCTTACATAGTAATCATTCTCCCCAAATTTCATGAGGTATTGCTACTCAAATTTATGAATGGTTCTTTTTGTTAGCACATCCAAGGTAATTCATCTTTGCAGACCCAGTGAGAGAAAACCCAAGTGTTGTAATCACTGTGACTGAGAATGCTAGAGCAGTATTGCTTGAAATGTCTCTCTAGTTACTTATTTGACCCAATACTCTAAGCAATTTCACGAATACTTAAGATCTAAATCTGTGCATTTTTTTTAGAAGGAGGAAGGATAAGCTTGCAAATAACAGGAAAGGACTCAGTCCTAGACCTCTGCCCACTCTGCACTCTGATGGAAAGCAGAAACTTCTGAACATGTGAAAATAACATGTTAGTCTGTAAAAAAATGACCATAATCCCACTCTGTCAAGGCACACACTCTTTAAGCCCTATGGAAACACACTACATTAGGGTACACTCGAAGAAGTGTACAAAAAAAAAACAACTGCATTTCTTCCTGTTTCAAGCCATATTTAAAAGCAGGGATGAATGTCTTCCTTCACTGTTGACCTAAAAAAAAAAAGAAAAAAAAGTGAAAGCTCACTTCTGTGCTGCCACATCTGTCTGGTAATCATGCTTTCAGTCTTTCCATCAGTTTGCTACTTTTGTTGCCTCATCCCATGCACTCTGATTTGCTCTCAATAGCAGTGTCTTGTGCCCACCTATAAGAAGTCCTCACTTCATTTTTGACAGGAGTCACTAAGACTCTAGAAAAATAAAATCAGTGCTGAGATTTGAGCTCTAACCTTGATATTTCCATGTACTGTTTTGAAAAAGTAGACTTCATGCAAGAGAAAAACAAATAGTCTGTGTAGGTTATTGTAAGTGTTAGGGACTTATAAGACTAAGATAGCTTTATAGGCCATAAAATAGGGTGGGTTTTTTTTTTCCTTTTTTATACAGTACTTAATTACTTATCAGAACAGGAAGACTTGGAGGTTTGATTTTTATTTTTTTTTGTAATCTTGAGGCTTTGGACAAACCTGGATTTATAGGTCAGGTAATAAATATTCCTACCAGCCTTGTCTGTAGCAGAAGAAAACCATACTGATAGAAATACACCCGCTTACGTTTTGGAAAGCGTGTCCATAGATTGCATGCTAGTTTTTGTAATGGTAAGTACATATCTTGGTATGAAGAATAATGGAATTTTAAAAAGCATCAGGGCAGTATTACTTATTTCAGTCTGAGGTTTGCAGTTTCCTGTTCAAAAGGAAGTTCACTTACTGCCATATGTCAGTGCTCACACACCTATACAGTCATCTCATGTCGGACAACCAGAGTTGTTGTACTCAGCTGTATTTGTGTGTATTTATTAAAAGGGAAATGTGAAGAAAGATCTCCTGAGTAGCTACGAGCCTAAGTAAGGTAGATATTCAAGGAAGCTCAATGTTCTTGCATAACTTTGAATGGCAGAATTGTAATTTTTTTTCATAAAAGCTTATGTAAGCTTCTAGCTCAATAACATTTGCCATCGTCCCCTTAGCATTACTTTAGTTGGTTCCAGATACCTTCTAGTTAAAGGTTTCTTCTCTAGCCTTGGGAGAAAGCGTTAGAAAAAACTTGTCATTTGTTTTCTGTTGACTTTTCACCTGTGACGCACCTGTAAAACAAGAAAAGGAACTGGGGTTGCTGTCGGTTTTCAGTTGTTCTTCAGTCACAGCAGTCCTGTGACTCAGGGCTATTATCCCTGCCGAAGGGGCACCGAGCGATCGGCCAGAGGCCGCGGGTCACTCACCGGCAGCGGGCAGGACGATGACCGGGCGGGCGCTGTGCCGGGGCTGCTGCCCGCCCGCCCTCGGCGATAGACTGCGCTACACAAAGGGCGACCACGCGGCTCGCCCCCATCGGGCACTTCTTGCAGCGTTTCCCGCGGCTTGCGCTTCCCTCGGGTTGACAGGTTTCGGGTACCGGTTCCCAGTGGCGGGGATGCAGTCCGTCAGGTCACGTAGCGGCTCCTGCACCGCCAGGTGCGTTCAGTTCGCTCTTCGCTTCCCAGGTCGCAATGACGGCGGTGCGGATGCGCATAAACGTTGTGGATATAGGCAGGAACGCGTTGGGGATCCTCTCGCTGTCGGCGCTCGGACGCCCCGCGACACACGCGCGCCCACACTCACTCGACACTCCCCCAGGCAGGCACATTTGTCACCGGTGCTCTTCAACGCTCACGGGAGGAGGGACAAGCGCGGAAACATTTCTGGACACCCTTGTGTACCTCTGCATTCACCTAACC
>VXAB01012914.1:47514-118140 GCA_013399175.1 Odontophorus gujanensis
AAAAAAAAAAAGGCAAAGAATCCAACAAACAATCTCTCTTCACAGCCCCAGCTCCAAAAACATCTTGTGCTACAGTTGTCCCTCATTTGCCAAGTTCTCTGTTTTGTCCTTTATTCTTACGAGATAAAGCTTTCTTTTCATTTTGAATAATTATTAGCTACATTGTTAAAGTGTTTTTTTTTTTGTTTGTTTTTTTTAATTTTCAACAATGACCAACCATTATTTTAGTTAAAATTCTCAATTTAATTTTATTTGTAATCTTGCAATTCAACTGTTGTAAGGAAGTCAGAATCCAAACTGGGGTGATTTCGTGGATATGTGTGTAATGCAGAGTTCATTGATTTTCTCACTAGGAAACTATCACTGTTTCTGAGATAATTTTGCTTGTTGTTGAACAAAATAGAATACTTATATAGTTTATCTCATGGTCGTAAGTTTTGCCACATATTTCAAAAACAATAAAAAAGCCCAGTTCTGTAAAGTCTGTCAAAGGAAAGCTTGCTAGTTGTGATGTGAATGCATACTGTTGGCAGACAGAAGTTGTAATGATTGAAATGGAAATAATGGCTAATATTTTCCAAGAAATATTCGTCACCATCTTATTTTGGACTGAAAGTTTATCTGATAATTTGTAATTTAATCACCTTTGGCAGTATCTGCAGTTAATACAGAAGATAAACTTATAATATGACTGTCTTATTCAGATGTGCTTCAGTGAAAATGGGAAAAAAAAGACAAAACAACTTTATTATAACCTGGGACCTCCCCCCCTCCCCCCAGTGTGGTTGATACCTGACAGAGGAAAGAAGGTGATTTAGGAGATGCCAGTTCTCTCTTCCATAAGTAAGTGCTGTACTGGTCTTATGCTTTGACACCATCTGTTGTTTCCTACCATCCTTACAGGTAACCCTGGGGATCTAGTCTAGCATGAATAACCTGGCTCCACAACTGGTGAGAAGCAAAGCACGGATTTCTACTTTGTAAACACTATTTCCATTCACCACTGTGGATAGGAGTTGTGGACAGGGCAGCTCAGTGTGTGAGACAACCTGCTGTACTGAAAGCTGAAATTAGGGTGGTGGTATACCATCATCCAGACGACAGTTTTCATATGCAATCAGATGGTAGAGGGTTAAGGAGCAGGCAGGAAAATGAAAGATGAATCTACAGATCTTCAGGTGATATACATGTAACAGCAGACTAGAAAGTAAAAGTATATACATGCATCACTTTTTGTGACGGTGTGCAAGAAATCATTAAATGTACTTATATAAATATATAGATATATACACATCATATATAGATGCATTTATAAAATCTGGAAACTATAAGGGTAAATATTTTATGGATTAGCAGAAGGGTTTCAGCATGTGAATTTTAAGGATAACAGACAAAACAGCATGCAATGAAAGTGTTAGCACTGAAAGCAAAGAGCAGTTTTTGAAAATACTAACATTATAAATCAGTTACCATCAGTTTTGCCAGAACCCCATTCGGTTGCAGATGTTATTTTTTATGTCTGATATCGCTGTGGTAACAAGACCTTCCCAAGAGATTGGAAGGAAAAACAGTGAACTGCTGGCAATGAAGGTGAGACCTAGTGAAGAGAGGAGAAAGGCGGAGAGTAAGCTGTTGAAAAAAGATGATGAGTGAGATACAGAGGGAAAGAAAAGGCAGGAGAAAGAGGACTGGGTGCATAGGATTTATTCTTTCTTCTGAATGCTTATCATTTGAAGTGTTGAACTTACTCTGCTTTCCTGCACTGCCTTGAGGCTTTTGTACAACCAGGAGTAACAAAAAGGAGTAGGCAGAGGTGATCAGTATTTATTGGCTTAACGTGGTATTAGTTTTTTAGCTACATGACAATGAGTCAGGATTTAAAAAAAATCCCAAATCCTCTGTGGCTGAAATAGCAATCACACATCAATCTCAGGGAGTGAGTTGTGAAAGAAACACAAATAATGTAAAAATAGAGATTATATTGCTAATATTGGCATTCTGTTTGCTTCTGGGTACAGAAACACCATTTGGACTACTTGTTCTTGCTGCTGGTTTTTGCAGCCTGTCATTCTTCAGTCAGACACTCAGGGGCCTTACGACTATTGGAAAGTGCATGGAGAGATGAAAGAAAATCCACTCCTAGGATGAGAGTTTTCCCCCACTGCTGTTCCCTGACCTACGAGACTGTTAAAAAACAACTCCTCATAGCATCTCCCAGTAGTTTGGAGAAGGGAATTGCTTTTGAGAAAGGGGAATAGCACTCATCTGTCAAGTGATAGAGAACTCCTTAAGAAAATGTTTTTTCCCCCTTCTTCAGTCTTGATTCAGTGCATACGCATTTGTGCAAGTACATACAAACTCTTTCAGTCTCAGTGGATGGATGTACTTTGAGAAGTCTCAAGTAAAGCTTCACTTTCCTATTTTTCAGAGCTATGCCTCTCTGTTCCTAACCTAAAGGGGCTTCCTTTCTGTGTGTATGGGTGTGCATGTTATAACTCTTGAATGTACTGCTATTTCCTTTCTTTAATTCATGCACTGTTGCTCATTATTAGAAAAGTGGTCTTGAAGTTACAGTGTTGCTAGTGCTGGAAGCAAGTGCTGTAGATGGCTACCATTCAGGGTCTGTCTTAGGAGAGATTGCTCTCTTGAATGTTGCTGGAACCCAGTTGGGTTTGATTTACCATTTACAAGTCTGGTTCGGTGAATTGCACTGAGAGGATAGAGAAAGTGAGGAGAATAATTACCTAAAATTTCAAAATATCTTCTCTGTGTATATACTGAGCTTCAGGGATGCAGAAAGGAAAAGTATTTTAATAGCTTTTAAGAATTTTGAAATGCCATTGTTCTAATTGAGTGTGACAGAAAGACCTGTATTCTTTCTGCATCGTGTATTTTGCACGTAATTGTTTGACAAGGATGTAGTTTCACAATACTCTGCCTTTAGGGGCAAAGTCAGATTAAAGGACCCTGTGTTTTTCCCTAACATGCTGATGGCAGTTTGTTATCCTGTACTACTGTTCACCACCACCCACACACAATGGTTTATGAGGCCATGCTGACATGATCTGAAGTGATCCAGGTTAAAAATAACTCTCCAAAAGGGTTATTTTCAGTGATCTGCCTTATACTGTGCTCCCACAAACAGTTGTTGTGGCATTACTGAAGGGAAGAAGCTGCAGCGGAAGAGCAGCACCACACAGCCGGAGGTGGGAGAGCAGCTGAAGCAATGTGGTGTGGTCCTGTGCCAGTAGTACAGAGGTAGGATGGGCTCTGCTATCATTAACACCTTTGCAAATATGGTTTTGATCTAATCCTGCTGAAAGCAATAAGCTTCTTGACACTGATCAGGGAAACTGAAGATGTGCTCTTTCCCTCACCTTGACTCACTAAATTGCAAAGGTTGGTCGATTGTTGACTTTTTATTTTTTTCCTATATATTTTTTTTTTTGTCTAGATTTCTTAATTAATAATTCTATAATTATATTACGTGAACCACACTTTTCTGTATTTGTGTACTGGATTGTACTGATTGCATATTCTCATGTAGAATCACAAATCTGAGATAAAAAATGATCAATTGAGGATACTCTGCCGTAAACTCCCACAAAATCCACTTCTGATTTGAGTACACAAGTAAAGCAGATGTCAGTAAAAAATAATGCAAGTTTTTGGGTGTGTTTAAAATATTGGAGATCTCAGCTGATTTTTTTCTTTTTTTTAACATCAGTGTTTTTTTTGTTTTGTTTTGTTTTCCTGTTTCTGAATCAGAAAACTGACTAGAGAGAAAGAAATTCTGGTTTTGGTTTTCTTTTTTTTCTTGGTACGCTCATTTAGTCCCTTTTTTATTAACTGAGTCTGTGTTTTGAAATATTCTCTTGAGCTGGGGCTCACATGTATGTATGAAGTTTCAGATTGTGGAGACCTTATATAGTATTATAATTGAAAATAATTATGGATATTCCATTTTGGATGTTAATTGAAAGCTTGCAAAGGTGTATGGGAGCAGGAAACTTGATTTCTCTCAGTTTGAGTGGGGCCTATGTAAGCAATGTGCACCCTACAACGCAAATGGTTAGGCAGATTTAGAAACCACTGTAGAAATTAAAAGCACTAGCCCCAAAGAAACTGAAGATGTATCTCATTTAATTCTGGGTATTAAAGCATATGTAGTCTTCTAATTTTTCCCTTCAAACTCAGTTATTTAATATGAAGATGCTGTCTCCATTAATCTTTTATAAATTAAGAACTGCCATAATGTCCAACTCCTTTCCCCATCCCACAGCCCTTTTATCTGGTTATATTTTCGTTTTGGTCCACAACTGTATTAATTCTCAAACTTCAATTTGAGACTTTCTGGAATCAATTTGCCCCTGTGAAAATCTTTCATCTACTCTCTGCCCTTTATCTGCTGTAAGAGAGAAGCTGTGTTCTTTCATAGGCGCATCCAGCACGTGGGGTCAGAGAAGTGACGTATCCCCCTTGTGCTGGCATCAGAGGTTTCCTCTCATTTTTTGTTAATCCAGGCTTGTCAGGTAACAGCATTTGGGTATTGCCTTTAGAGTCAGACTTGCTAGCTGACCAAAGCAGCCTGTTCTCTCCATAGAGAGAAATTCCTGTGTCTCTATATTGGCCTCAGGTTGCTCACTGACTGTTCTGTTGGATCTGAAACAGCTGTATTCTCTCCATGATATTTATAGAGCACTCCGAAACTGATCCTAGGCATTAAAAAAGTAAGCTTTGTGTTTGATAATGCTGGCCTACACAAGGATGTATTTTCAGTGCTCAGGACACCTGCTGTTCTGATCAAGTGCCATGGGAATAACAAAACCTTACAGGATTTGGCCCAGGAATAATGGGATAATTTGTGAAGTAAGTTGAGAAAAGTTGAGATGCTGATAAAAAATTTGGTCCTCATGCTGCAAGAGCTGAGTGTGTATCGGTGTGGATATCAAAATAGTTGCTGCAGTGCTCTTTTACTTTTAAGTGCTTTTCATTGTTTCATGTTTTAGTGTGGGGCTTTTAATTTCCCTGAAACGTCTTTCTTAAAAAAAAAAACAACCCCAAAACAAAGAAAAACACACACAAACCAAACTGAACAATCCTATCCATCAGCTTCCCAGACTCCTTTGGGATTATTTGCTCTTGCTTAGACAATCAGAATAAAATGGTCTTTAGAATGGAGAACTTAAGGTTTCAGTTATGAATTCTCGGTAGCAGAAGCTTGGTGTGTTCCTCAGGTGTGCAGTTGAAACATTTCTGAAAATGCTGTCTAAATTCTTGGGAGGCTGAGTATAAGGTGGGGTTATGACTGACTACCTTCCAAGATGATCTAGACAGGAAATATTATTGCTATTGATGTTCTAGAATATACAGAAGTATATATCTCCCTCATCTATCTGTTAAGACAGTTACGGTTTCCTTCTTTCCTATCTCCTTTATAAACTGTATTTGAAATGCACTTGCAAACAGCTAATAGCTAAATCCCACTCATTATTCTGTTTGTGTGAGAAATTTGCTCTAGAGCTGGACTTACAGATTCCTAGTGAAGTAAGGATTATCATCATCTTGAGTAAGGGTATAAAAATTGGCCTGATTGTATGAGTCTCCTTTTTAACTTCCAACTCAGAAATGTTATGATAGAAGTGAATAGCAGAATATGCACCTTCAATAGAATGTCATCATTACATCTCAGCCCTTGGGCTGTGCTGAATGTAAAGCACCATTTCATACACAACTGACATACAGTGACTACTTTTACATTTTCTCTTCTTGATGTTTTGAGAATGAAAATAAATTTTCCATGATTCCATTCAGTTATTTAGTTCTGGGGAAAACCCTTAAATACCTTGAAGCTGAGATGTGCCTAAATGCAAGGAAGGAGATAACTGGGGCCTTGGACATAATATTGAGAAGTATAATTTGGTGGACTTAATAAGAATCCCACAAAATCCTTTAGAAGCAAGGACAGAGATGACATACTTCAAAACAGTGTTTTGAAGCAATTGGAAGGTAGAAAGGAAAAATAAAACAAGGGGGAGAAGGGATTTTTTAGCGAATGGCAGAAACTAGTAATGTTTAAGAGGTAAAAAAGGTGATTCCTGCATAAAGATTTACTTCACGGAGGAGCACTAGCAATCAGGAATGGTTTTTGAGTTCTGAGGCAATTCACTCAAATGATATGATTATGGTTTAAAATATTTTAGTTTTATACTAAATATATACTGGTTTAAAATATTGAGATATACTGGTTTAAAATATTTTAGTTTTATACTAAATATATACTGGTTTAAAATATTGAGATATACTGGTTTAAAATATTTTAGTTTTATAACAAATGAAATTCCTCATTCTCAAGAGCACTTGAAATAAAGCTACAGAGTCATGTAGGACTGCTTCAGCTGAGGTCTGGAGTTTTTGGTGGTGTAAGGCAAACTGTCTTTAATGCAGCTCAGGTGTGATCATGATCATGCTTCAGTACACTCTGAATTTCAACTTCATAGTTTGCCTTACTTTGCTGATTGCTGTGGTATATCTCCCTGGTTGCACTTACCTCTTTTTTCTAGTTTTTCCCCCTAAGAGGAGGTGAATGTGTGTGTATCTGTATGCAGTCAAACCAAGACTGCCCACTGCATTTCAAGTTACCTTGCAGCCTGAAGCAAGGTGGATATATCACTAAGCAGTAAAAATCAGCCAGAGAACAAGAGAACAGGGAAACAATAATTCTGGTTCAAATTCAGACTTCACAAATCCAGGCAGCATACACAGGCACGGTCTGTCCTTAGAAACAATCTGAACACGTGCATAAAAAAGTCATTATAAATATGGATATAGTCTGTATGTCTAGAAATCAAACTCAAATCTGACTTTTAACTTGGAAGAAAAAGGTTGAAATTTCTCAGCTTATATAAAGATTTGCGTACTTTTTTTTTTTTCCGAAGGTAAAATCCAGTGGTACTTTTCTTGTAAGGTTTTATAAATACAGAGTTATATGCAAATGTCCTTTTGTAACTAATCCCAGAGCCCTCTTTCTGCCAAACTGCCAGAACCTTGCCCAACAGCTACAAGGCTTGGCAGTGCAAATTGCATACATTCACGTACATATAGATTTACAGAACATTCTGCCATCATGTTATTCTGCGGTCTGGGGAAAAAAGGGATACTTGAAAGTTTGTGAAATGTTACTAAGAAACTCTTGAGTTACAATATCATACTGCAGAAAGTAGATATAATTTACAAAATATTAGAGTGTGATGTGTCATTATATTTCCCCTGCATTGGTAAGAGGTAGAAAGTAAAAAATTAAATGAATTATTTGCCAAAATACTGAAAATTACTACCTTAGTCCGTAGTTCTGAGATCATTAGAACAAACTGATTTCTGACAGAGCCAGATGGAGCTGTGATCTGGGCGGGCCACATGGATCCTCATCAGTAGCATTGGGGCCTCTAGTCCTTGAGCTCTTTCATCAGCTCTCTGCTTCTGGACTACACAGCCTGCTTGTGGGAGACTGAGGCTGTGTTGCTAGCTTTGCTAGGTTTGGAATATCTTGCCTGTGTCTCAGACAAATTGAAAGTGCCTTCAATATCTCATCACTTGTTCTATTTTCTTGCAGAAGGAAATGGAAGTATGTCAGGATGAAAAAATTTAAAATCCCCCCTAATCAATTCTCTTAGGTAGTCAGTGAACCAAGACTGTGGAAACACACTTACCCTGATGTTGGGCTGCGCCTCTCATGTACACCTAAGAGCAGGATTAAAAAGCACACTATAGAGCAAAATAAGCAACAGAATTATTTTACAGACACTGCGATGGATTACCATGTGCTTAAAACGTATTCCCCATTTTTAATTTCAGTTTGTGTACTCAAGCACGCTGCTGTGGTAGCTGATCCCTGCCTAGAACAAGACTCCAGGTGTCAGGGCAAACTTTCTCAGCTGGTACAGATTGACAGAAATGAAACTCCAGTGATTTACTTCAGCTGAGGTTCCCTTTTTTTTTTTCCCTTCCTTTTTTTTTTTGTTAGTTTGTTCTGTTAGTCTTTCTATAGCGTAACTGCTTTTTCTTTTTCATACTCGTAAACCAAGGATGTGTGACTCAAATGCCTTTTTTCTCCTAGAGAATTCTTTCTGTCTCTGTTGAAAATGTTGCTGCACATAAGGATATCCTGAAGATCTGGATCTGAACATCTAACAGTAAGTTGTTGTCTTTTTTCCTTATTTTGTATTGTTCTAAATCTGAAAATCACTTCAAATGTGTTTGTCATTCAAGTTGAAGGTGTAGAATGTATAATCAAGGACAAAAGCTTCTGCATTCAGGTGTATTTTAGTGACATTGTATACTTCAAGGGGAAAAGAAAAAAGCTTCCTATTTTCCCTCTTGGGTCACACAGTAAAAATCTGTGTTATCCTTTCATCCTCCTTCTGTTCTAATCACGTAACATTCTTAGAATAATTGGAAGCCAGTATCAGTTGATGTTGTATGAAAAATACCTTTGTTCAAAGGGTAGTTTTGCAAGGTCCATAACCTTAGATACAAAATTATTCCTGTGTGGGAAACTGAAAATTGTGACTGTGGTAGATCTGTTTGTCTGAACTTTCAAGTCCTGATTCCCTCAAAATACTTCAATCCATGGAGGTTGGAAATCATATGCTTAAAAAAAATGTTCAAGTCAGTATTTTAGAGAAAGAGCTGAGAAGGAGTAATGTGGTAGGAGGCACAATTAATAAGACTGGAATAAGAGAACAGTGGGAAATGTTATGAGGTTAAACTTCAGCACTATTTCAGTCATTTATTTTGCTGATTTCAGATATTTTCTGTGAAATATTTGCTTACATAAACATTGTTTTTAGCAATTATTTGTTCAGTAAATAATAGCTAGAATTATTGTCTTCTATGTGAGAAAGAGTCAGCCTGAGAAATAGGAAACGGTGTTGTGGAGAAATGGTTACTTGTAAATGAGGAGGCAATATAAATGGAGTAGTCTCATTTGTGTGGGAAGGGACTCAAGACAGGCTTTTTTGGAGTAGTTACCTAGCACTCAGTTTGCAACTCCTTTATTTTGTTTCACAATCTTGTAAAGTAAATAGAGCATTTCAACAGCAGGTTTACCAGCGTGAGGGAGACAAGTGTTTAAAAATAAGCAATATGTTGAGGCATCTTTAATGAGCTGTGAACATTGGAGGTGGATGTTAAGGAGTTAGCTGTGGTAAAGTAAAAGGAAGCGCGGCCCAGGCATGCAGTCTCCTTGCTTGAGGAAGCACTGGTGCTACTTTCTTTCCCCTTGATTCTCGCTGTCTTGTACAGAGCTGTGGGGATGAGGAAGGATTATCTTTGGAGGTGGTTACCTTTCTGTAGACAGAGTCCCCTACTGCTCCCTCTGAAACAATTCAGTTCTACGTCATCGTAAAGATAGAAATCATATTTCTCCATAATTACAAGAACAAAGCAAAATGAACAATGTGTGACATGCTTTAGAATATATCCTTCACTCTTCAATTACTTGTAAAAATCATGCCATAAGGCCTTGAAGCCCACTCTTCTGATTTATCTGGGGGTGATTACTACACCTACTGTACTGTACCCTAGTGTACGTCTGCTAGATATAACTATCCCTCCCAATATAATATCTGAATTAATGTTCTGTTGAAAGCTTGATAGGTATCAGCAGAGCTGGCTCATCAGGGTTTGCTTGTATGGAATTGAGGTAAGGAAAAAGGAGGGAGGCAATCAGGTGTTAGACTTTGCTGATTAGAAAGGTGGGATCTGCTTCATGTGGCAAGTAAATGATCAAGCAGAAAGCAGGCAGATTTACCTGTGACATACCATCTCCTTTTCAATTAGTGTCATCTCCAAATTGCTTCTTTGGCACCATGTTTTATGCTGTCAGTTCTGTTGAACCATGCATTTTCAAGGGACCCCCTATTTGAAAGTGATTATGTTGAGATGAAAATAAAAAGATGAAAAGTGCTGTATTTTGAAGGGCTTCATTATTTTGCAGTTCAAGGAAGGAGAAGTTTGGGGGGAGTGAGGTATTAATTAAATTAATATGGGTTACTCTGTGACATTGTTGGAGATAGGTATCACTGTAGTGCAATTATAACCTTCTGTTAAACTGTTTACGTAATTATTGGAGGGAACTTAACTCTTTGAATAAAAAGAACATATGGAAGTCTAAAGCTAGTGGGACTGAGGGGGAGTTAAAAAAAAAAAAAAAAGAAATTTTGCAATGTTTTCAAAGTTGCAGGAATTAAATCCTAGCCAAAGTCTTTTCAGAATTCTGGCTCTAGGAGTTGCTTTTTGGAGAGTTCTCCTGTGTACTGTCTCCAAACACCTATTCTAATTAACGTAGAGGTCACCCCGATATCCTTTGGTAGATATTCTCAAGAGTGCTCCAGATTCTGCATTTCTGAGACAAGGGCTTTGGATTAAGTGATACTCTTCTTGGAGAGTTCTCTAGCGCTGATAGAAGCACTCCACAGTGCACAAGTAACCCCGTAACTTCGTGTCTTAACAATGTGGCCTTGTTTAGCGTTCACTTTTCTACTTCTTTTGTACTTCTGTCCACAGCAGTGTGGTAGACTAGATGAAACCTAATGGTTTTGCAGACCATTCTTTGCATTTAATGTATTCTGCTGTTGTTGCAGCTGAGTGGGGATTGTATTGTGGAGCACTCCTCCAAGCTGTTGACACTGTACAGCAAAGGGCTCTGAGTGATTGCTGGCCTAGAGTACAGGGCCACTGATCTCTCCCTGATTGCAGACATTGAGGACAGTTATCTTTGTCCTGCAAAAATCAGCTCAGGCTTTTTCTTTAGAGAAATCTTTATTTGTAGTATCTCATCCCTTGTTGGCACAAGCTATTTTTTGAGTAGCTGATAGATAGAGCCTTAGAAAAAGAGAGAATAAGTGTAGAATACAGCAAATGGCAAGTCCTTTGAAGTGTCAGGAACAAGTTTGTTGCGCTTTTGTCCTCCATATCCTCAGAGAAACTCAGCTGTATGTGTGATTACATAGGCAGCAGTAATGTTTTTTGCAGCCCGTCCCACGTTTGCTCAGAGTGGAGATGTGGATTATTTGCTGCAGGAGTCACTTTGAGTACTCTGCATCATATAGGAGAGGGTGTTGCCTGCAGTGATTTGCTCAGGAAGTGGAGAAAATCTGTAAGAGAAGGGCTGCTAGGTGATACAAAGTACACTGCTTCCCATAGTTGTGTCATGGATGCACAGCCAGCTGCACAGTCCTGAGGGAGCTGATCAGTGTCTAGAGCAGCCTGTCCTGCTGCAGTTGTCCTGGGCAGGTGGTGAAATGGGAAGTGATGCCTGTTTGTCAGACTTTTGATTTTTAAGGAGTGAAGTTGAACATAAGAGAACTGGCAGAGTTTTACAAGCACTTAATCCCTCCAGATTGGATATTTGAAGCTTGACAGATGTTTGCTCCGAATGTGAGAGCAGCTCAGCTAGTCTCTGCTTTGCGTTCTCTCTGTAATGTAGGGTTCATCTGGTTGCAGATCTTTTCCCCAGACTGATCTCTCTACATTATTAAATTCTAGCTTGTGTTTGAAGAAGAGAATAGTATGCAAGTGTTGCTGTGCATTCTGCAGCTGCTGCTGCATCTCTTTCCAAGGAGTGGTGTGTATATTGCTGTGCTCCCCTCTCCTGACACTTAGTTGCCTGAGACACTCAGTGCCAGCTGTGAATCAGACTTGAAAATTCTGAGGTTTCATAAGTATCTGGTAGAAACCAATTCTTCTAAACCCCACCTGATTCATGATAACATTTCTGGAATTTGATTGGTTATTTTTCCCCCTTAAGAGGAGTTTGGCAACAAGGAGAAATACTAATGACTTAGGTGATGTGATACATGTGGTTCTTCAAACAATTTCTGGCTGGTGATTCTGAGGTCTGTAGTCTCCACGAAGGTTCCGTTTCTTTTTGAGAGCTCCTGGGCAGACAGCGTAGGTCCAGGTGGAGTGTTCAGCTGAACTAGTGAGCTGTATCCTTGGAGGCTGGCTGTTGTGATATACCTAAAGAGGCACTGCAAACTATGCTTTACAGTGTGCTATAATGGAGAGCCCTGCTCATCTAGCCTCTTCAAATGTTCCATTCATACCCTAGGTGCCATTTAACTTTTGTCTTTATTGGCTGTCTATATGTTTTAGATTCATATAAAAACTTCGTAAATTTTTCATTTGCCTCATATAATGATGTCCTGACTCAGGTTTTGTGGTTAAGATGTTAAATCAGGTGGAAGAAAGACAGTGAATGAGCTAAGGGTAAGAAAAGGACAGCACTTTGCCGTGTATGTGGAGTAATAGCAACGGGGTTTGTCTGGAAACAGTAGGGATGTGAAAACACTAGGTTTGACCATGTTCTGTCCAGTGGCAGTATTGCTCTCTGACAGTGGACTTGTACTTGTGTATATCCCCCACTCTTGTCACCCTGTGAGTGTTCACCAGTCATACAACCATATAACTGGGTCACGAAAAATTTTCCATGGGAATGATGACAATCAGTTTGCACACAAGGTGTGGGTTTTATTTTGTTGTCTGGTTATTTTTAATTCTGATCTCAATAGTCTTTTTTAATGGCAAGTAACTTCACTGTCTGCTTGGGGTTATGATGTTCTGTCAACGTCTTAGCAAAAACTCACTGATACGCTCACTAAACTTTAATAGGAAGAAGAGTTTTTAGGACGTGAATGACTCCAAATTAATGAGCAGCCACAAAAAAAAAATGGAACAGTGATAACAAGTTTCAGGAAAAACGTAGGTGGTCCTCCATCCTTGTTTCATTGCACTCTGTTTATTTGATTTTTATCTCGTTTCTCAGCGAGTTTGTTTGAATTTTTAAATCATGTCGGTACAAGATTGTTATTAAATTGCTAATGAATTCTATCTTATTCAAAGAAGTCACGATGAACGCTTCTCACTCAGTGCTCTCAACTGGTCCTCCAGAAGGGGCTGAACAGAATTTTTTTTTGTAATTGTAATAAATATCTACTCAGTAATTTCAAATTAAATGTAGGAATGATATTTAGCCTTCACAACATCTAGTAATAACGTTCATTCTAGTATTATTCTGTAAATGCTTTTGCTTTATTTTAATTGTGATCCAAGTTCAGTGCCTGTTTGCCAGTTGCTGTGGAGGAGATCCTTCCATAAGCTTTTAATTAAACAATTCATATAGTTCCTTAGTGTCTGTGTCGGTTCCCTTTGTTCTTCAGATAAATTTCTTCTCAGGCTTGTCTGCCACGTGAATTTTACTTCTCTGTTTTTGTCAGCCCTAGGCTTTTGTTCAGAACTTGCTCTAGGTTTAATCTTCCTCACTGCAGGGCTGACCAAAAAGTTCAGAGGCCCGATGTATGTGTCTGTAGAAAGGGAAGAGAGAGATTTCCTTCTGGACAAACCTGAGTTCTTCTGGTTCTCCCCTATTCCCAGCCTGAATTTCCTGTAAGCTAAGCTCTTGGCAGAAGAGAGTACCTGAGTCGTGTAATGTTTCTTATTGCTTTCTTGCTAGGAAATTAATGTCGTCTTCCTTCTGTCGTTTGAGAAAGTCTTTTACAGAATTTTTTTTTTTTAATATGTAGTATTTTAGGTTTCTAAGTAAACTTGCTTTTGATTTTCTTTCTTGTTCACTTTGTAGGGTCAGATGTTACCTCCATGTTTAAGTGAGGCTTTTTACTTTTTGCATTCGCTGGTTCCACTATGACCAAAATAATTTCCCCAACACACTGATAATCTTTCACTAGGGTTCCTTTAAAAGAAAAGCAAAAAACCAACAACTTTATTTTTGGAAAATTGAGACAAATTAGAGAGGGCATGTGGGAAATTTTCCTACTTCAGAAAAATAAGATTAACTTACCACTTGAACATTTTCCTAACTCTCTTGGCTCATCATGTCTCCAAAACAGCTTGGTATAGGACTTCCAGATGAGTTCATTGACTTAATCTGTTACTTTTGGCAACTGTAAGGAGTGTTGAGTAGATTCTCTTCTTGCTGATAAGCAGTTGTTGTTGAAATGACTTTGTTGTTAGAACAGTTTCTACATACATAAAAGGCTGGTAAACAAAGCCATGGATAGTAAGCGTAACCTGACTCGAAGTTTTGCGGTACTATGTAGAAATTCTGTAAATACTGCAGAAACGTCAAATAATGTGATTTTGTTTCAGTGCGTTCTTTCTTCATTATTATTTTTCATCTAGGCTGTAAACCTCTTATTGCTTAATTTGTGTTTTTAAAAGTGTTTTAGTATCACCCTTACTTTAAGTTTTTTGGCAGTGCTGTGAGATTTTGCACGCAAAACAAGCAGGCAGGGGACCGAGCACTTGGACAAAGCTGGATTTGGTGGCAGCAAGAGAGCTGAGGAGTGCCAGGGCTGCAGCCTGTAAAACCCATTGGGTATTATGGATGGGGAGCAAGGAGCAGAATTACCTGAGGGTCAGCAAGAAATGGAACAGTTCTTAGCGCTGAAATGTTATCTTTGACTACTTTCTTCCATTTGGGGTTTTGAAGTGTAACATTTGAACTTCAGAGTTGGCCTTCCCAATATTTGAGTAATTTCGTGGAGGGAGAGGAATATTTTCGAATGTTCTCTTCTGTTGTCATTTATGGCTTCATTATGTTGTTGACTTTTCAGGCATCAAAAAGTGCAGAAATTCTTGTTCCCTGGCCCTTGCCACTTTTCAGATTAGAATGCTCTTAAAATGATTACACAGTAGTATTAGTGAAAATTTCATTGAAACAAGTTATTTTATTGTAGAGAGTGTGGAGTAAACTAGTCCAGCTGTCTCATAGCATGGTAGTATAAGGTTCAATCGAGTTCATTGGTAGTATAAGGAATAGTTGCAGAAAGTCACACTATTGTATGCTTGTCTGCAAGATGTATATGAAGGCAGAGTGTTTAAGTCTGTCGTGTCTAATAGCTCCTGTTTATATTCAAGAGTGTTAAAATTCTACTCATGATTGAAATGAAAACATTCCCCTTCATAGAGACTGGTTTTTGGAGAGTGAGGGGAGGATTTTTCTGCCCTGGTTTCTCAGTGAGATACACTTGCCACTACATCGAGAGGGACTGTTTTGAATGTATTTATTTATTTTTTTTCTCAGCAGAACAGTTTCTTTCCCCAGGTTTTTACTTTCCAGTCAAGCTGATTTAAATGGATTCTAATCCTCTGACTCTTAATGATGTGCTATAGTATTTTAGTGAGCGCCTAGAGGAGGTTTGTAAGTGAGAGAGTGTGTGAAAGAGAGGGAAAAAAACAAAACTGTCTGTTGGGAGGGAGAGAGAAAAGAAATGAGTGCTGAAGAGAGACCTTGATAGGGCCACTTGTCCAGAGAAAATGAGCAAGTTAGCAATGGGTGATACCATTAGTGTCAATAGTGAAATAATTTTAATATGGCCCCCTAGTTTCTTAGGAGTGGCATGATAAATACTGAAATGTTAAATGCTTTTCAATCCTAACTGTGACATCTGGAGTTTACAATTTCTAGAAAATAAGAAGACACTGAAATTTTGCTGGCATTTGAATTACCTTTATTTGCTGTCTGTCATTGAGATGAACAATACCCATTAGCAGTGCAACCATCCTTGTAAAACTTATCTTGGTTTCCTACAGCTGTTGAGTTTGATTTTAGAAGACTTCTTCGCTATGTAACTGTGAGGAAGTGAGAGAGGTAACTGGGATCTGGTATCCATCTCCCACTGCCCTGTTTTGGGTGCAGAAATGCGTGTCTCAGAGTCTGCAAGTGTGCAGCTCTGAACTCTGCCTCCACTGACACTGTGCTTTTACTTGGAGAAAATGTTTGTGTGCATATACATGTATACTAGGAGTTTTTGGCAAAAAAAAGTTTGTTGGGCTATTACTGTTATAGTTATGATTTAAAAAAATATATTCAAGATAAAATATGAAGCATTTGAAAAGTACTAATGAGATGAAGAGCTCTAATACAGCAATTGTAATGATAAGGGTTTTTTTTTTATTGTGGCGTATGAAATATTGCTAGTTTGAACTAATCTGTTGTGAATCATCAATAGAGGGATGGAAATCTGCAGTGGAATCAAGTTCTCTACTGCTAACATATGGTTCTGTTTTTTTTCCTGCCAAACTTCTAATACTGCCCCCCAGCAGGTGGAGGGCTCTTGCTCATATGGCTAGTGCTGTTAGCTCTGCTTTGGTGCCTTCAGTTGCGGTAGAATTAAGATGTTGATGAGAACTTTGGAAAAGTTATGTATTTGTTTTTATGTCAAATCTGTGTGTGCCACACATGAAATCAACGTGATACTTAGTAATCTCAAAACAGTTTGAGTGCCTTATGTTGAAAACGTTTTTAAGAGTCCTACAGTATAGAGGCTGTTTAAAATTTTAACAAAACCAGTTGGACAAAATACCGATACTTTGAGGTGTGTTGTTCTTTTTGTTGGTTCTGTGTGTGTGTGCAATAGAAATATTTAAATGCGAAATCAGAGGCTCTAGCAGTTGCTGGCAGTTGTGCATTTGTGTAATTTCTGACAAGTCAAACCACCAAACGCTGGTGCTGCCTGACTTGCTAAGGTCTGTGTGTGGATGCATCCCGATGAGGATGACAGGAGCAGTGGTCTCTCAGGAGCGTAGGCGCTGTGAGGAAATGCAGGGCACTGCAACATCCCATCTCTGTCAGGGCTGCTTTCTCATGCAGATCCTATGGAGAACTTCCTCCCAGTTGTAGTTGATGGGATTCTAAATAGATAAATATGTTCAGTTGATTGTTCTCAAATGCTTAGACTTTTCTAAAATGTGATGTATTCTAGAAACTTGTGGGATTGATTCAGAACTTCAGATAAACTAAGCATCTTTAGAGGCAACTCCTACAACTTCTGTGTGGGCCCTTGTTGTAGTAAAGGCACTGCTCTAACGTGACACATCTTTGTGTGTTCAGCTTCAAAATGAAAGTGCTTATTTCCAAGTGCTTGATGTGGGCAGAACCAATAGTATTGTGTCAGATATTGCTGGCCAGAAGCAGCATTCCTATTAAATGCGGATTGTCATTGTACATTTGATCTACATTACATTTGAATATTATTCCATTGCTGCAAGATAAGTCATTTTATTTGAAATCCAACCTGTAAAAGCACTGATGGTGGAGTAGCATTAGGGCAAGGGTTTTTGACTTGGTGCTTCAGGTGGTGATTGGCACTGGAAATAATTTGGTTGTCTTATACGTGATAAGTGCTAGTTGTGCCCAGAGGCTGCTTGGTGATACACTGCTGGCATGATACGAGTGCAATAACACATTCTGCTGCTGCAGAGCTGTGCAAGTTGCACAACTGTGTGTAGCTGGAGCATGGTAGAGGTGCCTGGAGACTGGCTGCTCCTGGGCTCTTGATCAAATTGAAAGAAATACTGATATTGGTCAAATCCTTGGGCTTCTTGCCACTTAAGTAGTGCTTCATTTACTCACCCTCCAGGAAGCTGAGTTCATACAGAGTAACTTTAATTTTTTGTTATGATTATGGCTATTGCTTCTGAGAAGGTCCTGTTTCAAAATGAAAGGCATTTTAGGGGTCAAATGTAGTTCATAGCATCATTATTCATCTCCTGTGCTAGTTCTTTCGGAAGTGCATTCAGACACCTGATTGTTGCAAAAATATTTTTGCAAAGCAAAAGCTGCTTTTTTTTTGCTTGTGTGACCTAGAAATGTTAGTTTTGAATTCCAGTGAAATACATAATTCTAGTAAGGCTGCAGAGCAGCGTATGAAAAACGGATGAGATTGGTACTGTTTGTACCTCTTGATTTAATAAAGTCCATTTTCCTTTTGCAGAGGTACCTTTCTTGGCCTCCCGCTCTTCTTCCTCAAACAAAAGTCTTTAGCTACACATAGCTTACCATCTTAAGTACTCTTTAAAAATGGTAATTTAAAAGCCCCGTATAGCCAAAATAGTTCTGTTCCGGAACAACTCACAGCATGGTCTTTCAAACAGAACACCCAGCTACTGAGCTGTTCTGTGTCACCTCAAGACATCTGCTGGAAAACAAGGCTATAATAGATGCATTGTTCTAAGATGCTCTTTTTTTCTTTTTGTTCAGGCTTGTTAAATGGCCAGTAGTTCATTTCAGTAGAACAGGGCCCTTTTCTCTAGCAGTAGGAAAAGCTTGCTTTCCTTCTTCAAGGATATTACTGAATGTGCGAATGTCTGTACTTTCTTTTACTTCTTTTAGGAGACCAAATTAAAAGCTCATCTAATTTAAATGGTGGCTATTCCATCCTCTTAGCCATTTCTTTTTCTACTACGTGAATGTCTCCCTGGTTCCTTTCCATTCCCTCAGTTATGCTGACGTTCCTCCTTTGCTCACTGAGAAGGGATGGTGATCACAACCTTCACCATTTTCCACGACTGTAAAAGTCTCTGTCATTTCCTAGGTTCTGTTGTTCTTGCTCTTTGAATTAACAGAGTGCTTATGCTACAGCACCTTCCTCCACCCACAACTCACCTTCCTTTTTTTCCTTAGAAACAGTGGTAAAATTAACTATGCCTATTCCACAGGGAAGCTTTGTAATTACTGCTTGGTCTACGGGTCTAGAAATTTAGAAGTTAAAAGTAGAAACTAAAGGTGACTTTGAGATTGAGAACCGATAACCTGAGAGGACCCTTTGGAGGTAGCCAGTGGAGAAAGAATCTCCTGTGGCTGTTCCCTTTTATTCATCCTTTGATTGAGATGTTTGCCTCTGAAATGGCAAAGTTTAAAAAATATCTACAAAAGCATCTGCTATGAACCAGCCCCTGAGAAATGAATGTAACTGTAGGCAAACTGGAAATAACATTTCTGCTGCCAGATGAACTTTTAGACAGTTAAATTCTGATCACAGTGGGGAAAGGAAAAGGGAACACCAAGTTATGAAAAACACTTTTATAAAACAAAAACAAACAAAAAAAAGTATTTGCAGTTAATTGCATTCCATTTTGAGTATGGCTCATGATACCCACATGCCATTCAGGTTTACTTTTAGCAAGTTAAATAACTGGAGGTTGTGAGAAACACAACACGAGCATTTCTTACAAGGTCGTTTCATTAGTAATGATTTTATTTTAATCCACCTCATCATGTAAGCTTTTCCCAATTCCTAACTTATAGATATCTTAAGCTTAGACACATTCGGACCTTTTAAGTCAGATACAAGAAAAGGACTTTCATAGAGAAGACAATGCACTCATTTTATTAGAAGTGGGATACAGAAAATACTGAGAGTCCTAAAAACGTGTTTTGTGTTTAATTATGAAATATGCTTCTGTCCTTATGGCTGTGGGAATATTCATTGCATGTCTGCCATTGTGCTGCATAAAGTAAAGAAGTTTCTGGTGACTTTTTGTTTTCTTGAGCTTTCTGTCAAAATATCTGGACTGTTTTCCATTGCAAGAAGTGATGTTAATTTCTAGCATACCTCTATCTGATACCTGAGCTTGGTTAAGGGATTCCAGTGAATGTAACAGGATCAACCAAATGCTGTGCTGTATCTCAGGGCAACCTGTCATCAGCTGAACTGCCTTATCTTGGTACTTACAACTTCTGCTGACAAAAGATCTGCACTCTTTAGGTAGGCAGCATTTGTTTTCCCTTGGGGTTTGGTACCATGCCTAAAAGTGTGAAGTTATGGTTGCTGTTTCTACATGTGAGGAATGCCCCTGTGTCCCTAATGCCATCCCTGGCTCACCAGGATGGGGCTTCTGGATGCTAGGTGGTCACTGTCTATGGGTGTCCACTGAAGGCCCACAGCCCCATGTGAAGGAAAAAGGAGCAAGGACCCTCCTGTGAGAGGGGGCTCTTGCTCATAGCCACTGTGGATTCATCACGGGAACCTGAACCCAGTGCAGGGTTCTCCCTTGCAGTCAGCAGTGGCATTCCTTTCTGTTCTTGCCTTTCACGTTATGAGGGGATCTCCCTCTCAGACTTGTGCTGCTCAGAGCAGTCTTTCTGTGATCCCTTCCCTCTTCCACACTGCTGCCTGAGCAGTCAGTACCCACTGCACACCCTCTTGCTTGAGAGGGTCCTGATCTTCTTTTTTTTTTTTGCTGTGGGACAGGCTGAACCCCCTTTGGTTACACATCCTTGTCTGCAGTCACACAGATTCAGTATTTGACTACTCCAGATATTTCAGTAAACCAAATAAGCTTGCTTTGCCAACCCTATAAGCCCTTCCTACTTGCTTGTGTCATCCCAGCACCTTTTAATCTGGACCTTCAGCTGAGCTCCACGCTGTGCCATGCTGAGGCTTGGCATTCTTGAAGTCCCCAGGCTGTGAACACAGCCAACACTGTTCTGCAGCGAGCAGGAAAGCTTAGGTGCTGATTGAGATGTCTCTGCAAAGAGCAGTGTGTGCTTCCAGCCCTTCCCAGGCAGTTCCACCTCCATTATGAGGAGGGAAATCAATTGAGAAGTCAGACTTGGAAAATGGTGACTGATGGCTTACAGACTTCTTCTGGGTGCTGCTGCAAAAGCGAACTTGTCTTTCCTTTAGGAGTGCTGTGCTCAACCTCATCAGAAAAACTGGAGCACTGCGTACAGAGGGATTGAATCTGGGGGAGCTGGTGAAAACATCTGAACAAAAAGGAATTATTTTAATGTGATAATTGTAAGTGAAAGCAAGAGATGAGTATGATTGCCTTTCAGTGGATACCCTTTAAGGTGACTTAGTTTTTCTGTTGTCATCATGAAAATGCATCTGAACAACATCAAAATGTGAAATACTGCCATGGTAGAGACATTTGTCCTTTATTTCTTACTGTGCAAACTTCTGGATCTATGCTAGCCAGAGCTGCATTTATTTTTTTAGAACTGTTTTCTTTCTGAAAATGAATGTTTGTCAAAAATAAGTAACAGAAACCAATGTCATCCTGTGCCAAAAGATTCTTCTTAATCTGACGTATTTTTGCTTCAGGAACTTCAGATGCACAAATATTTCTGTGGGTTTGGGAAGGCAACTGGCTGTTTCCTTTGATCAGGTATCAATGTTAGTGTTTTGGGGCAATATCCTTGTCTCTGCTGGGACACTGGAACAGGTTTCTAAGGTCCTTATGGAATTTAGGGCTCGTGCCAGTGTAGATGAATGGACTTCTAAAAACTGTCAGGCTTTGTAGAAAGCTTGGCTAGCATACTGTGAGCTTGGCACTGGAAGCCAGAACCTGATCAGATAGCTTGTGCACAGGGAGGCCAGGCCAGGAGAATAGCTGAACAAATTACAAATGACACCTAAACGAGGGAAAAGAATTTGGAAAACATCACGGATTTGGTGTTTGTGGGTTGACTGCCACAACTATATAACTACAGTTTTCATCAGGCTTTCAGTGACTGTTTGACTAACCTGGATCCTGTCCTGAAGTACGGGGGCAGTGCTTTTGATCACTTATGTTCAGTGAATTGAGGGGGAGAGGGGAAGAACAAAAAGGCAGAAATTAATTCTAACTAATAAGAGAGAGATTTTTCTCACAACAATAATAACAGATTTGCACTGCACAAGGGTGACCTCTTCTGGGGTCACGTGCCTTCACGTTGGGCCGTATGCCTGCAGAAATTCAGCTTTTCCAGAAAGACATTAGCAGTCATTCTTCTCCAAGAGCTGTGAACTGGTAACAGCACTGCTTTTTGTTGCCCTGTGCAAGGCTGGCTTTACAAACCAGATTCTTCTCGTGGGCAGAATTGTGGTCTGCAGAACCATCAGAAAGATAGTGACGAGGATGATGCAGAACAAGCACGTAGCAAATCTGGGGAGCCTACAAAGCAGTGCTGTTCTTTCTCTGATACTCCCTGAGGATTTCTGGTCGTTGCTTTCTTCCCCTTTTCTTCTTCAAACTACAACATCTTCCTTGTATGGGAAAGGTGACTTTCAGACTGTCAGATTTAAGAACACAGTTCTTAAATCTGTGTGTGCTGTGGTTCAAATCTTCATATTGTTTGCTTTCAGATATCTCATCTGAACATGAGTATTGCAACAGAAGGCCACAGCTATCCAAACATTTGTTTACACTGGGAGGGAAAGAAATCACCTCTGTATTGCATGTGGGGGACTTATAGGGAAAGGTGCCTACTCCTAAAAGTTATCAATTCAAAACATCTCTGAATGAGTAGAGCCCGTGGCTGATGACTGATCTGTGAGAAATGCATCGATGCTCCTGTTTAAGAGTGCCACAGCACAGCTGGACTTTTGCAGTTTAGCTGCCAAAAGTCTTAGGAAGAACGAAGCAAAAGAGATCCTGTTAGAGGACTGGAATGTAAAAGTAAGGGAAAGTGAAGAAGATAATGTATCAGTAGTGTTTTACTTCTCTAATATATAGAAAGAGCAGTTTTATTTCTGTGCTTGCAAAACTGCCAGTATGATATTCAGCTTGTGAATAAGCAGGATCTACTGGAAAGAAACAGGGCTACCTGTGAAAGGTTTTGTTAATCCCATCACCTTAGGCTAATATATCAGCTTCTTATGGTTGTGCCCTGATGTGATGGGTTTTGTTTTGCACGTCTAATAGAAAACTGACTGATAAAAGATTGAACAGAGCAAAGAAGGAAGTAGGAATGTGTGATTTACAGATGATAGAAAACATTGCCTATATTCAGTCTGTGTTCGTACTTCTTCTAATCCACCAGTATGCGCCATATGAAATAGATACTTGCGTTTGGAAGAGATAAGAACTGTGTATGTTGATTTATGAAGCCTCTCAGAAAACTTAAAACATAAGGTTGAACACCTGAGTTGTATTTTAAAACAAATCTTAAATCTCCATGTGAGTAATAATAAACTTGAGCAGAGGTCCTGGCATCATTCATACCAAATTTGGCATCTTCTACAAGGTGTTGCAATTGCTCTCATTAGAGATGTTTCAGATTGATGTCAGTGTGATCACTTAGCAAAATTTTATCCTAACATAGGGAGGTGTTACTGATTTGTATCAAAATTGTTAGACTAAGAGGGACATTTAAATCAAGTAATGGTGTTGAGGTTTCTCTTCTTGAGCTACAGATGTGCTGGTAAGGCACAGCTTAAGGACCTGACTGCTTATTTTCTTCCTGAGAACAAGTATCATACTTGAGACTCAGCCTTGCTCTGCGTTTAGTTACATGCAAACACAGACCCAGTGAGCAGCTTGATTTTGTGATCACGGCAAGGAGTCGTAGAGAGATATCTTTAAAGGTCACTTCCAACAAGTGATTCTGTGAGTTCAAGGTCCCTGCCATCCTGAGGCATCCTGTGATTCCGTGAAGAACGGCCAGTCTTGAGATGTTAAAGCTGGAGTAGTGCAAATGTGTGACTAAACAGAGGCATAAGAATAGGTCTACATGTGCTGATTCTCCGTGCATTTATAGCAGCACCAACGCTGTTGGTACTGTCCTACTTAAGAGTCATGGAGCTCAGTGTGTGGCTTCCTGGCCCTGACCTGTCTTTTCAGCACAGACCTTGGAGGGAACCTCAGGGATGTGCAGGAATAAGCTTACCAAAATGCCACTGTACTTTTAAAGATTGTTTTCCTCTAGAATAACTGTGGAGTCATCTTGTACGAGCTGGTTCCACACACGTATTTAAAGAAATGGATCACTTAACCAAAAAAAAAAGTTGTGTAAGTCAGAGATGTTAATGCTCACTGAGCTCTTTAAGGATGTCTCTTTCCTCTGCAAATGATTGTTTTTTCTTTTGGAATATTAGCGGGATGTTTGAAGTATTAAAATTGTCTTCAGTTATTTACAAACCCTTCACTGACTAGAGCACATTTGTACAACAAACCTGGAGACCTGTCTCCAGCTGTAGTACAAAGATGCAATTAGGTTCCTGAACGTATCAACCAAACTGATTTATTTCTGATTTCTGTTTAGGTAGCTTGCTCTAGCAACAAATCCTATAAGCTGTGATTTAGGAGAGCTCCTGGTTAAACTGCCCAGGGACCAGTGTGTCACTGCCACATGTCTGGGACACAAAGTAATCAGTGGATGTTTCTCAGAACTTGGTTGTGAGCTGCAAAGTTAGAACTGTGTCCAGGAAGAGTATTCCCCTCAGTGACAGTTTGGTGTGTTTTAGCTAACTCTCTGGTCTTCTAAAGTCCCTTCTGTGGGATGCTTTGCCGAGAGCAGCACTGAACACCCGCTCCCATCGTACTGGAAATACTGCTGGTAGGTGAGCAGTTGGGACAGATCATCTTGGGGGCCTTTTCCAGCCTTGGTGATACTGTGATTCACGCTTACAGAATAAACTGCCTCAGGAAATAATAATCATAGAACAGCCTGGGTTGGAAGGGACCCTAAACCACCCAGTTCCAAACGCTGCCACCCACTGGATCAGGCTGCCCACCTGGCCTCGAATGCCTCCATTTAACCACATTGAGAGGCATTTTTCCAAATGCCTTTGACCTTGTTCTCACTGACAAACACAGTGTACATGCAGGGAATGAGAAGAATAAACTGTTTGGCACTATGAGTCCTCGCTGAATGATCTATGGGAGAACGTTCACTTACAGTAACTGTCATTAACACTGTAATAAATGTATTTATTGAGTTGGAAACATCGAAATAGAAAAGTAGTGATGTGGAGTGTCTTACAAGGCTCAGGTTAGATAATTAAGTAGCATTTCTAGTTTTGATAGCGTTGTCTAGTTTATGCATATCTTTACAGACACATTTATTAAGGAAGTGATCAACTGTATTTCTTGTACAGGTTCAGAAAAAAGGTCTATCTGGGGGGAAAAAGTAATGCTCCTAATGCAGAACTAGCATTAGACATAGAAGGGCAGTACAGAGAAATGCTGAGAAACATTACAGAACACCAGTAATTCTTAGGGTCTCACCATTTCTTAATAAACACACAATAAATGTTTCCCTTTTACTTGCTTGTGAGTATTTTAAGGCCTCTTTTTGAAAGGGTGAGGTGATGTTTTCAGAAGGGATATTTCTAGAGGCACAGACAAATCTATACAAGAAATCATGCTGCTTTCTCTCCATTCCTGTACATGCTCTCTGGAGCTGTAATTACTGGCAAACATTGATTATATCATGAAACTCCTTGAACTGCTGCCTACTCCTGCACTACCTAAAGCAATTGTTAAAATATGTTTTAAATATGTGCTTATTGAACAGTTACTGTGCTGTAGTACGAGTAGGGCTTGGTTTCTTCCCAAACATAACAGTCAAAGCAGTTACAACAAAAAGTGCAGAAGAAAATTATTAAAGGATTTGCAGTTTGAAACTGTATGACTATTTAGACGGAGATGAACGTAAACACACACCCTTCAGAGACAAAGCTGAATTACTGTATCAAAAACTTGTACTGAAGATAACTTCAAATACATCTTTAGACCATCGGGGGAAGATGGCACAGATCCAAGTAGGAGGGCTTTGGTGAAGTAAAAGGATAACAGCCAGAGGCTGTCGCTGCAGTGCACTGAGGCCGTTTGTCTGTGCTCCTGAAAGGCAGTTTTGTCCATTTCAGTTTTGCTAAATGAAGATAGCTGGCTTTCATGAGCACATCTCCTGAAGAAAGACTTGACCTTTTCTTCAAAATATTGCTTTGTTTACTGTAACAGAAATCATCTATGAGATCTTGAAAATGCTTTGCTCATCAGACAGCTCTGTCATAAGCCACGGTTAATGCTGCGTTTAGAAAGTAATGTGACTTAATGCTCAACAAAAATATAGCACGTTTTATGGTTTATTTCAGAAATGTTGATATACACAGTACTAATTACAGATTTTTTGAAAAGTTATCTTAATGAAGCTGTTTCAGGTTTTAATATAGTGACAAAATAGCAGATTTGAAGTTATCCAAATGCTGTAGCAGTTCTTTTTTTGTCTTGTTGACAATCAGGTCATGGTGTTTCAGTCTTAATTCTGGCCGAGCTGGGACAGCTACACATGAAGAGACAGAAACAATGAGGTTGGTACCCTTATTCTTTCAGTACATTAATATTCAGTTAATACAGTAAACATTTCTGTCCTACAACCCTTGGTAATTTCTCACGACCAAAAGCGTGCTAGTAATAAGAATATTTAATGCACAAAAGGTTCTAGGTTTCAAATCCTAATATTTGAATAAGTTTCAGTGTTAAGTCTGGTACATACAATCACAGTTGGAGGAATGAGGAAATTAAGCTGATTGAAAGTTGTACAATAAGCACCATTTGTCTTTTCTCCTTCAAGTGTGACAGGACTTAGTGAATATAGTTCTTCAAAATAGGTCTGAACAGTAATTTAGGGTCAAGTAAAAGCGTACATAGGTGGTGACAGCTACTGGAGGACTGACCACTGTGAGTAATTTGTGTTCTGCAGTTTTATTGGAGAGACTCAGAAGTAATGGAACCAATAACTTTTTCACCAGCATTAAAAAGACCGAGGATAACCTGAAGTTCCCACAGTGCCAGTACTTCTAAACAGCAGAACTTAGGACACAGATTTCAAGAGTGAGGTTGAAAAGCAATTTTTAACTCAGGAGAGTTGCTAGAATAGCATGGGAAGAGATCCTGTTTGTGGGAAAGTGTCAGAATTGAGTTGTCTTGTTTTTTTTTTTGTTTTTTTTACCCTCTCTAGGATTATGTTAAGCAAATTAGAAGGAACTATTCCAGCTTCATTACCCGTTAACTCCTACTGACAGCACAGGCCTTCTGAAGTTAACAGCACTGACTCCAAACCCCCTACCTAAATCAAGCAAAAATCAGGTAACAAAACCATATTGTTTTTTCACATCAATTTGTTTTTACAGAGACAAAAATCCGAGAGATACAAGTTAAAAAAAAAAAAAAAAAGTTATGGAATTTGTAGTTATTACAGTATGAGTTATTATGGAGTTACTGTTAAAAGTACTTACCTGCTTTATAAACTGTGCAGCATTAAAAAGTTCACTGCAGCCATAGAGGACGTGTTTGCCTTGTTTACCCTAAGAAAAAATGGGAAGAAAAATAGGTGTCTAACAGAGTAGCAAAAGTGTATTCCTCCATGATCTCTAAGTCCTATAGTTCTGCCTCTGATAGAGCTAGGAAGTTTCTGTCACTTATTTCCTTATGGCAATAACATTGTTTCCAAGTTCTTATTTAAAAAAAAAAAAAAAAAAAAAAAAAAAAAAAACCTCTTTCAAAATGTGATGTTGAATTTGGTTGGATGCATAAGGATCCTAGCTTCCAGTGAACAGTTTGAAAGTACTTGTCTGACAATACAGTATTGTAGAAGTGAAAAAATAGTGTAAGTAATGCATACTTTTAAACTGAGTTTATGCCCAGTGTTGGCTGATAATCCCATGGCTCCTCTAAGTTGGAGCACAAGCTCCAGCGATCTGTCTCACTGCTGAATTACTTAGCACTTTCCCTTACTAGTCAGGGTGAGTTCTTTTTTGTGGTGGTGGTGCTAGTAAGGTGTTTTCTGTTTGATGTGAGTGACAAATGATGAACGGTCAGGGAACTGGCAGGATAAAAACAGAACAGGACAGTGATGCTTTTTCTGATATAAAATTAAAAGCTGCTTAAAAAAAAAAGAAGCAAAACAGGAATACAAGCCTTCTCAAAATGATTTTGTTTCATATCTGTTAACAGCTGTGCTGTTTTAGCAGACAGTCACACATCTTGATTTCAACAGTGTGTGGCTCATGGGCACATGATAATTAGGGGGACTGTAATCCTGCTTTGTCTCCTCATCTTTATTAATGTGGAGTGGTTTGTGGCAGTAAGCTGTTCTTGTTGCTGGGCAGAAGCTTGAGCTTGGTTCTCCCCACCTTTCAGGCCTCGTTATTTAATCTTGAGGCCTGAACAGGTCTGGTTTTGATCTAGACTGCAATCTTGACAGATTCTGTTTTCCTTAATATGAATGCATAGCACTCACTGCTGCACATAGCATAAACAAGAAGAAACACTAGAGATAATTGTGAAATGAGACTGCTGCCTTCTAGGCTGCAGAATACATACTCCTGTGCAGTCCCAGTCTTAAATAAACATATAATTCTTCTAAAAGTGTACTTTTAAATGAAAGCATGCACATATTCAAAGCTGATTACTCAGCACACTTAGAGATGTACCACCCACTAGTTAGTGGAGTCAAGCTGCAACTGCTTAGCCATGTACATAACCTAACACCAGTGCTCTTCAAAGTTTGGTTTTGCTTTTTTTTTTTTTTTTTTAAATCAGTGCAGAATTTGATTTCCTCGTGCTAAATGATGATGTGTGGCAGAGACAGATTTTCAGGGAGTACCTTTTTAACAATACACAAAAGGATATTAAAGGACGAGCTAGATTTCTGTGCCTTGAAACTCTGGTGCCACATTTCCAGCATGTGGTTGGCCAATTTATCTGTTTCAAGGCACAATCTTCCTGACTAAGAACAATATCTGATTTATGATGAAGTGAGACCATAGCACAGAACTGAAAATAACTGGGTTTGAGGGTTTCTTGAGTCTCCTACAAAAGCCCCAAAATGCCAAAGCTGAACACTGCTTCCTTCCTGTTTCAGAAAGTTGTCAGAGGTTTTCCTGTTTTCAGAGGCAAACTGGTAAAAAAGGAATAGTGCTTAAAAAAATAAGGTAGTGAATAAAATCTTTGTTGTATCTGCTTGCAAGAACAAACCTGTTGGGTTTTTTCCTCCTTTTCATTCTGAAGGAAAACAGATTGAATTTTAGAATAATTAATAAGTTACATCTGGTGAGACAACGGATGCTGGAAGCGCACTGCACGCATGGAAGTGTGCCTGACTGCATTGGCTAAGCCTGTAGGAGCCACGTGGGTGAGGCAGGCAAGGCTCCTGGGAGCAGCATAAGGGGAATCAAGTTTTCAGCAATTTCTCTTTCTCAGAAGGGGCTAAGCAAAGGTGAGGGAGATTCCCCCTGGGAAGGTCATATCCCACTGCTGGGGTATGGTCTGACTGGACACACGTACAGCATATTTCAGCTTTAACAGTCAGTGAAGAAGAAACCACTTTCCACAGGTTCCAGAACAACAGCAAAGAGGCTGCATGTCTCATCGCTGTTACTGTCTCTGAAGTTTTCAATTCCTTCTGTCCTGTCCCTTGTACCCCATGACTGTGACTTTCTGTAACTTGCCTTTTCCTCATTCCGATCAGCTCTGTTCCAAAGCAGCTGCCTGCTACGGGAGGGAAACAACCCAGTGCAGTTCTGACTTCATCAGGACCCAGAACATAACTCTCAGGTGCTCATTACATGGAGAAATGCTTTTCAGTTACTAATGTTGCATATGTATTGTTCTCTGGGAAAAGGCATGATCCAGAAAGACAGAACCATAACAAGGTAAAATCCAGAAGGAAGAACAGGATTCTGCTGCTCCTACCTAATTCAAAACTTCTTTTGTTTCCTTTTTACATCTGAAAAGTGCTTCTACCTCATCTCTGCCCCACAAGAATTCTAAGGATTTGGTTGCTTCTCTTCAGCTGCTGTTCTCTGCTGTAAGTACATTCCATTTAGGCAGGCTGACTGGAACCATGGATTTATCTCCCTCACACCACCATTAATTACGTAGTTGGTTCCATATTCTTTTCTTTGTACACTGTGTCATTTCTACACAGAATCAAGTGATTCAGCATGCTGAGAATTAACTGCCTTTAAATAAGAGAAACCTCCTGAATGTAGCCAAGCAATAAGCGAGAAGAGACTGATGTGATCTGACAGGTGGCACGTTGTTGGCATTCAGAAATGCAACATGAACAAAAACACCAGAAGCAAACAGTATCTGGTGTTCTACACTAATAATCCCTATTTTCTACTGATTTCTTAGGTATAGTTTTCCCTGTGTTATATGTAAAAGCTAATTTCATTAAGATTTAATCTTCCAAATGCTAAATGTTACAGCAAGCTAAAGCTAGTCTATGGCAGTAAGTCTGAAACTACATTCAGCAGAAGTGTACATACCTTAATGTAGTCAATGAGATTCTGATATTCAATATAGTTTCCTCCGCCAACGACAAAGACTATTGCCTAAAATACAACATGAACATAATCAGAATATGTAATCAAACTCTTAATATTTCAGCAGTGAAGTACATACTATATCAATAACATACAACAAAAACCATCTCCAGCGTGCTTCAGTCTAATAAGAACCCAACACAGATTAACCAGCTCTCTACCTCAAAGAAAATAATACGAGATGCAAAATGATGAGTATTTTTTTAATGTGTTTCTTTCTCCAAGAAACAGCTGAAACAGAGGCAGTTTCAGCAAGTGAAAGATGTCCCCAGCGTTCACAGGAACACCTGGAGTAGTGTCTTTCCCCTTCCTACTGGTAACAGCAACATTTAAGGTACAAAAACACATCACTATCTTCCAGGCTATGTTTAAAGCACACTGATGAATGAACGAATGGAGTAAGGAAATGTAAGCATTCCATTCTTCGCATTAACATTCACTACCCAGCACTGTCTGGCTACACTGTATTACTATCATTTTTGCTGTGGCAGTTGCATGTGACACAGAAAAATATTTCTTTTGCTCAGGACAATTAAAACATGAAGAGAACTGAGAGACTACGCCAAGGCAAATGTTTTGCCAGTGCAACCTGGTAATGAACAGGTAAGACTTCTGCTATTTGTAAACGTTTTTGTTGAAAAATACTGAACTTCACTGGCAGTTGTAGAAGATGAAATAGGAGCAAGGGGCAGAACTGGCTGTTCTGCTGCTTTTGTGGGTTTTCATTTCCTTCAATCACAGGGATGGCTTAGGGAAGTCTCACTTGAATTTGTAGTCAACACTACCATTCAAAGCTGCAAAGAGGATTAGATTTAGAGAGCACTCTAAAGGTCTGGTATAAAAATGGGGGAGTTAAACTACTGAGTACACCAAGTACGGTGTTATTAAATTACTGTAATTATCTCCAGAAGCATTTCTGAGAATTTTTTTTTTTTCCTTCACTGTTATTTAATGCTTATGCAGTTCCCTGGAGATGGAGAGACTTTTTAAGAACTCCAGCTCATTGCTGTTGGTATCACCAAAAATGACTGTTTATTTTAATACGTGAACACTGACCAGTAACTTCTCCATGACTTACCTCCTGGAATGGATTTTTGTTTCGTGGAACTGAGCTATAAGAAAAGAAAAACACGTACAGCTTAAATCTTATTGGATACTAATAGAAATATCAGTATTTTCTAGCATGTATCCATGTTTATTGAATACTAAACAATACTGTTCTACTTTACACTTTTGTTTAACACTTGACTTTCTGCATTTATCAGAGCGATTTAAAATATTTTCATTTACACAAACAGATACATAAGTAAATAGTTTTACCTTCCTCAGTTTTAAGGTTGCTGTTTAGATCATGAGTTTTATGACAACGCATTTAAGTTCAAACTCTAGTGCTGCTAGCTGGGAGCACAACCACAGCGAGACAGAGTAACAACTGCATCAATACGACCTGCATGTCTGTGACACCTGCATTTCTGCTTAGCCATGCTTCAGAATCTCAAAAATGGTATCAGCAGCAGGTAACGTTTTGCTGTCAGGCACTACAGCAACAACACCAGAATTAAAATGGCAGAAGGAAGAAGTTAGGGTAAGTGGTAGAGAAAAATCCTTGAAATGTTATAAAAGCAGAAAAACAGTTTGTCATTTGTTTCATTTGTATTGCAACTTTGCTTTGCTTTCACAACCTACCTAGCCTTTAAAGTTCTTTAGGCCATAATAATACTTCTCACGAGTGTTGTTTTCAGAAGGAATGTTAACATTGCCTTCTGTTACCTGGGATATTGGAGGTGAGGTTATCAGCCATGGACACTGCTCACAGGAGCAGAAGACAGAAATTTGTAAACTTCTAATGCAACTCCTCTTCTGTTCTTTCACTAGTAAACTGTAAGTGCCTCCCCGTTCATATATATGCACATGAACTTGCGTGTGCACCTGTCCAAGAGCAGGTACACTCTGTCTTTTGTTTTCAAAAATGTACTGAATGACCACTAAGACAGAGATGTACTCAAACTGAAATCCTGGCGTGCTGCTCAATGACTTTTTAGTTTAACAGTGTAAAAACAGCTTCAAAGAAACCAAGCAGTATTATAAAGCTGTTCGTTACAGTTAACTACCAGTATCTTTCCCATGACTGGTGTACAAATGAGCAGCACATTTGGTCATGGGAACAAACATTTTTTTACAGCAGTTTATCTGCTTGATCCAGGTTCCACTTGATTTCCTTCAATATCAAAAGTGTCTTGTCTTAGAATGAATAACTAGAGATCTTACAGAATCAGGAAATAACATACGAATTACTTCAAGTTAGCATTTCCACAGAGAAGGAAATGAGCGAAGCTCACAAAAACTCACCTGTCACTGCCTCGTAGCATCTTGGGGTCGAAGTATCGGTAGTCATCCGTCTCCTAGTCAAAAGAATGTTTTCATCTCAGAAGATATGAATTTTGGCTCAGAATTCCTGCATTGGTTCCATCAAATAGCAATCAATCAAACCCCCGTGATTTCCCAATTCAGCAGATGCATCACTCAAAATTAATTGGGGTGTGCACACATAATACTTGTATGTAACTGAACCAGCAAAGAATAAACAGAGAGAGATAAACTGTTTCTGATTCAGTTACAATTGACTGTTGCACAACTTCCAAAACATACTTGGGTTGGTTGCATAAGTCCCAACAGAAGGGCAATGTGTAGAAAGATTAAGCTGTCAGCAGCTTCAGAGGAACATCAGGCGGTTAGTTATGACTTACTTATAAATGCTAACATTTTCCAGGTTACAGAGATCTGCTAGTGATTTCATACCCTAAACCAAAACACTTCTAAGGCAATGAATACTAAATACAAGATAGATCAAAATCTGCTACTGTTATGAAACTTAGCCTTTTCATTTCATGATTTATGACTGCTATTAAACCAAAATTAAGCTTGTGAGGAAGAAATGAGTTCCACAAGAATTTGAAAAGTTTGACTGTCTAAACTATAAAAGTTTTTTTTTTCTTTATGCAAAACATTGAGGCACTTCCAATATTTTTACTGGCAACAAGCAGGGTTTTTACCAAGTCTTACAGATGAAAAACAAAGCTTCTTAATAACTGCTTCTGACAACTGCTTGGCTTTATTCTGCTTCTATACCAGCTTCATCCAGGTATTTTACTTTATGGATAAAGTGTATGCGAGACTGAACTGGACTTTATCTGCTGCTTACAAGCAAGATCTCCATGTCCTGAGTTACTGCATGACAATTTTCCAGTAGTAGACAAATTAGCTGGGGAATTTACTAGTGCACAGAAAGCATAACCATATGCAGTGCTGCAAAATATACAGTACACATGTTGTAGTTACACAAAGAAAATATCATTTGATATTAAGGACCTCTGCAATTACATAAAATCTTATCTAATTAAAGAATTTAATTTAGATCTAATTTCACACTGACTCTACATATAAATGCATTTATGTTTTCTCCAGCAACATTTGCCAATGGTTTCCTATGACTTACAAAGTAGGAGTCCCTGTTATGAGTCAGAAATAGATAGACTGAAACAAGCTCACCTTTTTCAAGTAAGAAAAAAATCAATGTTTTCTCAAAGTTAGCTGTAGCAGAAATGCTAAGTCAAGGCATGAGCCAGTGACCATCACCTGGCTGGATGGCAGAGCCACCCCAGGGAACTCAGGAACATGCAATGCAATGCACCTGAGTGACCAGAAGGGGTGGAGCCAGGATCCTCACCTTTCCACACCTCATTTAAGGGCTGGCAAATGGAGGCAAAGTTACTTCACTGGAGGTCCCTGTGTATCTGAGGTCTTCCAAAGGTAAGCAGCATCTTTCCTTTGTTTCTGTGCCCACAGCTGTTACATTTACACAAGTCAGTCAGGTCATACTTGCTGCAGCCTATGACTTACTGCTCTGCTGTCATTGCTGCACTTTCCATTGTATTACATTAGCAAAGTGATCTTGGCTGTCTTTGACTACAATATGACAGTACTGTGTCAGCAAAAAGAGAACCATATGAACTGTAAGCTCCACCAAACAAATTCCTAGACTTGTAGCTTAAGGAAGATAGCATTTATTTTCAAAGTTTAAGTGTTCATCTACTTCTAAGTTACCAGTTTTTAATTTCTGATTTCCATATTAAGTGTTCTGAGTGACCTCTACTGGTTGACCAGATACATTAACCCCAGGCATCCTTTTCAAGGGACAACAGATCCACTCTGCTGCTGAAAATAACATCTTGGTTTGTAAAGAGAAAGCACTTTTTCCATCTAACAATCATGCCTTGCTACCTATAAAGTACAGTTTTAAAAAACCAACTGCTGCTTGCACATTGGTTATTTATCTATGCTTTATTTCCCTTTACGTATTCTTAATATCTGAAACTGCAAGTAGACTATTTTAATTCTACTGAGTTTTGCTACTTTCCAGGCACGCCGACCTATGTTTCTGTCATGACCACTACAGTGGAGAACAGAGCCCACTATGAAACCTGTTGGCCCTGGATAGCTCAGAAGGGCCGAGTGAAATTGCTTTCTCTATTAAAGACTGATTGCTGGATACAAATGGCTGACCAGCTCTGTACAGCCAAAGGGGAAAACTCAGCTAGAACTGCACTAATCCATGTGTTCTTTGTACTTCTTTACACATTTAAGGAAAGTAGAGCAAAAAAGAGAGTTTGTTACTAAACCAATATGTTATTCTCAAGATGGGGATTTACCATACCTCTAGGTATACTGATTGAGTAATATGAGATGTTACCATTTTTATATCTCATGTGATTATGATGCCATTAAAATGAGAAACAGCTCTTCAAGTTGGTTTGAAAAATCATCTGAAAGTCTTTTTTCTTTTTAAAGCTATTTTAAAAGGTCGAATAAATCTGCCACATCATGTTATTATTATTTTATGTATAGGAAGGCTGTATCAACCATCAATGGCTCACTGAAGGAATTAAATATATAGTTAAAAAAAAACAACTTAGACTGAAAGATTTTTGGCTATAAATTGACTGCAAATTCTAGCACTTTTCTTGTGTGTACAGAATCGAAGCTTCATTAGTAAGTTTCCACAGGAACAAGACTTTCCTGACAAAGCAAACCAACCAACCAAGGTTTCAACTGAAAGACTGCTAACATTTTTCCTCTAGACAGCAAATTTTCAAAGATGGGGGAAGGAAAACTTTCTGTATTAAACCTGTTCATACCTACTTCTCTTTTTTTAGGAGCACAGTACCAGAAATTATTTTGACTCAAGAACAATTTCAGAGAGTTAACTTTTAGAAATTTATAAGCAACAGAAAGTCAGGATAATACAAAAATAATGGAAGCTCAGACTTAGGCCCTCTTCCCAGCTCCCCCCCCCCAAAAAAAAACAAAAAAAAAAGCCTGTTTGAAACACCATCAAATAAAATGATTTAGATACTTCAGATATTACTTTCAGGTTAAATAAATAGTGAGGAATAGTTATGAAAATATCTGTTAGTGAAATAAAGCACAGTGTTATTGTGAACAAAGAACAGGTAAGGTACATTACCTTAATGCAGCCTAAAGATTTCATTTGACAAATTATCTCTTTAACAGTTATCTCATGTTGAAAGCAGTTATACTCACTGGGTTTGACTTCATCTCCATAAGGTTGTCCAATATACGTGTGACTGGTAGGTTCTATGAAACAAAACATGAAATTAATAGAATACTAAACTGCTTACTAAGAGTTACTCATAGGATACTCAACAGAACACTTGAAATACTAAAACTTTTGCTCTTATGTTTTGAGGAAGCTGAACACTGCCATCACCTGAATTGCCTTCTGTACAGAAGGGTTAACACTGTTAGCTCCTGTATTAAACTATTTTACTCTGAATTCTACACAGATTTTTTGTAAACTGAAGTTCCCCAGGATCTAGTAGCACTGGCAGATCACAGAATCACAGAATGGTTTGGGTTGGAAGGGACTTTCAGGATCATCTAGTTCCAACCCCCACTGCTATAGGCAAGGACACCTCGCACCAGAGCAGGCTGCTTGAAGATCCATCCAGCCCAGCCCTGAACACCTCCAGGAAGGGGGCAACCACAACAGAAGCAGATAAGACAGACACAACAAATGGCCTAAGCTTCATGTAATGAACAGTGCTTTCTGAAAGCCAAACTAGTCCTCTGTTCAGCCAAGAAGAGTCTCACATCCAGAGGTGTTCTCTAGTGGTCAATACAAATACAAGCCAGACCAGGAAGCTCAACAACTGCACTTGCCTGGAACACCTTAAGAAAAGATTCAACTTGTTCTAATGCAAAATAATACCCTGGAATCACATTGGCAAACGTTATTCTTGCTGCCAGAATAACTCCAGTTCTCCCAGTTCCTCCTCAGAAAAAAAAAAAAAAAATTCAAGTCCTGCCTCTACTCTGAGACTTCTAATAAAAACTCACCACACGCAGGGCAACAAACCTAATTTTGCCTTGCATTATGAATTATTAATCTCCATAGGTTGTGCTGAACATTGTCTCCTATTTATTTATGTGGAAACTACAACAGATACAAAGAGCACAGTAACTCTATTAACAGAACAAATTCTCAGCTCGAAAGCACTGTTTGCAACACAGTCATCATGAGCTCTGCATTTCTGTCAGCCACAAACAACAGCCTGCATGCCACGCTTGTAAAAATCCAGTGGAGGTGACCCTCCTGAAACTGACCACCCATGGTGTCACTGTGCTCACATCCACTGTTTGGTCCCCACAAACATTCAGCAAACATCACTGAATGTCAATGGGTGTCACTGTTACAAATATCCTCCTCTGACATTGTGGGCCACCATAATAAAATAGAAGGCATTACTTTTGGAGCAGACCTCACGATACGTCAGACCTAACAAAAGCTGTTTTCCTAAGTGTTCACATTCACTTGACAATGCTTGGTCTGCAAACTTACTTGTTGCTTCAGTACCAAGTTCTTCACACCTTCCATCACAAACTGCGATCCTGTATTCATAACACGTGAAAACAGACTGAAGACCAAAACAACACAAATGAAAAAACGTTACATATAATCTCTGAGCTTAAAATTAATATCCAGCTCCTATTAAAGCCAATACAACTGAGGAACTAATTCAATTTGTCACGAAATAAGCTATTTTTCAAACCACACAGCAACCAAGCAAATGGGAATACACCTATAATTCAGCAATTAGGTTCTCAGCTTTCAGTAGGAGCCTTGTGTTCTACTCTCATCCATTGAGCAGTTAAGGCCTTCAGTACTGCAAGGCTTTGAATGCTCTTTTTTTTTTTTTCCAACCTAACAGAACAGTGATTTTCCCATGTCAGCATCAGAATTCTCTCTAACCACACTGTGTCAGTCTCTTTATGACAGGAGATCCTATGGGAAATAAGTGCATTCTTGCTTCTCAGGCCCTCATAACACTAGAGATGACCCGTTCTGAATGCACAGGGCTGTTCTTGTTTTCTGCCATGGATCAAACACAGGTGAGCACACTGCCTGTTTCCACTTCATGCTGAATTCTCCTCCTTTGAGAGCCCTGTACCCTTCATGTGCAGGTACAGGAATCACTACATTAAGGTACTTCCTGAATTTAGCCATGTATACGATTTTTTGGTGCAAGTCCAGTGCACTGTTAATGGGAGATAGAAGTGCTTCCAATTTTCTCTGTAATTTCTTTTTCTTTTTTCCCCAAACAGGGAAATGACTTATTCTGGGCTGCATATGGCACTAATTACACATTCATCACTACTAAAATAAACCAGAAGAACCCTAAGGTTTACCGACAATTAATTGAAAACATACCCCAAAGGTTTAGGCGTAGAGTTTCCATAGCTGGTTGGTGCTGAAGCCATCTTAGTGAAAGCCCTATGAAAGCAGGGGTAGAAATCAAACGCTTCATCTCATGGCACATCCTGCTGTAGGGTTCCACTCCAGTCATGTGAAAGTCAAAATACTTATGCTTCTCAAACTGTTTCTGGAAGTAACTATTTCTCATATGCATCCCTCTTGTCTAGATCTACAACGGTTAAGGAACTGAAAGGAATTAGATTTTATATTCAACAGGAATTTATTTTTCTAAGATGTACAGTAACTGATAGGCAGCGCAGCCCTTTGGCAGGAGCCACAAAACCTGGAGGCTGAGCTAACACAACTTTTCGCCACGTTCGATACATTTTTCCTGTCTTGGATAATTAAGAGCACTGATATGTGTCACACTGAACAATGTTCTGGCATTTAGACTTCCACCATAAAGTAAGATTTTGCATGTATTACCATAATAACGACAGCAAAGATTGTGCCAGAATAAATGTTTCCAGATAACTCACACCGTATGGTGCCCACGCTCAATTCTGTACAATTACCCAATTACAGCCTCACATAGGAAAAAGGAAATTACTCACTTCCATTGTTTTATGTAGCTCAGAGGAGCGAGATTACAACCTGCATCCATCAATGCTTTTTTATACTGGTCCAAATCAATCTGAAATTATGAAGCAGAAAATTGCAACATGTTTAAACTACTCTTAATTCTCTCCACCTGCAATACAAGATTACATTATCCAAATATTAAATAAGCAAAGTTACAGTATCACTGAATTTAAAACACAGTTATTAATCCCATCCTCTACGAAGTATAGAAATCCAACCTAAAATGCTGAACAAAACTTTCATTAAACTTTGCTGAAAGTGCACAGGACGTAATTCCACAAATACCGCTCAGGAGAGTGTCTGCAGAAATGCATCTCTCAGAAACCCGTGACCGCACCGTGGTTTCTGTAAAGTGCCACCACAGCAACTAGTGAAAATGAAGAGCACCTCTGCCCAACACAACCTAATTTCTTCTATTAGTCTGAGTCAGCATACTATTTCATCACAAAATGTTTCCATGCTACCCGTATAATTCTGAATTACCCAGTTATTTCTACAGTATAATAAGAAACTTCCTTAAGGCTCATCATTCTAAGCTCAGAAGAACATACAAGGACAGTGAAGCGTCACAAACTTTGTTAAAACCTGCTTATAGTGGAAAGCACACCAACATGAATTTTAGAGGAACTCTGAACTGAATGTTTCAAAAGATGACCTTCCTTCTTACCAGCCTTGCTTATCCTTCACAGTAGTAGCCAATGCTTCGTTAATACCACAGAATTTATATTTTTGTATATATATATAAAACTTGTAAGTTTTTATATTAATCAATTTTATATTACCTAGGCATGTCATACTTCTCTTCATAGAGAAGCAGAAATACCTATTTAAGGCTGATAAAATCAGAAAAGCCCACTAGGTAAAACAGAGTCGTAAGCTGTTAAGAACATACCTCTGAAGGTGCCTGAGATGAGCTGATGTAATAGATAAGAAACAGTCGCATTTTGTCCTCTGGAGTTCCAGCTGCAGTGAAACACATAACAGAAACCGTAACTATGCAATGTTAATTGCACTTTAATGTACACATGTAATCACTGTTACTGAACTAAAGGTCTGAATTACATACGTGTTCTCTCTCCTCGTGGCTTCGTTCAGTATACACAGCAGTAAAGGCATTCAGCAGTTTTATTACAAATTATTAATCAGATCACTGTTTCTGAAGGAGTTACACCTGCCAGATCTGCTTGCAGCAAACACTGCTCTTCAGGTACAGGTAACAAAGTAAGTTACCTACTGGCATTCTGTCTGACTTCAGGAGGGGACTGCAAGCATTTCACAGGCAGTACAACTGTGAGAGAGACTGAAGAGAAGCATGAAAGCATGAAGCCACAGCACTTCTTTTCTTTTTCAGCTCTACAGTTTGTTTATGCAGCAGCTCTAGAGTTGGCTGCACCAAAACAGTTGGAGGGCTGAAAAAGCACTTATGTTTGAATCTTTGGTCAAGAAAAAAGACACTGAACTTCTAAACTGCCTTCATTACAACAAATGCTTGCAAAGCATTATCAATGTGAATCAAAATTCGTTTCTGCCAGATGAAACTGATGCATCCCTGTGTACCTTACACTATACCCAGCTACATCACACTTAAACAACATCTCTGCTTTTTTCCTAGAAGAGGATCACAAACGCTAGAGAACACTTCTCAAACGTGCAGTCCAACACTCCATTAGGTAGGCCTGCTGCCTTGAGATGCAGCTCAATATTAAAAAAAAACCAAACAAAAAAAAACCCCACTGTTCTGTACTCACGGAGAAGAAGTAAACGTATACACATCTTCCACCTATGGAATATGGATCATGACAGCAGGGCATCACCTAACCTAACGTGTAGCTTTTGTTTGTAAGCAAGCACGTATTTAGTCTGGCAGGAGCCTCTCTCCAGGAAGCACTGTCATCGTCAGCATTTATGACTCAGCTATTTCCAGAACATGAGTTTCAATAACCTGCAACAAGTACCAGTAAGCCAGAGGATCTTAAAACTTTGCATCATAGGAACCAAAGAACAGCCTTCATGGCAGACATCCCTCTGGAGTCTGCTTGGGTACAGTGGCTCTGCACATCCTAAAGTGAAGTGCTGGAAGAGACCCCGGTGTCTGTGGTTGACTCAGACACTCGGTTTCCAAGTTGCCAGTTTACAGCTCAGAGCAGTACCTGCTGCAACATGATAGCATTCCCCTCACTGAACGTGTTTACCATGTCTGCGAATCTCCTGGGAGGTTTGTGCTCAAAAAAGTGTCTTGCTTAGACATGAGCAGGTGGTGTTTTCTCCTACCAATAAAAAAAAGCCTGAAAATAAATGCTTAGATTATATCATGCACACTTATGTAAATCTTAGGAAAACACTTTTTTCCCTGGCAAAAGCACATGTAGTGTAGTGCTGGCGCAAAACACAGCTGTGATAAACAGTCACAAGACACAGCCAGGTTGCCAGTGAAGTGCTTCCCTTTCTTTCCTAAGCCATGGTCTGGGACAGCCTGGGAGGGGGACATGGATGATAAACGTTCTGCAGGAACTTGACAAATCTCAAATAGCACAACCTTATTTTCAACTCAGAAACCAGTAGGAAGCCTTCAGGGCTACTGCTGCACTGATGGAGTAAAGCAGAATCAGTAACTCTGGTTTTAGCATTACCCCAGGACACAGTAATATCTGCTGAGCTGGAAGGCAGCTGATTGCCATGAGTGCTAATTTACTGACAGACAGCAAAACAGGAGGACAAAGCAGGCAAGTGCTCAGTCTGCTGCTGGGAAGAGCTCTGCAGGTAGCAGTGCCCAGAGGGCGAGCATCCTGCAGACCATACAAACAAGAGCTCACCACTCAGGGTGCTGAAGACATGACATGTTAGTCCTCCAAAGTAAGTGCTCCTGTGGGTGCCCAACAGCAAATCACACAACCAGAAACTAGCTAGTTCTGCAGACAGATTACACTGAAAAGAACACGGTACTTGAAATCCCTTTGTATCATCTGTGTCTCATATCTAGACAAAGCATATGAAATGCTTATTAGTTACTATAAACAACTGAATATTTAGCAAAAGAAGGAAAACTAGCTTAGATGTCTAATCTTTCCCTTGTGCACACTCAGAACACGTTGTTAAAAGGTTCTACTGACAGTTCTGCGAGGCCGCCACCTCTACGCCATGGCACTGTGACAAGCTGAGAACACATTCTGGCCTCGGCCTTTCACAGAAAAGCTCCCAGTGACTCCTGCTGATACAGAAGCCTGCTTACATCCAGCGTGTAAAGTTCAGTGTCTAGTAACCAGGTATGAACCAGATGGAGAGCTCTGCTGCTGATAACACATCTGCCACAGCTGTGTGAGGGCACATCAAACCCCCGCACATCTGCCAGCCAGCTCGACTCCCTTGTCTCCACCATCTCCATGTGCCATTCAGGCTTTACGATGTCTGCTTTATCAACTACACTGTGGGATTCTAAAGAACCAGTGCTGTTCAGAACACACGATTCCATGATGTATCAGGAAATACTTGAGAAGTGAAAAAGGTAAAGTCTCACGGTCCTCAGAAACAAGCAATTAAAAATGGATTTTTGTGGAGCTGCAAAAGTCACCAATTTTTTTGATATATGACTCAGTCTATTGATAAACTCTCCAGACTACTACTGGAATCAGTGAAAAGCTGTTTCCTTTAAAAGCTGCACAGCTTGCACACACACAGTCTTTACCATCCATAAAGTTACACCATGTGTTACACTGTGTCTCTAAAGCATCCTGACACCAGGTTCAGGTTTGAAGTACTCACCATCTGGGTCAGAAATCATGTCCAGGAGGGATTTATCCAGAGTGGATTTGCTCATTATTTTTTCCTCGTATTCAAAATACACATCCAGCTTTCTAGTCTGTGTAAGAATAAGTGTTAGAATTTATTAACTCTAATTCTTCACACTGTGACAAATACTTCTTTCCTCTTCAAAAGGTTTTAGTTATCATGACTGTTTTTTAAAATGTTTTTAAATACATTGTCAGAAAAAAAAATAATTAACGCTTCCTGTTATCAACCTCAGAAAATTGACACTCATATGGCCCTCACAATTGAAGTGAAAATGCACGGTAAGCAAGGGAAGTCTGATGTGCAAATACTGAACTGGCAGTGGAGCTTTGTTTTCAACTCAGCTTTTGCCGAAGCTGCAAACTCCATGCCATCATACGTAGCATCAGATTTAATGCTGAACATGAAATCTCCCATTCAACGAGACAATTATTAAATACACACAGACATAGGATATTCCTAAATCCACTAAAGCATCATCCCGGAGAAGACTGGGAGCTTTCCTTTCAAGTCTGAAGTGCTGTTAGTGTGAATGAGGTATTCCAATCAAGATGGAGCACCCCATCATTAGCTCATCTGGCTAACACTGGGAAGAAAAGGCTCTCATTGTACAGTGCCTTATTATGACAGAGTTGTAGAGCTATCACATGCAGACCAGGATGTGAAAATCCTTTTTCAGGGAGGACGCCGCAGCTACTGCATGAAAGTACTGAGCAAAAGCTCCAGGGATACATCACATGGCCATGCAACTGGTGACAGCTCTACAATGCACGTGCACAGGCAGCACAGCTCTACACACCTGATCTTGAAGTTTCAATCCTAACACAGAAGAATGCATTCCAACACTGATTCAGAAAGCTAACGTACCGTCAGCTTTTGAGGAGTTAAATATTAAAATCTAGCATTACAACAAATGTTACAACGGCTCAGCTTACAAATCCTTGATGTCTGGCCACTAACTAAATCCTCCTGGACACAACCAGCTACACAGCAACTCTAAAAGCAGACTGGTAGAGTGGATCTCCATCTCACTGCTTTGGAGGCATTTCAGCTCCACGCTGTGCTCGCTGGGAGACTGAAATGATACGAGCAGAGTGGGGCATGAGTCACCACAGTTCTTCCTCAGGTTAACAGATTCTGAACATTTTGCCCAATGTCTCCCGAGGCACGAAAAACTGCTATGGCACCTTTTAACCCAGAGCAGTGGTTGTTCTAATGGCAGCAACGGAAGAACACTGGAAGTCTCACTTGCTTTGGAATCCTACAACAATTATTCCTATGAACAAAAGTAAGGAAATTGGGGAAAAAAAAAAGTCACAAGAAGGAAAGAGAAAATAAGAAAAAAAAAAATCAGGATATCTCACATTTGAGTACTGTAAGAGTTAGGGATGAGAACACAAAATAAAAAGTCACAAGAATAGGTTACTATTGAAAACCATTGGCAGTCAGGCTCCGCAGGTTGCTGCCTGCTTTACAGCACTGTACACACAACACTGCTATTCCTCATTTACTATCTACCAAACACACTGAGAAGAGCAGTTAACCATCAGAACAGCAACTCAGTTTAATTCACCCTTTGCAGAAGCTCGTGCTCAGAGCCTATAAAAACATACCCATGTCTGTAGCAGTTTCCATGAAGTGTACTCAAAATTGGTTGGCTGCTGCTTTTAGGGGTAGAAGGATGTCTTATTTTGTTTGTTGCTGTGACTGTCGTTACATTAATGTTGAATGGAGTGGAAAAAAAAAGAAGAGGCAGAGCTTCCTTCAAGCTGTATTAGCCCTGTGTGCTTATCAGGAGGGTCATCCAGTCATAGTTACACTGCTATAATGCCCTGCATTAACCACACCTTACTCAGCTGAAAGGCAAAGCCACGACCTGTGGCTGTGTCACACTACTGCACAGAGAGCAGAGGAAGCCCCAGCCTTCTTCCAGGCTTATTGTTTAGCTGCACTTTGGGACCTGGCACGTCGTACGTGTTCTGTGACCTGTCTCCACAGTACTGCAAAACTCTTATTTGCATTATAGTTTCTTTAACCACTGCAAAGAAGCCACTTTATTTTCTTTTCAGCCTCTGCATTATGCTCACTCACTTTTTGTGTTTTAAATAAATTCGAGTTCCTTACAAGGAGCTAAAATCAATGTTTTTAGATCTAAAATATTTTTCCCAGACAAAAGGCATCCAACTAACAAAGGACTGTCATGAAATCTGGAAACTTCATCTCACTGAGATAAATATATTACTGTTGAATTTGGCAGGGCTTGTGTTATCTTAGCTGGTGTTTCGTTTAAAACAAATGTATTCAGATGCCATGTAAAACTCTACAACATAAAACGATGTTAATTCAGTATGTTTGTCCACAGATCAATTTCTAAATAAAATAACTTAAACATGAGATACTTCAAATTGTAAAAGCAGATTTACAGTTAAGTCATTTCCATTGCGAACTACTTAAAATTCCTTGCAACTCTGTGCTACAGACAGAAAGTAGCACAGAGTTGCAAGGTCTTTAGTATTTAGAGAACAACACAAAGAAAACTCAGTGGCTGCATATCACCACACTCCTTGGAGCACGAACAGAAATAGTAATGGCAGTTATACACTTACTCTCACAAATTTGGGACAGTTGTTTCTGAAGCATGAACGTAACACTCTTCACAGAAAGGAAACAGACAGAAAATCCTAACCACCTCAGCTCCTTTGTGTTTGCCCGCAGTACGCAACGCACATCACCCCATGATATGGACTGATGCAGTGAGTCCACTCAGCAGTGTCACTGGTGGAGGTGTTACTGAGGGCAGCAGCTTTCTTACACGGGTATGTGAGGAATTAGATGGACACCAAGCAAAGTTTCATAGGATTACTGAGTACCCTTAAACACTACTAGTTACCTTCTGTCAGGTTTCCCAGATCTGTCATACCAGTGAGACAGTTACTTCCCAAAGAGCCAACTATTCCAAAAAGTGCTGATAAGAAGCAGATGTCCCAGTTTAGAGGGAAGTGCCATTTTTCTCACTCAATGACAAACTCTCAGACATGCCAAGAGTAAAAGCTGGGGGACAGGAGCTACACGATCCTGTATGTTCAACAAGACAAGACAGCAAGAAAGTGGTTCGTACAGCTGCCAAGCTGCATAGCAAGGTGAAGAACAACAATAATAAAGATGCATTTACACTTGCATTCCTTCCTGCCTCCTGCTCTTCATTTCGTAACACAACAACATCTCATTCCACACTAATACCATTCAATGTCCTTTCCCACCTCCAGTCCAGGGACAGGATCTTTACTGTAGTTAAAGCTCCACGTTTTTTTTTTTTCTTTAGTATTTATGAAAGCTTTCAACTTAGCAGCTTTAAAACTAATTTGTTATTAAGCCAGAATTTATTTTAGGATAAGTTACTGAAACGCACTGCAATCTCCACCTGAGCACTGGACTCCAAAACAAACATAAAATTCTTTCAGTTTTAAGGCAGAGAAGGGGAAGTAGGATTAACTGACATCTTTTAGGTCATTTTTCTAAGAATTTTAGAAGGTTCTCCTATCCTCTTTACAGAGATACTTCCTTCTAGAGAGCGAGCAAATACGCAGAAAAAGAAAAAAAATTCATATATTTTAACTCACAGGAAGGAATTTCTCAAAGACATTGACAGAAAATAAGCAGAAATAAGAGCCCCGAAGACTGCCATTGGGGTGAGTGAGGTTAGCCCAGTAACTGAAGCATGATGGATATGCTCAGGCTCACTGGTAACAGGAATCATAAGGAACTAATGAAACACATGGGAGGTATTCTGAGTTCTGACGATGAGTCGTCATTTTACCTTATAAATACAGCAGCCACAGAAAGCCTGATCTGAGCCCTCCTTGCTGAGGCAGTGTGCTGCGTGGTACTGATAACCCTCAGGTCTGGGATCCCTCTCAGGGTTACTCCTCCAGGCTGAGAGACACCTACTGACCACACTTGTTGATGAGCAAAATGTTAATGTAAATCAGGTACCTTTCAAAAGTAAGATTGAGTAACTTGAACAGGCAGTAAACTAATCTCTGTAACTGTCATAATCATAATGGATTAATGACAGCAATCTACTTTCTATAATAAAGCTATATCATTACAACTGTGTAAGTGTTGGACACCTTCTGCAACAAAAATTGGTTTTATTCTGCTCCTTTCAAGGGGCAGAGGCATGCTGGCAGAAGGCTGAGAGCAGCTTTCCCCCTAACAGAGTCATACACAATTACCCACAAAACAATGAAGGAAAGGGCACTACCACTAAACTAAAACAAACAAACAAAAAACAACATATTTGCTGGAAAGTTATTTAATTGTCTGTTCTGAATTAAAGAAAAATGACCTGGACTACTATGAAAAAAATAAGTGTACGTAGTTAAATATACATGTTTATGTGTTAAGACACAAATGCAACCTGCTATTGAAGAGAACCTTTAAAACAGTGGGATTCCATTACAAAATATGGGATGGTTAACTCGGAAGGCCACGCAGATAATGGAATCCTTCACAGCATCAGCTCTTGAGATCAAGCAAAACTGGAGAAACACGGTAGGAAAATTACATACGGATTCAAAACAACCCAAACCAAACAAGGGTCAGTAATCTAAGACTGATAATAATTTGCATAAAAATTAAACACCTAAATCTGTATGGATAAAATTTGAGCAAGAAGTTCTCTATCTACTCCTCGCACTAATGAATCATTTTAGAAACGCATAAGCATACGTGCTATAATTTAACATACCTCACTAATGTATCTGTGTGAGATGGACATGCAAAGATGAGCATTATCTGAAACTCTGGAGCAGCCACAGAAAGACTACGAGTAGTTCTAGTCTTACATCTATTAACTGTTGGGCACAGCCCTTCATTCACCAGCTTCTTCAGAGAAGAGTCAATGCATAACGAAGATACATTTGTTCTGAGTGCTGACAACAAAGAGTGATGGTTCCCTCGGCTTCACCAAGGTTTTCAAAGTGTGATGCATTCTTTCCCTCATTTCACTAAACTCTTAGAGATGTCAGAAAACCACCAGGACCCCGAGTATGTGATTAATTTCTGGTTTCCTCTTGCTGTGTCTTAGAAAACGTTCCAAGACCACATGGAAAAAAGGCATAAACCAAGCACTAAAATAACACCACAAGAGAAATTAAACTCACTTAGGCTAACTAGAGCAGGTCTCATAGCATTCTTTGCAAAGATTCTCACACCTGTAAGAATAAAAATGCTCGTATATTTACTGTAGTATAAACCATAAAGACAACGCAGAGAATCCAATTTTAAATCTGAATGTACTTCAAGATCACTCTAAAACTGGAAATAACCTGAAAAAAGTGCAGTGTCTCACAAGAGCCTCACGACCTGTACATTTGCCCCAAAATGTATCTTCCTCTTATCCTAATCTAGTTTCTCATTTAAGTTTAAATAAAACACATTGCAGCACAGCCTCAAAATGCCATCAGAATTTCTTTAAAAAAGTACTGACTGAGATTTTTTTTTTTTTGTGGTGAAAGTGTTTCTGAGAAACACATGGTAACATCTCATCCTGCACTTTAAACCTGCCCATCTTCAGCTAGGTATTTTTTGTAGCACCAGAGTGAAAAGGGGAGAAGAAAACAGCACAAAGCATCTGGGAGGAGTTCTACATCCATTTAGTGAGAAGGCTTTTGTGTTGGTAAATTCCAATGGAAAACAATAAAACTTGTTTTGGCATTAGGAACTATCTAAACTCGGGTTAAGTGTTTGGAGAAGGAAATGATCCTTTCTAAAACAAAGAAACGATAGAAACACACGCATCATCAGCACACTGAAGAAATTACATGCTTATTTGTCTCACAGCTATAGAACGGAAAGTCAGAGGACTTTGCAGGATGAAAATTAAGAATCATTTATGGATAAACTGATTCCTGCTCCCCGAGAGCTCTCCAGTAGCTCCTGTCAGGAGGCTGACCGTACTGCACCCTACAACTTCCTGAGGAGGAAAAGTGGAGGGGGAAGGAGGTGCTCACCTTTTCCCTCTGGTGACAGGATGCCTGGGCATGGCTCAAAGCCATGTCAGGGGAAGTTCAGACAAGACTCTAGGAAGAGCTTACTCACCCAGTGTACACAGACACTGGGACAGGCCTCATGAAAAGATGGTCGAAGCCCTCTGATTGTCCGTGTTTAAGTGGCGTTTGGATAATGCCTTTAATGGTATGCTGAAGTTTGGATCAGTCCTAATGCAGTCTGACAGTTGGATTCAATTTCTGTAGGCGCCTTCCAACTTAAAACTATTCTGTACTTTGTTCTGTATCTTAAAATTCAGAGCGAATTCTTCAATTGTTTATAGTGCTTGGTTAAGAAAAAGTTCAGTAGCAGTAATAACTGAGGATGTACCTTACACACTTGAGAAATGCTGAAGTAGCCTTCAAAACACATTACATTCTATCACTTTTAAATAGCATAGGGTAAAACTTCCTAATTTTCAATGACGCTTGGTCTCTGAATCACTTTCTAGAACAGAAAAGCAAAGTTTCTTAAAGTTTTATTTACAATCTCTAGATCTACCATGGAAGTAGATGCATCTTCAAAATTATCCTAGTAATAACTGTAGTCTTGGTACTAAAACTATCTTCAAGTTCTCTGATAAAAGAGCAGCAGAGAAACAGGAAGGTGAACAAGCACCTTTCCTAAGAGCATAAACACACAAGACACACTGAACACAGACCCTGCTGGAAAGGCCAGGCTGGCGATTTGCATCACTACTGCCACATCTCTGGATATCATTCTCATTTGCTGTAAATAGTACTCTTCTGACAAGTACATAAAGCACGTAAAGAACATAAAATTTGTGCTAAGACTCCAGTCAGGATTTGCCATGATATCCCAAAAATAAACCAAACACTTTTGTCATAAGCTTAATTTAAAAGAATGTTGCCCCCAATAGACGTCAAGGTCATCATAATAAAAAAACATAACGAGAGCATAGCAGTAAATTCCAAAACAAAGAAATGGGTGTTTACTTCACCTCTTACACACAGACGTTCAAAATTCATTCCTCCTCACCATTCAGCACTAAGTAATGTCATACTGTGATTTCCAGGAAGGATAACACTGTTGAGAAGGCTCACGTTTTTACCTCGCTTCACTTGGTCAAGTATTTTTCTCCAAGTAAGGAACACTAATTCATAGAAAACTGAATTCAGAGAGTTGTCTTACCTTTATATGCTCCAGAACAGCTGTTGCAACATTTGTGTGAAGATCAATGAGCCTCTTCTTTTCCAGAAGCTCTGGAAGAGAGCTGAAAAGATTAAATACAAACTAACCTGCTGAGCTGTGGCAGTTAGCTGAATTGCGGATACTCGCTATAGGAAGATCATGGCATATAGTACAGCTGTATCTAAAATGCTTCAGAATACAGATCTAATGATTCTTAAATACAACAAACAAATCCACACAAAACGTAATGGAAGAGGTTTTTATCTTGATTAGCAAAAAGTACAAATAACATGGCTAATTTAGTACTTCTACTGAAAGCTCACGATCAACAACAGATACTTGCCCTTCTTACCTAAACAAATCATCTACTGAAATTATGGCTTACATAATCAACATTTACTTCATTTTTTATACAGATTAAAGTTTCAATATCTGTCAAATAACTGTAGAAGAATATAAAATAATGTCAAAGAATTACCAAATAGCATGCTAACTAAAGAGCTAAAAACAAATTCAAAATTAGGAACAAGTCTAGATCTGTTTTTAGAGTCATTCAAAAAGTTAGGTATCTAGAAGCAGGAAAGTAAATTTCCCATGCAGAGTTTTGAATGACTATAATTTTGCCAAAAAATATTACAGTAATTACATTACACAACAACAGTACTTAAGTACACCCTGCCAAGCAAGGAGACGCTTTGGGAAGTAGACTTCACTAATTTCCCTTTAAGGAAGGAATGCAGAGGTAGTGAAGGATTTTTTAGTGAAAGAATGCAAGCAAATCTATGATGCACTCTGGTTATTCAGCACTGCTGATGAAACATTTCAAGGCCATGGTTAGACAACTAACAAACACATGCTGTTAAAGCTGCATGCAAAAGCATTTGTGGAGGACGCGCTGCCTTGAATCAGAATTATACAGCATTTATATTTTATTATTAAGCAGAGTAGCCTGTTTTTAAAAATATTTATTTAAAAGGATACTAAAAATGAAGTGACAGGAAGAATCAGAAATAGCTCCCAACCAATTAAAAAATGATGCAATATTGATTACTTACCTAACAGCCGAAGTAAGCTTAGCTGTATTGTCAGAAAGCATGCTTATTGCTCCTTCATCCTCCCCTTCTATGCCCTAGTTTTAGGGGAATGGTTTGGAAAGAAAAATGAAAATGATAATGAGTATGAAGATGATACACAGAAATACAGCCAGTGCATCTGGAAACAGTTTTCTCATAGTGATATTAATGTCTGCACTGTGCTTTACAGTTAAGGAGATTACATAAATTTAATGCCAATACATGCCAGAAATTGAACCTTCTAATGAACGATGCCACTCCCTAGTCCTACATCTAAGTTTACATTATGCCTAAACTCAGCACACACTGACAGTTCTGGCTGCTGGCTGGCAGAGGGGGCTGAGCACCGTGCAATTCCTATTGGTCTTCAAACAAAACACATGATAAGCCATACCATTATGCTTTTTAGTCTTTTGACTTCATCTTCTTGGGCTCTGTAGGATTCCAGTTCTTGTTGGACAGATTCAGCTACCTCTGGAAAAGGGCTAATGCAATACTCTGCATTAGGCTCAGTTCAATCAACAAATCACAAATACTGTACAATCAAGGTGATAACAACACACTTCAGAAATACCAACATCTGATTTTTATCAAATATGTGAGAACAATATTGTTTTATGTTTAACTTCCTAAGCAAACAATTGAAAGCAGTAAATATATACACATATTCTGATAAACAGTTTTGTGCTCTGTAACAAAAGCCAGATGCAATGAATGATGGAATGAATGCGGACAGTGATTGTTCCATTAAAAAAAAGAAGAATTTAAAAATATTTCCAAAATAACTTAAAAATAGAATTACAGCAATATGAAAGAACACTTAGAATTTATATTCACCTCATTACTTTTATCTTTCTTAAATTCACTCAAGGCCATCATTTTACATGTAGTGCATTCTCCCGTTAAAATTTCAAACTTCAGGGAACACACAGGACAAGCCGTGTCAACCACGTGCTCCCTTTAAAAGCAATAACCTCACAGGCAGACAACTTGGTACAGATATTTGCTCATCTGAATAAGATGAAGACAGCAGATGCTCATTTTTCTTTTTGTGCTTCCTAACTAAGGAGAGTTATATCTGTACTCCAAAAGTATTTTACCAATCCTGCTATTTGTACAGGTAAAGTTAGATGCAAATAGTTAAGTCTATTACAAATAAATAGATAAATCAATAACCCCCCCACCACACTACCTGCAGGCACGCACTGAATTGTGAGCCTCACCTGTAGCACTTAACCACATCCTCACAGTCAAACAAACCCAAGGAAACACTGTAAGAGCTAATTGAGCAAACAACACATCACTTTTGTGCCTAATACAGCTTACCTGCCCTTATGCTTCTGCCAAAATTTATCAGATGCAGTTAAATCGTAGGATTTCTTATTTTTTTTCTTAGGCCTAGCACCTGCTGGAGTACTTTCTGTTCCCATTGATTCTTCCAAGTTAACTCTATTCAAATGGAAATCCTAAGGACAAAGAAAAAGGAACGTTATGTAAAGATTTGACAGTTTCTAATCATTTCTAATCATCAGTCTCTTACAGTCACAGAATTACCTTTAAGTTTTCCTTTTTTTTTTTTTTTAAACAGAAAAACTACTAACACAGCTTTAAATTAAAATTTCCCAAGATGATGGAGAACAGTTTGCTGCTAATAATGACTGCAGTGCAAGAGCTCCAAAATGACTCGCACCACTACATGGACCTTCACTCATTCTTCTCTACTTCTTTTAAATGCTGGTGAAATAGTGAGCATGCAATAAAAGAGTAACTTGCAGCAAAGCTGCTGTTTTTCCATATAGTTTCCACAGATGCACAGATCTAGAACCTACATCTTTCAAGCAGATGACAGAGTTATGTTTGCATACAATGTTATCTCTGCTTGCTTCCCTGTATGCTTTTTGTTACTTCTCCCCATTACTTCTGCAAGGACAGCTCTGTGCTTTCTGCAGCACAACCCCTAGTTCTCAACACAGGGATGAGCAAGAACCCTGCATGCCAACTTCATTCTAACTCCTCTCAATTGCGATTTCACAGGTGATCTTTGCTTGTGAAATAACAATTAAAGAGCTAAAACAATGACTTCATAGGAAGCGTCAGAAATTTTGTAAAATGTTTTTTCTAGAAATAAAACTTGTTATTTTCATTACAGTAGATCACTGTAAGTGAAACTACCCCCTATAATTTTCTGTTATCAGCTGTCACAGCTCACACTTTCACAATTCCATCTTAAATCATCCATGCCAGAACAGAAGCAAAACCAAGCAGCTTCCCTAGGGAAACACATGCAGCCAATGGGCAGAAACCTCATCTAGATAGCATGCCTAAGGTTCCACTGAAACTAGAGTATTTTTAATGTGCATTGGATCGCTACAAAGTTAAAGGAAAAAATAACCATTTCATTGAAAACTCAGCTGTAATTTTTAATGGAGATCTAAAGTTTTGGCTCAATTTAACTCACCAGTGACCCGAGTTTCCATGTTAGGTTTGGCATTTGCAAGTTTTACCAAAATGATTCTTATCGATTCCAGTCCTCCTCATTTGACCTCCACATTCTGTCTTTAAAAAGCCTTCTATCTGTGCCTCCCACTTTTCTGTAACCATTCCTGAAGGGTATTTTAGTCCGAAATGTGGATCTCTGCATACACATCTGTTTATGTGTAGAAACACCACCATTATCATCTCAAAGGACACGGAACTCCACTTTGTGGCTTGGTTAGCATTTAGTTCAACACCCCACAAAAAACTCCTGGAACATTTGAACCAAGAGCTTCAAACGTGAAAGTAAAATGTACATAATTAACACCACAGTAACACTCCCACTGTTACAGTTTATGGCCTTTTGAGAGGATACTGTGGTTATTTAATACAATATGCTCAATCAGTAAAGAATGCGATACATTTGCCTTCAAGATGAAAACTTGTCTGGTTTTGAAATTGAACTTTCGCCCTTGACATGGAATCACAGGCCACTTGATTGTAATTTTAATAAACAAAATTCATCACCCTACCAATTCAGTCAGAAAAGAGAAGAGACACGAAGTACTTAACAAGTTGTTCCAGAGACTCACGTAGTACAGACAAACATGCAACGACACTCAAACCATTCCTGTCACATTATTTCAGCACCTCTCCATATTTGAGAGCACTCAGTTTTCACTACATCTTTGGTCCACTGAAAGGTCAGACGGATTACAGTCCTACCCCAGTGCATCCTGAGGCTACCAGACAACTTTCTCTAGCTAGCAGCTGGTCAGGAGGCACACGGAGGTGGCAGGTATTTACCAGCCAGTCATGGAGCGTTTGCTCATTCAATGGCTTGCAGGCAACGAGCAGAAATAAGTGTTGACTTTATACAACAGCATCTGCACCTGTAAAATTCTAATTTGAGTCTCAATTCCTGACTCCTTCACTGATTCCCAAAAGAAACCAGTAGAAATGCAGTATTTCTGTGTGTAAGTCTTCAGAGCACTCAACCGTTACTGGAGAAAAAACAGCACAAACTACCTTTTTTCATGTAAGCTTTTCCTTCAGAAAGGACAAAAAAAAAAAGTGTTCACTCATAAAAAAACCAAAAACCCCATCCTTTAGATTAGTAGGGACTGCTCAGAAGGGATTAAGTATATAAAATAGAATGTAAAGGTGCATGCAAACAAATTACTGTACCTGCATAGGTGCACGTGTATATTTTACACCTTCCTCTAACAGCCTCAATAATAAAAACAAATTATTCCTTGAAGCTACATAAAAAATGATTCACGTGACTTATGGTAGAGTACAAAAAACCCTCCAGAAAGTAATTATCCTTACTCACTTTTTGTGTTATTAATGGTGTCAATATGTATGAAATGCACAAATCCCAAGTAAATGGTATCTGCTTTCATTAATCTACTTCATCACTACTGTTTTTATTAAATAATCTTGAGGAAAGGGCTCAAAGATGATTTTTGTTTTAAAGAAAAATAAAATCTATTTTAGGTTCCTCCCAGTAGGGGAGCATGTGACACTGAGCATTGACAACATCTTGTGGAGTAAAACAGACACGTGTTTTGGAAATTAAAACTAATATTCATGCCAGTTTCAAAATTCATTACAAGCATTTTTCAAAAAAATGAATGTACAGAATTCAGAGTTAACACAAATGATTACAAACTACTGAAGAATAACCTAGGATTGCTTAGTTACATATCATCTTATAATATCAAGATTTCATCTTTTTGACAAAGTTTAGAAGTAACTGCTAAAGAAACCTTCTCAAACAATTTTGCAACCCTCCAGCTACACTACCTTCAAATAAAAGTAGTAAAGCAGATTTTGGATTAAGAGAGAATACGGAATTAAGTTTAATAACAAGCTGAGCGAAAAAATATTTCTGTTAACAAAATCAGATTTATTCTTACCAGAACATCATGCACTAAAGCTTGGTATGTCCAAGTATGGTGCAGAGGAGTTGCTAAATCTATGTTTCTGTCAACAAGGACTAATAGGGGCCTTTGGAAGCTGAAAAGATGACACTGCATTAGTACCTCTTTAAATATGTTCAGAACATCCCAGAAACATCCAGAGCAATATCAGCCACTTTGTACACTGCATTTTAAGTTAAATGCCAGACTTCCTGCTGAAGAATTCCACCAGCCTTCCCCAAAGCTCCTGGGGCTGATCACTGCCAGTACTTTGTACCAAGTGAAAAAATAACAAGCAGAAGTCAGAACACTGAACAGTAACTAGCCTATTAACTAATAAATACCACTTTGTGTGCATACACAGCTAAGTTTCAAACAAGTGTTCAATGCTGTAAGAACTTGAGTGGGTCATATTTGACTTTAATCCCATTGTGCACCTCAAACATAAAATCTCCCTCTCAACTCTCTCATTTGATTTTAAATCTGCACTTATATATGAAATCAATTAAGGAAAAAAAATATATCCCTTTCTGAGATGCATTTATTAATTCAATTTTATGAGGGAAAAAAAGAAGCCCAAGACACCAAAATATCTTGGGTTGCAGCCACATAAAAATTAACAGTGGAGATAGAAAGCTGTGAACTCACAAGACAATGAGTGTAACCATTTTCCTAAAGCACATAAAACTTAGGAGTAAATGTGACACCTAAATTATTCGAACAGACACCTCCATGCTCTAGATAAGTATTTACATGCAGATACATAATCTCAAGAGCCTGTGTCATTTGGAAAAGCAAACTCAAGATCAGACACCATTTAACTGTTCCTGTACTTAGTTTATGTTGCATCTTGATTTTCTGAGAGTAATAATGCTGTCCTAACAGGAAAGCATGCTACCCTCCTGAAGGAAGTCCAGCGGTTACAATTCAGTTCCCAAAAAAATATCAGAACTAATATTTCACAGCTGTTCTCTCTCCCAATGGTTTTCTATCTATTTCATTTTGTCCCATAATCTTCTTGTGTTTTTTACAAAGCTCTGCCCTGAGCAAGATAAAAATCTATAATATCCACATTATAAAAATACAAATCAGCTACTTTTGTATCCAGTGAGGAGACCAGAGCCTCTGCCTTCAGCTACAGCTCTCCCAATAGGTCTCCTCACCTTTTCAGGTACAGTGTAAACTTCCACAATGAGCTTTTACTTTGTAACGCAGCCAGTGGAGTATTCACACAGCTGGAGGCAAAGAGATGTTGGAGAAGCCACTAAAAACACATCTCAGACACATGCAAGCACCGGGTCTCTTCTCACGCCCCCTTTCCCTCAAAGAATTCAAACGCTGATGACAGCTGTTAATTGTCTACTCATCCAAATGACTTATGCAGTTCTCCTCTGGTAGATACAGACTTGATTACAACTGGTAACTACTCAGAAGTGAGAAAATGGCTATTTCTTTCTTTTTAATGGCCTAAAAATTCTGTTGCGTATGATGGTACCACAATATGACTATAACGAAAGGGAAAACAAAATTGTCTGCTTCATTTGATGATTTCTGTCTCACTGCATCAGCCATGTAAGTTTTCAACCCAGTTATGCTCAGAGATAGTTGCATTCCAAAGCAAGATTACCTAACTACTTTAATGCAGAATTTGAACCTAATCCTGGTGGTTTTCACCATATAGTGGTGACTTATCCTAGCGAGATCTTTCACACAACTGAAGTATGAAAAATAAAAATATTAATAACACCTTACCTGAACTGGCCAGCTCCAAGTGTGTCACCTGTAAAAAGACTATTTCTGGCATCTCTTAGATTCTCTCTGAGTTTCTTATCTAATTTCTGCAGGGAGAAAAACATGAAACAGTATTTAATGAACCAATGATTTCTTAACCTGTTTATTTCATCAGCATTTAAAGATCATGCTTGCTTTACACTTCATAAATGCTATAGGAAGTACTGGTCAACTTCACTTTAGATTTGGCCCAAGAAATCTCTTCTGTTTTTTCTCTCTCCTGCTTTTATATCCAGATCCAAGACTCTATAGAAGATATCTATGTCCAGTAAACTTCCTCTCAGATAATTAACATCCTCTCTGTAAATGTGTGAATAAAAAAAAAAAAAATACCAACATCCTCGGGGAACCAGAACAGAAGCAGCAAATCGGGTCAGATGCTGTCACTGTAAGCACTTCATAAAATGAAGAATAACCCCAATATGAACACATGCAGACTGAACTCTTAGGTTTAACCAACATTAAGAAATGATGAAGAAAGCTGTGAGGAATATGGAAGAAATGAAGCACAGTGACCCCTAGTGAAGACAGTGCTGTAGCAATTCTTGGTTGTAATTTAATTTGGTAATCTCATTCCTACTTGATCATCAAGATTACTTTAATACAATAAAAATGTCTTGCACCTATGGGGTTTCTCAATAAGACAAATCAGAAATTTTTATACAGACAAAAAAATTCAGGCCAACAGCAACTCTTTCTTTAGTTTATTTATAAGTTAATGGTTCTAATTTTAATGCCTGTCAGTTTTAATGCCTGTCAGAAAGCCTACCTAAGCTCCAGAGTATGAATGATCAGACTTACATTTCTTATCAGCCAACTTCATAACATTACAATTTCTACGTATGAGCTCCGTGGAACTAAAATCATAAAGGAATCATTTCCTTCACTAAGAAAAGGAGACAACACCATCTCTATGCAGCAATGAGAAAAGCAAGCAAGCTGTTAAGAACAATTTTACAAAAGCAATGCTGTTTTAGAAAATCATTTCTTACCACTGCCACCATTTCAGCTGCAGTTCCTCTTGAGCATCTGATTATAGGAATCGCTCCTAATAAAAGGATACATTGACTTCCAGTTGCATTATAGTTTTAAGATTATAAGTTAGTGCACTTAGCAGAAAACAAATTTTAAGTAATATTTTGAAATTAAAATTGTCCAGTGGACAACACCAATTCTTATATTAAATTTTTCTTTCACAAATGTTTACATATGAAACCAAGAATACTCTGTAGCAATACATTACCTGAAGCTAAACAAAACTAGGTGAATATCTCATGCATGAATTTATGAAAAAGACAGCACATTCTAGAATGAAAGCTAACATACCACATACTGGTTAAACGAACTCTTTTATGAAAGTGTTAAAACTTAAGTTTCATAAAGTCCAAATTCATTTAAAAGCAATAGCAAGTAATATAACAAGAAACACAAAGTACTGTATCAGTTATATCTCAATACAGGAAATGACATTTTCAAAAGCACACTTTCAGGTTTGAAAGTCTTTAGCTATAAATATGAAATGATTTTATGTGTAAACATGATAATTTAAATACTACAAGACTGCCTCAGAGATCCCACACTCTCATATAGGAGTACTATCTCAGATCCACTGATCACAGTGAGAACTTACATTAGTTAACATCACTATAAAAACGCGTGGGTTATGCAAAAAAAAAATATTCACAATAATGCAAATAAATTAAATTTATCTTCCTGTTCCAAGAAGTATTTCAGTTAAACCCTTGCCATGTTTTTGTGATGTTTTTCTCCCTTTTCTGAGCTACAAATCCAAACTTGGAGCACTGCTGACCTTCAGTGCAAACTATTTTCTAAAAGCAACAAACCCCAAACCTCACTATTTCTCACCCACTGATACTGAAGACTAAATATATCACCTCCTACATGGGATAGTCTTTATTTTCTTTTGCAGTGATGTACAGAAATAACTCTATGAAGATCAATAATCCACTCAGCAAGTCATTAGGCTACCTCATACACACCTATTTGTTTAAATTTGGCTACATAGAGAAACTTGGTGATTTTTATATCTCAATGAGCACAGGTCTCTTCTAAAAGGAATGAAAAATACGCCAGAATTTGAAAACTTACCAAGTGTAACAAAAAAACAGAAGAGACTATCAACAATAGTGTCCATTATCGTTTCCATTTCAGTGTCTGTTATATCTGGTCTGTTAATGGCTGAAACAGTGTGGAAAAGAGTTAAAAACAGGGCTGAAGAAAGAAGTCAATGCCACATCAACACTAAGAAAGTGATCTCCTCTTCTTACCTAACAGCTGTTAGTTGCTAACAGCTTTTATAGCTATAGAGATCAAATCATGAAACGCACTCCTAGGCACTTCCAATACTTTTTCCTCCCCCATCTTATTCTTTTTTTTTTTTTTTGTTAAAGATTGAGATAAATTAATCACTGATCACTGTGTAAAGCCCAACACCACAACCTTTCCCCATTGTCTCATAGATTATCTTTGCAATATTAAAAATCCCTTTTAGAGAATCACATGTTATGGTATAGGAATGGCCATCTACTCACAAACTGTTTTTTGAATTAAAGTGCATTCAAATAGCATCAAACAGGATGCTTTTTTTGTTTTTTTTTTATTGCCCACACATCCCTTCTGCTTCCCTGTGTCAGACCCAGAGCTCACAGAGATGGATCAGCTCAGTGATCTGGTGGAAAACTAATTACTTCTGTTTGGGAGATTAGATTTCTGTTCCATCAGTGGTTGGAAACAGTTCACTTCTATATCGGTTTAAATACACTGTGAAACTGTATATTGCGTGGTAAATTTCAGCAACTCAGGAGAGAAAAAACAAACCACACAAACTGACAGGTACAAACATTTTCAGTCATTTCAACTCAAATTCTGTTAGCTAATACAAATCTTACGAGGAACAGTCAGCAATCTTTATATATACGCGCAAACACACTACAAAACAATTATTACTAAAATTGCTAACAATTGGTTTTAGTTTAAAAAGAAAAAAACACCAATTTTCAAACAAAAAAGCCCCTCATTCCCTGACACTGGAATCAGTTCCCAGTGTGAGGCTGAACTCAGTACAATGGATCCAGCTTTGAAGAAAGAGCTTGGAAACTGGACAAAAGAATCTCACTGCTGAACGTTAAGCACACAGAGACTTCTCATCTCTCTACCCAGTCACCAGTGAGTACTCTGTGTGGCCAAATAAAGGAATTAATTGCATGGCACTTGTGTAGATGTTGTGACTACAGTAACGTAATGAGCATCTGCTGCTGAAGTACTGCACTGGATTTGCAGATAACACAAACGAACCGCTATTTTTTATAGAATGAGTCAACCAAAAGAACAGAATACTCTGCAGCTCCAAAGTCACTCGTTCTGATGTAAGACAGGGAACCCACAGTAAGGGTAGCAAGACAACCTGCCACATACTGGTAAGTTACTTGAGCTGGCAGCAGCACAGGTAGGGTGACAGTTACTCCCTGCTGGTTTAGCACACCAAATGGCTCAGGGGAGCACAAAAGACAATCCAAGAAGGGAGGAAAATCACGTGGATGATGATGACAACCAGTACGTATTGTTGACTTAGGTTGCTGTAGCACCCCAGCTTAGAGATAAAGGACTCAGGGAACCCACACAGGTAGGCTCCAAACAGGTCCATCAGGAGCATCATGATAAGAATAGAAAAAAAGTTCCATGCAATTCAATTCACTTTCAACTTGGATACCTCACAAAGAAGGTGACAAAAGTACACGGGCCCAGGTGCTTGCATAAGCCACCACCTTTTATTTTCAGTAATATCTTTTCCCAGGTTCTTTCCTGTGCTACTCCAGATCCTACACACATCCCCTTGCACACTCCCATGTGCTTGGATGCACATTTTCACATCTTGACTAAGAAAAGTAGGTACTGATTGGTCACTGTCTACGTGATACGTAGATCTCTATTAACTGAAGTGATCTTTCTTGCTTTGCATTACCTACAGTAACTTTCCAGCTGAAACTGTAGTTTTCACACAAAACTGAAATACTCAAGAACTGCATATGGGACTATGACTGAACAGTGGTGCCCAAACAGAGCAGCCACCCTCAGCATCCACCTAAAAGTGTAAATAATAATGTTCTCCTCCATTAGCACACATACAAAGAACCCTACTATGCGGTGCAGTTTTGGTTTCCTAAATTTGTTATTTAAGAAAATAATTATTTCTCAATATTTCAACAGCTTTGCAGCACAGATACCTACACTAAGACCTACGAACTCCTTACTTCACCATACTAAACTATACATTTGGCAGATTAACCTGAAGTTTGTGTAGATCAAAGCAAAATAAAATCACTGTTAGGTGCTAACGATAACTTCAAAAGTACACTTCAACTTTGAAGCATTTTATCTTTTATACAAAGAAATTTTACTTACCACGATATGAAACAAGCTCTTTGTTTTGGTTACACAATACAAACATATCATCTTCTAAGGTAATAAAATTAAGATATTGATCAAACACCTGGAAATAAAGGAAGAATGGTTAGAACAGTCCAGAGTGAACTATAAAAACACCACTGACTGGCTCCACTCACTGACTTAGTAGATCAGAAACACTCTGAAATGACTGTATTTCTACTCCTTCAGAACAAACATCTTGCAATGTTTGAGCTTCAGACTCAGATGAAGTACAACACTAAGCTGGACTAATGAGATGACTGCAGACACTCTTCCCCAAGTAAATCCATGTCCATCACTGAACCTAGCTAAACTTTTGTTTTGCTCATGGTTCACTCAGGAAAGCTGTCTGCAGCACAGAAGGGTTACTTAAGACTGCAGTACCTGTAACAGTAGTACCCTGTACAATACAGACTGGACCATTTTCTTACCTTAGCCACTTGAGCTACAGCATTAGCACCTATGGCAGCATTGGCAATATCTTCCAGTTTACTTCTTGAAATGGCAGAAATAAAGTTTAAATAGTAAGATTCATAAAGCTGGTTTCGAAGATCCTAAAAGAAAGCCAAACCACAATCATTTCGCCTGAATAATATGTGTATTTTGTAATAATTAAGACACCTTTTACTATGCGATGTTCCAATTATCCATAGTCAAAACAACTTTTCTGAAGTGCTTGGCTGCCTATTCATACAGCTCTGTATGAAGTGTTTTGACTACACAGCTAGATACAACCTAACATAGAACTGAAAAAAAAAAATCAGAAAATAACATTTAAGACACCAGGCAGCAGGTACTACACATATTGCCAGGAACGACAACTACCTTTTACTGATTTCCCCTTCCTTTGATGAAGATGTCTGCCTTCCATCCATTTCTCTCACAGAAAGTAAGCAGCTGAGTCCAGCCCTGCTGCTCAAGGCAGAGCCTAACAGGAGGTGGCTCGCCATTGTGGCCAGTCAAGTTCTGAACATCTTCAAGGAAGAAGACTCCATGCAGTCCCTGGTCAAAGTGACTGCCTGCATTTCAGCCTGTGCCTGCTGACTCGTCATTTCACTCCCCAGACAGAAGACATATTTACACTACTACTTGGTGGGAAACAGTTTTATATGTAAAAATTTCAGACAATGTTTTTATGACAGTAGTGTGCTGATAAAATGCAAGCAAAAGCGTTCAGTCGTGGACAAGAACTAGATACACAGAAGTCATGCTGCCATCAGTGCAGCATTATCTCAAACACACTATTCCTGCTGCATCCACTCATCTTAAACATAAGTATGCAAGTCACCTGGCACATTCTGTCAATATTTTCTTCTGTTGGCATTACAAAGTAGACAGCTGGAACATCTGGAATTGGATCACGATCTGAATGCAAAAGCCTGAAAAGAAAAAAACAAAACAAAACACATCTCCACTGCACTCTTCTGATTTATATAAAATTAGAAATGTTAAGTAAATTATTTATGCAGATACAATCCAATTTTCCAGAATTTGTTCTTATATGTAGTCAGATTTTATCAAGAAAAAAAATAATGAAAAACACCAGATCACATCTGTGTAATTTTTGATAGCTGAATGTGTCAACAGAGGTCTCTTTAGTATTTGAAGCATGACAAAAGGCTTCAAAATCTTAAAAAGCAGATGATTCCATTCCAAAGTTGGTAAAATATGGCATCCATGACATTTATACACTAATTATTAATTGACATGACAAAATGATATGACAAAAAAACTGCCTGCATCTCACACAATTAACCTTGTCTTTCCTGCTCATTAATACAGATAGGCAAGGTGCTTATATGTTTCTCTCACACCACTGTTGATACGTGAGACAAACTGTAAAGTGTGTTTTGATTACTAGCCTCCATTTAGCCGAAGTTTCAAAATCAAACAAACAACTGAAACAACACATCTTCCAATTTCCTCTAGGTCTATAACCACAGCTAAGGAATGCCAGTGAAATGACCAAACAAAATATGGAGAAAGAGAAATGCAAAAGCTCTTAAAATAACACTTAGAACTCCTTATCACATATATACTTATTCAGGCAAAATGATTGTGGTTTGGCTTTCTTTTAGGATCTTCTTTGTGTAAAAAGACAAGCAAAGATCACACACTGATTCATGTAACAGTCTGTGTCGAAATAAACTTAAAATATATAAAAGGGCACAGGGATTTGACCACCCATTCTCAAAAATCTTTACTGGATTTCTCTTTTTTTCTGAGCAGGGGTCTCCTCTATACAATAGAAAATCCTACAGAACTCTGAATAATTCTTATTTTAGTAGTTACTCACTGAATAAGTTTCAATTTTTTTTGTTCACAACTTTAGGGAAATATTAGATAGAATTATTTGAAGAAGAAAAAAGACTTTTAGAAAAGCACTTACAGATGCAAAGTAATCCCCATATCTCTCAGCTCTTTCACTGACAGCAAAGGTGAGATGATATCTTGACCAAATCTGTCATAAATGAGAACCTGAAATAGATATACATTTTACTTCTTTTTTTTTTAAGTGATAAACTGTGGATACAGGAGTTCAGGCTTAAGGAACTACTGTCCTAACCTCGAAAGCAATAAACATGCACCAATTTATTACTTTGTTGTGGTTTTCCATTTGCGCTTACAAAGACAAAAAAAAAAAAGAACAAAAAGAAACTCTATGAGAAAGTGAAAAAAAAATCATTTCCTTCTGAAAAAAAAAGTCAAGCAAGTTCTGCTGTCAGAATTTTGTTACTGTAAATAGATAATCTCTCTGACTACATATGGGAGAAAACAATGGGAGAAGCACAGAGTAAAAACAAAATTAATGAAGAGAGACAACAGAATACATGCTTTGAAGTAGCACAAATTTTTCACAGGTACCAAGTTATTTACTTTTAAAGTTAACAAGGGCAGCATGAACTCAGAATTCTTGGGAGCCTTAAATTTAGCTTTCTTTGCCATGGGATACTTCTTTGTGAATGCACCTGTAAAGTATTGTGCAATTTCCTGCCACATGTGAGACATATGCATATTTTAAAAATGTCTCCTTTAGTTGCTCATTAATATATTGCCTAAAGAATCAATCAGTCACTGGGTACTTAACTAGCCAATATGTCAAATACGCATGTTTCTCAGTAACTCAGATGTTTAACTCTGTATTCACATCACACAGGAAATATTCTATATAAGATAAGGACATAGAGAGCATACTTGAGTTAGTTAAAATCTGATACTCTGAACTTCATTTTAACATTGTAAAAATCTCCTATTTCCACTCACGCAGTCCTTACCTTCCATACTGGCTCCCCTGCGCTGTTTTTAACAGGAGGAACATTGAAATTCAGCATACGTTTCAAAGCCACTGGAAAACAAGAGTATAATAATGCTTTATCCTCTTTACACTTTAACAACAATATAAAATCCTGCTAGTGCGTTTTACGTCAATGTTTAGTTTGAGAAGAAAAACTTAAAACATAAATGCAACAAGGCACACGTGCATTGTTTTTGTTCAGATTTTGATACACAAGTATTGCATCAACTAGAATTTATGGGATCTAGCAGATGCTGGAAAAAGAAAAGCAGCAAGTCCCAAAACATGAATAAAGCATCTCTTTTGGAACAACACTATACACACAGTATACCAGAAATACCTCTTTGACTGGCTAAAACCTACACAAATTTTTGAACATTTTTAACACTTGTAAGAAACTGCTGCATTAGGGGGCACAAAAGCACTCTTAATTTGCAACAAGAAAATTCTGTGAACATGTACCCATTTAACTTCACATTAAATACATGAAACAACACCGACTTTTTCACCTATCTCTACTTAACAAGGGCTTCTGAGCAAGGAGCCCTTCCTCATTTATCTGATTAAACAACACACCACCTGCTTTGGCTAAAAGGAAAAAACTAATTGCATCAACATAAGTTGATGGCTATTCTCTCCAAATCCATAAACACAATCATCACAGACCTTTGCAAAGAGAAAAAAAAAATTTCAGAAATCACGGCTACGTACTCCACTTATAAATAGAAGCAGTTAATAGAATCATTTGAACTGGAATAGACTCCCAAAGGTCAACTAGTCCAACTCCCCCACAGTGAAGAGGGACACCTACAGCTCTCTATCAAGATACTCAGAGCCCCCTTTATCCTGATCTCCTTATAAGAAAGGAGATTTCTGGAAGAAGATTGTCTATTGCCAATCTAAATCTCCTCTCTTTTATTTTGAAGCCCTTTCTCCTTGTCACAACAGAACCTGCTAAAGAGTCAGTTCTCCTCCTTCTTATAGATCCCTTTACATACTGAAAGGTTGCTATCAGGTCTCCTGGAGCCTTCTCTTCTCCAGGCTGAACAGCCTCAGCTCTCTCAGCCTGTCCTCTTAAGAGAGGTGTTCCATGCCTTGGATTATTTTTGTGGCCCTCCTCTCTCCAGCAGATCCATGTCTCTCCTGTACTGAGGACTCCACATGCAGACACAGTACTCCAGGTGAGGTCTCCCAGTGGAGGAGCAGGATCACCTCCCTTGACCTGCTGATCATTGCTTTTTTTGATACAGTTAAGCTTCCCAGACCACAAGAGAACATCACTGGACAACCTCAAGTCCTTTTCATCGGCACAGCACTCAATCCTTTTGTTCCCCAGCTTGTACTGATAGTAGGGGCTGCCACAACCCAGGTGCAAGACACTGTAATTGGATTTGCTGAACTCATCAAGTTCACCTGGGTCTACTCCTTGAGCCTATCTAGGTAAAAATGGCTTACTTCTAACTCTCAGGCAGGGCAGCTGAGACAGGAAGGAACTCCAGGGGCCCTTACGCTCAACTCCCTCAAGTAGGGTCAGCTGCATGGCCAGGTCTTGCTGCTCAGGGGGCATTACCTAGCCAAGCCTTAAAAACTCTCAAGGAAGGAGATATTGCAACCTGTACAGCATCTGACTTGCAGTAGAACAGTTATCTTTATATCCAATTCAGACATGTTTCATTTTATCCCCACTCTCACTGCAAAGAGCCTGGTTCCCTCTTCCCAGCACCATTCCCACGTGCTCCCCCTGAAGCCCTTCCTGCAGGCAAGCTGAGCCCTATTTCTGCAGCCTCCCTGCCTGAGTCCAGAGCTCTGACCCTGCCCATCTCAGCTGCCCTCTGCTGAGCACCCACCCCTCTTGCACTGTTGAATGCAGACAGGACACACGCTCAGGCATGCCTCAGCCTGGGGGGATCAAGCAGGTGGGTGGCTGCTCCCCTCCATCTGACTGCTCCTGAGAATTGGGTGCTGCTGCACAGCAGCTTACCACAGGCTCAAGTTCATCTTGCTGTGTGCTAAGACTGGTAGTGATTGATGGGTCTCCTTAGAATTAAACCTTCTGTGTTGCTTAATACCTTTTCTTTTTGTTGTTTAAAACCATAGAGCAATCTCAGAAGCTGCTTACAGACTGATCCTGAAGCCTTTACTCTCTTGCTACCTATAGCATCTTTCATCTCTCTCTCAGCTGTACAAGCACTTTAGTATAGAGCTACGTGGTTATGTACTTTGGAACTACTGGGTGTGAAGCAACTTCCCTGTATAGGTTACCGTTTATACTAAAACCTGGCCACAGCTACCTACAAAAGAGCAGTAGTCAGACTATCAACATGCTGTGACCATAAAACCTAGAGACCTGCTGGGTGCTTATATTTTCTGTTTTTGCCCTTCCACTTTAGGCTAAATACTCCCTATTTTTGCAGTGGGGCACAGCGATACACTGGTTATGGAGCCTCCTGATTGTTTCCGTCTACCTCCTTGCAAGACACTGCCCCGATGGGAGACACCATGGATATGAATGTCGGTTGAAAGAGTCAAGTAACAGGGTGAGAACAGTCAAGCCAGAGATGAAAGAATAAAGCCACAGGGAATAAAGGCTCACAGCCAAGGGACTTTATCAGAAAGGTACAAGTGTAAGAAAAATTACTGTAAAGGGACATGACTCAGTTCCATCACTGGTAAATACACACTGGAATGGGATCAAACAATGTATAGTTATGGTACAAAAAATTCAAAACAGAAATTTGGGACAAGATTTTTAAGCAGGAGATCTTAGGTATGGTACTTTAAATGAATACACCCAGAATCCTCTAAGCAGCTGCTAAGGAGATGACAAAACTACAATTCAAACCATGGACTAAACCTTTGGCAAAGCAGGAATACAGAGCTGACACACTCCGTGTTTCAGGTATGTACGTTCACACAGATAGCTCAGTATCCCCCAGAGCGGCAGCAGGAGGGAGATGAAGGAGTCAGTTATGGACTCAGCAGTGAGTAAGGAGGGACTGAGCGACCAACCCTTTTACGCTCAGAGACCGAGTTAGTAATCTCATAACCTTAATTTCCTGAACGTCAGTAAGCACTCCGGGACCTCAGTACCGTTCTAACAGGGGCAACACAGCAGCTGCTTTATTTCTCTGTCTTTAAACGACGTTTCTGGCTGACCCGCGGCCAGAGAGGGAGCCGAGCAAGGGGAAAGCACGGCCCATGCCCACGGAACCGGCCACCACTCCCTGCCCGGCCCGCGCAGCCCCAGCCCGGGGTAATTTCCACACCGCAACCTGCGGCCGCACTCCGGACACCCGTACTCCCCGGGCCCGCACACCGTGCCCGCTCTGAGGAGCGCGGCGGCGGCGGCTGAAGGAAGAAGGCCTCGTACGATCCAAACCGGCCGCGGATCCCCAGGTGGTACGCCCCCATCCCGCCCGAAGGAGCCGTCGGGGAAAGGCCGGGGAGGAAAGCAAGCTCCCAGAAGAGGCCCCAGCTACACCCTGAGGAACTCCGCGCTCCTTCCCCGCCGCACGCAGCGCAGCGGCCGCACCGAGCGATAGAAACCGTGGGTAACGCTCACCGATCTGCTTCTCCCGGATACCAGCCGCCATCTTGCCTCGACGCAGCTTCCCGCCCACAGCCGCGCACGCAGCAGCCCGCCGACGTGGCGCTACAGCGGAGCCGTCTCTTTCGCGCCGTTGCCGGGCGGTGCGGGTGGGGCCGCCTCACGCCCCGTGTGTGCGAGCTGCTTGCTCCGCTCCGCTTTCAGCCTTAAGCGGAAGTGTTAGGCGAGAACAGGCTGCACCTGTGTTGGCACTACCCGCACGGTGCGTGCGCCAACTGCAGCCGGGCAGCAGCTGGTGGAGACGAAGTCATCAGCATTCAGTCACTGATTTAGAAAAGGTGTGCAAGTTTGCACGCCTCTGCCTTGCACACTTTGTAGTCTTCTGTACGCACCACGCTCTCTATCAAAGTTGCTCTATCAAAGAGTGTTATTTGTGCTTTTTATCTGTTGGCTCCACAGGAATCAACAGAAGGCATTACTTGTGGAGCAACCTACTAAGCGTGCGTAGCAGAAGCTAATGCAACCAGAAAAGAGCAACAGCACTTCTAGAACCCATTAAACTGAAGAAAAACAGCAGTCACATTTAATACATCGCAATTTAACCATTTATTGCACTTTCAAACATACACATGACATTTGCCTCCCACAATTGAGTATTTCAACACTGATGCTACATACCTGTCACTAATAAACACTGCTTGAAGCCACAACACTTCAGGCACTGATCCTGCAGCTGACTGAGTTGGAGTTTTAAGTATTTACAGAGCTAAAATTAATTGCATAACATTTTAAGAACAAATTCTAAACAATTAATTTATGAAATACAAAAGGTTGCTTTTTTTAATTAATTTATGAAATACAAGAGGTTGCTTTTTTTTCCTCTTACAAACAATATTAGTTTTCTACACACACTAAGACACTTAACATCAGAAATTACTCACTTCAAATCTTTTTTTTTTTTCTAAATCCCTTAGGTAAAAAAAAAAAAGTAAAACCTGAGTTGTAAAATGCTTTACTTCAGAATACACATCAATATAAAGTTTAAGGCATATTTTGTAGCCTTCGGTTTCATTTCCACCTGATACTAATTCCTTCCCATTTTGAGAAACATTTCTTTCACAAACCAATTTAAAATGTTAACAGCTTGTTCTAATTAAGCATCCTTTGCTTTGAGTAAGTGAGGGCAAGACACTAAATTATTGTCTCTTGGTCTCTGTATATCTAAAACGCTTGTGTGGTTTTGAAGTTATAAATGCTTTTAATGTTAAGAGACCATACTAAAGAAACATGAGTACTAACCTAGTATTGCTAGCTAGAAAAATGATCACGGTACAAAATAAATAGCTTATTTGATGCACAGATTCCAGAAGGAAGTTTGGGGGGAGGGGGAGCGTTTAATGCAGAAATGGAGAAGATCTTTGGCCAGTCAAACACAAGACAGAGGTCTGTAGTAGTTCTTTTACAGTCCTGACAAATCTTACACAAGATGAAACTTCTATTAAAGAAGATTCATAGAACGGCCTGGGTTGAAGAGGACCCCTGCCATAGGGAGGGTCACCAGCCACTAGACCAGGCTGCCCAGAGCCACATCCAGCCTTGCCTTGAATGCATCCAGGGATGGGGCATTCAGTTCATGAAGAACATGCAACCACTAATGCATACATGTTTGTTCTTCTGTTACAGAAATAATTAAATTCCCTAATTTCCAATGTGCCTCAGGTTAATGTGTCTGTAAAATGAGGAAATAACTCAATAGTATTGCACTTCAGTGACCCAAATCTACCAATTAAATTCTGGTGGTTGTTATAGCTAAAGAAATTGCTCCATAAGTTTTCAAAAAAGATAGACCTTTCTGTGTTTTCATGGATAAGGAGTCAGCTTGTTCAATAGCGTAATTTTAATAGAAAATTTGAAGTAAATTTAAGATTGGCATTTATAAATGCATGCTGAAAAAGACCAGGAGAGGAAATTATTTTCTATAATAGCATTTATAAATTCAAATTTATAAAACTGAATAAAACTAGGATTGTATTAAAGTGTTTAGAGAGAGCTAGTAAGATCTAGAAGAAAGGTAAGGCGACCTTAGATATGTACACCAGTATTAGAAAAAGGGGAACAAGTTCCCCATCAGAAAAATATTTACAAGCAATGTTAGCGTATTTTGCAAATTCCATGTTCTGATGTGGCATTGTATACTTCAATATTGTATACTGTAACTTATGATTTCTCTCACAGCTGACTACTAGGTTAGTTCTTCCTCTATATAAAAAAGTATGAAGTCAAAACTTGTAAGCTATAAAAGGAACCCTACTTTTAATCTCACTTTCTGAAGCCTGGTGTTCATATGACACTACTATTTCTTCCTCCACTGAAGGTTTTAAAATGCAATTTATTTAGTTCTTTATTTAGCTTTCTGTAGTGTTTCCCTCCCTACTACAGGTACCAAAAGTTCAGCAACTGACTTTCAATATTACCCCCATGCTGCTTGCTACGAGTTCAATACTTCTAGTCCAGAAAAATGCCATAATATTAAAGAATGTTAATTTCTAATTTAGTCAAGGAAGAATACTGCACCATGCACAGTGCTCATTTTTAAAGTAAAATACCCCATCTACAGTGTGTTAAAAAAATGAAACAGTACAAATCCTTAATTAAGCAAATCAGTTTGCAACAGACTGCCTTATTTGCGTTGGTAACATTATTCAGAAGTTAAGTAAAAATATAAACTTACTGGCAATTTAGCATCAGAAAAAGTAACAAACATAGCAT
>VXAB01012914.1:122835-155876 GCA_013399175.1 Odontophorus gujanensis
AAAACCTGAGTTGTAAAATGCTTTACTTCAGAATACACATCAATATAAAGTTTAAGGCATATTTTGTAGCCTTCGGTTTCATTTCCACCTGATACTAATTCCTTCCCATTTTGAGAAACATTTCTTTCACAAACCAATTTAAAATGTTAACAGCTTGTTCTAATTAAGCATCCTTTGAGTAAGTGAGGGCAAGACACTAAATTATTGTCTCTTGGTCTCTGTATATCTAAAACGCTTGTGTGGTTTTGAAGTTATAAATGCTTTTAATGTTAAGAGACCATACTAAAGAAACATGAGTACTAACCTAGTATTGCTAGCTAGAAAAATGATCACGGTACAAAATAAATAGCTTATTTGATGCACAGATTCCAGAAGGAAGTTTGGGGGGAGGGGGAGCGTTTAATGCAGAAATGGAGAAGATCTTTGGCCAGTCAAACACAAGACAGAGGTCTGTAGTAGTTCTTTTACAGTCCTGACAAATCTTACACAAGATGAAACTTCTATTAAAGAAGATTCATAGAACGGCCTGGGTTGAAGAGGACCCCTGCCATAGGGAGGGTCACCAGCCACTAGACCAGGCTGCCCAGAGCCACATCCAGCCTTGCCTTGAATGCATCCAGGGATGGGGCATTCAGTTCATGAAGAACATGCAACCACTAATGCATACATGTTTGTTCTTCTGTTACAGAAATAATTAAATTCCCTAATTTCCAATGTGCCTCAGGTTAATGTGTCTGTAAAATGAGGAAATAACTCAATAGTATTGCACTTCAGTGACCCAAATCTACCAATTAAATTCTGGTGGTTGTTATAGCTAAAGAAATTGCTCCATAAGTTTTCAAAAAAGATAGACCTTTCTGTGTTTTCATGGATAAGGAGTCAGCTTGTTCAATAGCGTAATTTTAATAGAAAATTTGAAGTAAATTTAAGATTGGCATTTATAAATGCATGCTGAAAAAGACCAGGAGAGGAAATTATTTTCTATAATAGCATTTATAAATTCAAATTTATAAAACTGAATAAAACTAGGATTGTATTAAAGTGTTTAGAGAGAGCTAGTAAGATCTAGAAGAAAGGTAAGGCGACCTTAGATATGTACACCAGTATTAGAAAAAGGGGAACAAGTTCCCCATCAGAAAAATATTTACAAGCAATGTTAGCGTATTTTGCAAATTCCATGTTCTGATGTGGCATTGTATACTTCAATATTGTATACTGTAACTTATGATTTCTCTCACAGCTGACTACTAGGTTAGTTCTTCCTCTATATAAAAAAGTATGAAGTCAAAACTTGTAAGCTATAAAAGGAACCCTACTTTTAATCTCACTTTCTGAAGCCTGGTGTTCATATGACACTACTATTTCTTCCTCCACTGAAGGTTTTAAAATGCAATTTATTTAGTTCTTTATTTAGCTTTCTGTAGTGTTTCCCTCCCTACTACAGGTACCAAAAGTTCAGCAACTGACTTTCAATATTACCCACATGCTGCTTGCTACGAGTTCAATACTTCTAGTCCAGAAAAATGCCATAATATTAAAGAATGTTAATTTCTAATTTAGTCAAGGAAGAATACTGCACCATGCACAGTGCTCATTTTTAAAGTAAAATACCCCATCTACAGTGTGTTAAAAAAATGAAACAGTACAAGTCCTTAATTAAGCAAATCAGTTTGCAACAGACTGCCTTATTTGCGTTGGTAACATTATTCAGAAGTTAAGTAAAAATATAAACTTACTGGCAATTTAGCATCAGAAAAAGTAACAAACATAGCATGTTACTGGAGAAAAGATCATATGAGAATGTTAAAATCTTGGAATGTAAATGAACCAAATGATATTCTCCATGAGGTCATTAGCAGCTTCAGGTTCTGTTTGACTTTGGAACACTTATGTGTCAGAACCAGGAAAGCATCAATAGTCTTGTCATAATTTATAATATTCCTTAAATTCAAATGAAAGGATTTTCATGAGATTACTTTTAAAATAGCTGAAACAAGTGAGAAATGTCAAATGCCTGACCTAAACTTTGGAATAATTTACTTAGACTGTGAAATGCGAAAATAAGTGGCACACACTTTATCCACTGAGATAAATAGGTCTGTATTAAAAAAAAAATTGAGATGCTGTAGCAATTTAAGAACGGTTTCAAAATACCTGATTTAAATGGACTGCATAATATAAATATCTATACCACATAAAGTCCCATACTTAGTGAAAGCCTCTGCCATGTCTTCAATTGCAGTACACAATACTTAGCATTCACTAATACAATTTATTATTGAGAGGAAAACACAATCATGAGCCACAACTTGAAAATGGATTAATTCAGATTTTTTTTTAAACCATCTATCCGTTTATAATCAACTGGATGCGTACTTTCTGGCCAAGACACTGAAAAAGAAAGCAATCCTGCCCGTGTTTTCAACTTTAAACAAGCTCTTTTTAATAATAGAGTATATGGCTACTTTTTGGTACTCTAAAGAATGTAAAAATATATACAGATACATATATACACACACACATCTACCTATGTACATATAAAGAAGGACTTATATTAGAGATGCATTACAAATGATCAAACTGACAGTAAAAAAAAAAAGCAATTCTGAAAAGAGACCTGCATATGTTAAAAATAAAATTGTACTTATTAAATTTCATAGTTCTGGTACCATTGTGATACTACATAGAGATTTCACTACTGATCGTTTATGGCTTAGTTTTATTTATACAAATACTGCAGAATTAAAACATTTTACACAGTTGCTTAAAATGCATCTAAAATTGGAAAGGAAGCATTTAGAATTAAAAACTAGAGAATCATCAGGCACTGATAATAGGCAATTCAAATAGCATTAGTGCATATTCATATGAAAATACTGACTTCCACGGAAAAAAATTCAATATCTTCTTCTAATAAGCAGATTTTTCTATTTAATTTTGAACAAGCACTTATAGTTGCATGTTAAAGATCTACTTCGAGCTTTTAATTATATAGTCAAAATAGTAAAAGCTACCATATAGCAGCAGAATCAGTAAGGTTGCAAACACTAAGTATTTTGTTCAACAGCAGAAACTCAAGTTCAACAGATTTTCTTCTTGCTCGTTGTTCTGCTTTGATCTTCTCCAAATTATGATCACATTTTAATGGATTGAATAAGACAGCCTAAACCCTAACTTTCATCAGTTAAAGAATCAAAGCATAAATGAATCAACAGGAAAGCAATTCGCTGAAAATAGTAACACAGAACTGAAGCACTCTATCAGTGCTGAGACAAAGCTCTACAACAATCACCTTAAAAAAAAAAAATAAACCACACACCCTGATTTGACTGAAAGAAAAGTTGAAGCGTGTATACAATCCACTTCTAGGAAATAGCTGAAATGTTACAGAGTTCAGTAACATCCCATATATGTCTGGAGCAAAAATACCCATTCTAAATAAGACTGTAAGAGACTTCTGGCTTGAAAAGCCAATTTGCAGCCAAGGAGATAATTGAAAAAACAACAACAGCCAACCCAAACCAACTGACATTCATCTGAAAAGATTTTTCCATTTTACAAGGTTAGTACTTTTTTTTACCATATCATTGGAGGACAAATGGTAAGACACAGCATATCATAAAAAAATAAAAAGACACCATGCTAGCAGAAACTCCCAGAGAAAACCGAAGTTTCCAACAATTGGTTTAGCAGCAAAACTATTTATTCTTTCTTGCCTCTTAATGTGTTTCTGATAGCAAATTCCATTTTCTGTTTAAACTTTTCATATGTCCTTGTTATAGGGAGTTCTAAACAATTAAAGAGTCTGTTTCCAACAGGATAACTTACAGGCAGAAATTTAATAGTGGGTTCAGGATCAAAACCAGTAGGTGGTATAGAAGAAGAACCAGTTACGAAGAATAGAATATCCTCCAATGTCACTACAGACTCACCACCTAAAAAAATAATCCGATTATATCAATCATTGTTTATTACCCTTAAACCATACCCTCCATGTGTTAGAAGGGAATAAATGAAAACAGGGACCCCCAAATAAAACAATACAAAAAACCACCTACGTAAACACAAAAAACAAAATAAAGTCTGTTTGCATTAGTTCTGAGAAACCTTAGGACAATAGGTTTTTTTGGTTACTGACTGGTAGTTTTTGAGATTAGATAGTTCACAACTGAGCCAAAGAAGGGTGGTAACATTTTCTTTTTCAACTGATCTCGTATAGGTAGCCAACGGTTTCAGAAATTAGAATTGGTCAGGAAGAGGTGGCAAGGGGGAAAAATTAGGAAGTGACAGCCAGCTGAAAACTTTCCTTGTCTTACTGCAGCAAACTATGAAGGATCAAAGCCTATGTTTATCAGCAATTAAGTGCCCAGCCCAGAATGGGGAAGAGAGGCTAGGAGGGGAGGGGTGTGCGTGTGTTGGGGGGTTACTCACTTTCCACATCTTGCAAATAACCCATCCAAAAATCAGCACCTCCAACTTTGTTTACATCTGGTGAGCAATGGATTGTAAAGAGATCACAAAGAGCTTCCGCTGAGAGGCTTTCAGGTTTGTGGCAAAATAAACTAGAAAATGCATTCGGATGCATTTCCATTTTCTCTAGCAGACCAAGAGTTTTCAAACCTTGCCTAAAACTAAGAAAAGGAGAGAGGAGAAAATCAAGCAAACAAGCATGCATCAGAAAGCCAGTAAGTAACTAACTCTACTCTTACCATCCTTAAGTTTAATTTATTAAAAAAAAAAAAAAGCCCTCACATTCAAAATTAGTTTTTCATAGGCCTCAGAGACTGTACTGATTAAAATTTGTCAATGATAACACCACAAATCTAGATGTGCGCATGCTTTTTTACTTAACAGACAAATGAAATAGATTTATGAAGCCAGAGACCAATCAAAAAAACAGTCAACAGTTGCAGATGTTCTTAGGTGAATTCAACTAGGACACAAATGCAAGTGATGCTTACATTCACTTGGAATGTATTTGTACTTGTGCACATTACTACCACTGTAATGGCACACACACACTACCTAATTAGAGTTGAAAAAACACATGAAAATTCTAAACATTTAAGCACTTTTAAAGTTTAGTGTCTCAACATTGAATATTTCTGAATTACAACTGAATGTAGGCTAGAGATCTTGTAAACTGCAGCACAGCAAAGACCTTTGCACTACAACTGTCAATCTCCCCTCTTCACGATATTAAAAAAAAGGGACTGTGACTAAGTAGTAGAACAAACTAGGTTATCAAATAAATAGAACAAAAATTAAACAGATACGTAACTATTTCAGTCTTCCAGTTAAACTAACAAACTAGTATGTTTCATTCATCTGAATGGAAAATATTCATGATCTTGTCAAATTTAGATCTTAGTAACGTACATCAGTTTTCATAAGAAAAATAAAGGGAGCTTGAAAATTCACAAACAAAACAAACCTTTCTAAAGGTGAAATAATTCTCTTGATTACATGATGGAGCACTAAGTCATTCACCAGCATATCCTTATCATGCAAAGCTGTTATGGGTCTTAAACATCCAGCAGCAGCAAGGAAGTCATAGCAGTCATGCATAGTTGACTGTAGGCTGGACAGACTCTCTGAATATTTTATCTGCATCAAAGATAAAAGTTAGGAATTTGTTTACTTCATGCATATATATGTATATGCATGCATATATTTTCATGAGGGGAGAGAGAGTGAGAATGAACATTTTATATTTGGAGATGAAGAAGAGCTTATAAAATAACTTCAGTTCAAATCAGACGTGCATAGGAACTTTCCAGTAAGTTTAGCTTTATTTACCTTTTTTATTGTCTGTGCTACATCAGCATCAGCAACATCATCCAAATTTGGCTTTACATTCTCTGGACCATAGACAAGACAATCAAACAGTATTTTGGAAAAGAAACCAGGAGATGGGCCACCATGAACTAGAGAAACTGCAATCATTTTGCCAGCTTCAAAATACAGATTTTCCTTTAGAGCTGCAAATGAAACAATATATTTTAGGGATATATTAGTTTATGATTTTTTTGTTTAAATGAAAAAAATCAATTTAATTCACTCTTACTATAGAAAATGTAGCTCTAGGTTTATCACCTGCTGTTGCTTGAAATAGCAAAAGTGGTAGTTTCTATTTAAGAGTACCATGGTTCTTTTACTGCAACTTCTCCAGCTAGTGTTGAGATTGGACATCTAACTACCATTTCCACATTGTATCCAATGCACATTTAATTCTGAAGCACAAGAACTCAGGCTGCCTTTAGGTCTTTAAAGATAAATGTTCTAGAAATTTCAAGGAAACAAAAATAAGTAACACCAAAGATGAATGAGAAAGGAAGTTCACTTAATAGAGAACAAAACCCAAGTACAAAGTCTAGTAACGTACTATTGGCGACTCTCAAGAGGAAAATACATTTCAAACTACACTAATTATTCTTCTATTCTAAAAGCAAGCAATAGTGAGTTTAAATGTTTACAGTTACAATTCTAATCTCTCCAGCTTTTAGAAGTGAAAAGCAAAGAAAAAAATCCACAAAAACTATTTCTGTCCTTTCAGGGCCGTTGATAACACTTAAACCTTTAAAGTAACATAGTTCTTTATTTTGGAAATTAAATTTAATTACCTTGAGGGTCAAGTGACAAGTTCTTCGCAGAAGAGCCCTCAAACAATGATGAATTCTGAAGATGAAGCATTAATAACTGGAAGAAAAGGTGCTTTGACCCAGTAAAACAATCAGCTTTTATTCTGTTCCTGGAATTTGTGAACTTCACTTCTATGGTGTTTGTAGGTCTGAAGTTACGCTGTCTAAATCCTTTTAAAGCACTCTTCCAGATATTTTCTGTATTGATGTTAAGCCTTGTAGTTCTCATATTAATTTGTTGCTTTAACTCCTTCAGTATATTAGAAGCTTCCTTTCTTTGCATTCTTAAATGCCTACAATAAAAAATTGCATACATTTCCAGATCAGATATATGATTCCTGAACAACAGGTTATACAGACAGCAACCTACAATCTTTTACAAAACTCTAAACACTACAGCACATTTTAGGTACTGTCAAGTTATACCAGTAAAACATTTGGAGTAGATTCTTAAAATTTTTACTCTGGAGTGGCAAATTACTTTATGACTAAGAGCTAGTTAAAAATAAAAAAAAAAAAGTAGCCATAATTACCTTGGCATAATGCAACTGGCATTCTGATTTCAGTTAAACCAATGAGGTGTCACACAATTCTCACACCATTGTTCTACGTTTGAACAATGCAGAATAAGTGAGAAATTGAAGAGCATAACATGTTTGTGTTAAAGAGTTAGAATACTGTGAACTATTAGCTAATGTACATCTTTGTCACTATGATCAAAAATGCATTTGAGGAGGAAAAAACGTTTCAATTCCCACTAAAACAATTACTTCACTAGCTACATTTTAAATCACCAAACTTAAAAATACACTGTGTGCTGAAAGTAGTCCTTCCATGAGAATTTGTGGCACATACAGGTAGAATTCACAAGTATTAACAACACTACAAATAATTTTGCATCCTTGAACTGAATATTCTGTTAAAACATGTTATCGTACCTCTGATTTTAGCAAAATGACAAGCTACCCCTATGGTGCAAATGCAAAAACATTGAAAATTGAGAATGTGTTTAATCTGAAGGAAGCAATTGGAATTCTTTTTATTCTTTAGTCTTTTTCACCAATGGCTTGCCATGCCTCCCTTAAAAGCAAACACATATTTTTGAATTTTGATCACCTTGCTATCTTACCTAAAAATACCCAGTAGGTTAAGATGCTTTCTTACCCGCCCCTTTGCATCTGAAAACAGCGGAAGACATTATAAAGTTAAGTCTTCAGTGTACTCACTCCATTATTTCATTGACTAAATATAAAAGTACACCCACATACATTTAACCACTATATACAGACACAAACACACGCACACACATCATGTTGTGCAGGAAATGTGTAAAGTCACGTGCTAGATTGCTTTTCAATGTACAAGAAAAAGAAGAAAATACTTTTTCCTTGGTGAGCAGTTCCTGTTTGACATCAGTGGAGATAAAGATACTGCCACTCTATTGGATGTTGGAAGTTCTAGAAGTGAGCAGGGTGACAGGTTGTTCTGGCACATTATCTTTGGTGATCTATAAGCAAAAAAATACTTTAAGAGCTACAACCAAAAATTACACAACCACTTCTTATTTGTAGGCAGCGATATACCTTTCCCACTGTTTCAGTATCAAAACTCATTTGTTGGCTCATTCAAACAAAGTCCACCAGTGCCTGAATTACAGTTTTACAAAGAATAATTCAGTGTTTTATTATGAGGCGGTTTTAAGATCAGTTTTTAGTTGTATCCTACATAAGAGATGGAAGTCCTGATACTACAGTCTTCAGAAGTTTTTATTACTGCAGAAGAAAACAAGATTTATGAAAGATGTAAGTAAACTAGATTCCTAGCACACTTAACATTGAAAAATACTGGTAAAGAGCCTTAGTGTTAGCTTTTGCCATTTGTACATTCAAAGTGACCTCTACATTTTCAAGATTCCTTTTACAAATGTTCAGTCAAACTAAGAATTAGTTTACATGGCATCCAACATGAATTACTGTAGCAAATTTACAGAATTCACAGCATACTCAGTCACAAAACTTTCTGCTCAAACTTGAGTAAAGTTTGCAATTCAGCATAAGAAGTTCCTCCTACAAAAAAAGCCATCACCTCCTTCTGTTTAAATACTATGTTACGTTACAATTTGTTCTCTGCTATAAGATTACACACTGGAGAAGACAGTTGCGTTGAGATCCAGGTGACTGTCGAGGGAACTTTGGAGATGGTTCTCCCAGCAAACAAGTTGTGCCATCTGCCTTTTCAGAGGTAGCCAAAGAATGCTTTTTCCGTTTCCTATATTTCCCTGCATAGTGAAACGTATCAAGTTAATGAGTTTGCTGTAAAGTATGCACATATATTATTAAAATTTGCCAGTGGCAGTCACCATCACATTCATAGCATTACCTTTTGCAAAGATGCTTCTGCATTCCATGCACTCCCAGTTTTCCTCCCATGATTTCATGGATGAACAGGCCAAGTGAGTTCCACGGGAACCGCATGACTGACAACGCTTTATTTCCCATTTACTAAAATTAAAGACTTATTTTAGAATTACCCAGAAGAACAAGACTAGTTAAAACCAGAAACATTTGACAGTAAATGTAATCTAGGCAGTAAATTAACAAGGCATAATTCAACAATCTGGTAAGACTGTTAATCGTCAAGGGGAACTTTCTTCAGACAATACATAGTCAGTTCATAGGTGCAAAGAAAAACAACTATCCATGTTCTAGCATCCTGTACTGAATGCATATGAGCAGGTGGGCTCCCCCGCCCTGCCTTGAAGGCCAACAGATTGCTGCCAGCATTTTGTCTTCATGTTGACAGTCAACATTCTTAATATGAGGACCCACTGTTCAGATTTCCAAAATGCTGAGTTCTCTATCTGCTGAGCAACGTATCTGATTATTTTTACAGATTCTATGCAAGGTTCTTCATTAATGTCAGTATTTAAGTATCTGCTAGAATTTTGTCTAGATCTATTCAAATTTGCTTAAACATACTATAATGGAACAATGTGACTGATATTAGTTCAAACATTGGACGTCAAAAGGTACAACTCTTTAAGTCTACGTAAGTTCTGAGATGTACATGGTTCATTCTTGGTATATGTACTTGTACCAAGAATGAACCAAGTGAAGCTTGACCAAGTCTCTGTAAAGTGAACTTAAAATACCTACAGGGAAAAACCTGCCACAAAACAATGTCTTCAAAGCAGAGGCACTGTCTGACATTTGAGTATACTCATCCCAGTGAATCATGTATGCTCCAGAAACACAAAAATTGATAGAAAAGAATATAGAAAATGAACTTAATCAAAAATTAAGCAAGTTGCTAGAACCAATTAAATCCTTTTACAATATTGCTCAAGCCTCCCTAAGCTATTAGTGTTTTTGAGGGTTAGAACCACCCCTTCTGTAAAAGGAGGAGCAGAATCACTAGCAGAAAGACTTATCTGTTCAAAACCCCATTTGTAAAATATGATCCAAGCGCTTGGTTGTCACTTGAGAAGTAGACTGATCTTAAGCTGGTTAATTTTCAACTAGTTAGTAATAAGCTTCTTGTAAAGGTATTTAGTTGTGAGATGCAGCTAGTAAATTAAGCTGTGAATAAAAGATACCACATTCAGCTCAGGCTATTCTATTTTTGTAGATATAGAAATTCTTCTACAGCTATTTTATGAAATGAGAATAGGATTAATTGATAATAGATCTGACTGGTTTTTATAAGCTGATGACTTTGAGAAAATCAGTATTTAAATATTAGTGTTACCAGGAATAAAACAAACTTTATTTATAAATGGAGTCTTGACTTGAAGTTAAAACCCAATGCTGAAAAATGCAACTTTTTTCTTTTAATAAGAAATCCATCTGAATTTATCTTCCCACAAAAACTGTCATACCTATCAGGTTTGTTATAGTCTCTTCCATTCTTGCAGAGACATCTTCTAATGTCACAGTGTTGATAACACTGCAGTAGGTCTTGATATGCATTGTCTTCAAGTTCCCAAGATGCATCTCTATAAACAATGCAGAAAGCCTGTTAACTACAGCTTTCTCCTTATTTAACTGGGTTAATACTTTTTTTGAAAAATATTTATGTAAGAACCACATGAAGATGTTCCAATTAGGTTGCCTAAAATGTTACAACAAAACAACTTGAGGAGGCAAAATAAAAAAAGTCTAGGATGAAATAGAATTAATTTACATCAGTCAAGATACTAACTACCAACAAAAGAGCCCTTCAGTCTGTAAGTGTTCACTTGATTTGTATCACTGTTATCACTTCACTATCCAGCCCAGAAAACCTGACACCAAATAATCTTTTTCTGTTCAACTTCCTTTACCACTTCTTTGGATTCTCATAGAAAACACTCTACTGTTATTTTCCAATATCATGGAAATCCTGAGGTAGGAATAACAAAATACTACCATAAAATAAAAACCGACACTGTTCCTGTGTGACGTTTCTTTAATCAAAGTATTTTTTATTTTTGCATGACCTTGCTGTGTATTTGCTCTGTCTTGTATTACTCCACTTTCTCACAGCAGACACAGGTAATCATTTTGGCAATTTACTCAAAACGTTAAGAAAAACGAGTCAGTATTTTCCAAGCCACTATGACACACTTAATCACGTATTCTGACTCCTCATCCTCCCCAAAATCTTGAGGGCCTGTTCTCAGAGAGAATTAACAGTAGTCTCAAAAGACACTAGTAGTTGAAGAATAATTCTTTCAATAAAGAAACATTCTGATCACCATCAAATGCAAAAAACTTATGAAAACACATCCCAGAATTTTAGAAGTAGTTTTTATACTAAATGTATAAATCCTTAGCAGTTCCTGAGGAGAAGTAATCAGTTGATGGCTGATTAATCAGTTGACTATAACACTGTTTGGGGATTAACTCAGATAATTACATGGCTGAGTAATCAGTTGACTATAACACTGTTTGGGGATGAACTCAGATCATTTAAGAACTGAGACAAGAAAATACATTTGTTACCAATCTCTACGTTAATGTCAAGTTATCATATTTAATAACTGTATTGATATTTTGGACAGGTCCCTGGTTTAATCAGAACATTAAAAGTGACTTTCCAGACATCCTGCTCAGTTTCTGAGATGAGTAATCTGGCTTTCAACAATTCTGTCACATAACTAAAACGAAATGTGCTACCTTTTACCAAAACAATTCTACCATTGAAGGCAGATCTCAAGTTCCTCATACTCACTGATGCAACTTTATAGAACAGCAACCAAAAAATAATGTTTCTACTACTTGTCAAAGTGAGCTTGTATAAAGCAGCAATTATTTACCAAGTTACTTACTTCTCAGGAATGTGTATACCCATTCTCAACATTTCTTTCTGAAATTTGTCCTTGTTATTACATACTGCGCACCTAAAGAAAAATATCCCAGCGCTCAAAGCCTGATACTGTGACAGGGGAAAAAAAAGAAAGGAAAAAAAACAGAAAACCAAACCAATTATTGAATAACTACCAATCTTTGAATGACTATATATATTGTCTTGATATCTCTACCATATACCTTATATCACTAATCCATGGACACCATCCTGACACAGGTTTTAGCTCTGATGACAGTCACGATGCCACTTAACCTTGAAGCAAACGTTATTTCATCCTCCCTTAGAAGGCAAATGAGTGACTGGTGGCCTTTTATGATGGAGCAACAGCACTGGTAGAAAAAGGAAGGGCAACTGACTTCCTATACCTGGACTTGTGCAAGGTCTTTGACATGGTTCTACACCGCATCTTATCTCTACCGTGGAGATGAATATGAAGGGGTGACTATTCAGTGGATAAAAAAATTGGTAAGACAGTCACAGCCAGAGGGTTGCGGTCAGCAGCTCTATGTCCAGGTGGAATTCAGTGATGAGTAGTGCCTCCCAGGGGTCAGCCTAGGGACCTGTCTTCTTCAAAATCACTGACATAGCAGTAGGTCTGAGTGCGCCCTCAGTAAGTTTACTGAGGACAGTGAGCTGAGTGGTGCAGCTGATACAACAGAAGGAAGGAATGCCATCCAGGGGAACTCAGGGTTGAAACACAGGCCCACAAGAATCTAATGAGGTTCAATAAGGACAAGGCAAGGTGGATTGCCCTGCCCTGATATGTATACAGATTAGTAAAAAATTCCTTGAAAGTGGCCCTGCTGAAAAGGACTTGGGGTTGGGTCCTGCTGGACAAAAAGCTGGGCATGAGCCAGCAGTGTGTTTGCACACTATCCCCAATTATATGATTTTAAGCAGCTGTTTGATTATTTTTAAAAACCAAACTGTGATTTCCATGGGAGCAAGGGAAAAAGAACATGAGAACCTGTATTACCTGCAAGCATTCTCGATGAAACCAAGTATTTTTACAACAAGGACTTCTCAATACACTGTGTAGTGGAAGATGTTCAACCAAATCCAGGCATATTGTACACTGTGAAGGTTCTCTAGATTCTTTATCCGTAAAGATTTGAACTGGCTTATGTTCCCAACAGTAAGATCTACAAATGATAACACAAGGTTCCCTCATCAAAAAAATATTTGAAGAACTTTCTTTGTAAAAGCAGAAGACAGCAAACTGAAGATAGCAAAATGAACCTCCTATCACACCTGTTATTAACAAATAAATACTCTTATTAGGCAAGATAAAAGGCAAAGATAAATTAAGGCATCAAGGCAATAACACAACAGAATGGAAGAAGCACATTGCCAACTTACACCTGTTATGTTAGGGAGAAGACATTCCTGTCTGTCAATATTTCTTTTGGTCCAAATATTACTCTTCCTGTCTACATCAGTGCATGCAGCACAGGAAATAAGCAGAACAAGTTGTAAGCCAAGGTGCAATCAGAAAACTATGACTTGCTTACTATAACAAAAACACGGTAGGACAAAATGACACAACTGGGGCACAGTAACTGAGAACTACAAGCTTTCTGAAGAGATAGGCAAGGCAGGAAGGGCAGAGGAGTTGCCCTCTACATTAAGAAACAGATTGTGAAGAGATGCCTCTAAAAAGAAAAAAAAATAGCCACAGACAGGCTGAGAGCTTGTGAGTTAAGTTTACAGACCAAAACAGTAAAAAACATCAGGTGCGCAGGAACTACTACAGGCCACCTGACCAAGGAGAGCCTGTCAATGAGGCCTTCTTGCTTCAGCTACAAGAAGCACCACCATCACATGCTCTCATTCTGATGAGAAATCTCAACTACTCTGACGTATGCTGGGAAAGCAGCAAGGCAGGCTGCAGGCAATCCAGGAGACTCCTGGAGTCCATTGAAGATAAATTCCCAGAACAGGTAGGTACTGGACAGACCAACCAGCAGTGAAACATTGCTGGATACAGCACTGGCTGCTGCAGAGGGCCTCATTAAGGAGGTTAGGATTGGAGGCAGTCTGGGACATGGTGACCATACCCTGACTGAATTTGTGATCTAGAAGAACTGGGGCCTGGCAAAGAGCAGAATCAGGACCGTGAACTTTTAAGTGCAAACTTTCAGCAGTTAAAGGAATTACTGAATGAGGACCCTGGGTGACTGACTTTAGAAACGTAAGAGCAGAGCAGAGCCAGTAGCTCTTTAGAGACACCTTTGTGAGAGCACAAGAGCTCCCTCCTGACTGCCAGCATAAGAAATCAAGCAGAGGAAATAAGAAACTGGCATGGCTGAACAAGGACCTGCTGGTTAAACAAGAGGAAAAGAGGGACATGTACAAACAGTGGAAGCAGGGATGCATGGCCTAGGAATAATACAGAGATGCCATCTGGTCATACAGAGGTGGGATCAGGAAAGCCAAAGCAGAGATGGAACTGAACTTGGTGAGGGATGCAAAATGTAGCAAGAATGGGTTCTAGATGAACACTGGTCAGAAGAGAAACAAAGGAACATATATCCCTTCTGATAAATTAGAAGGGGAAAAGTGTCTTCAGTGGATATGGAAATGGCTGGGGTACTCAAGTTCTTTGCCTCAGTCTTCACTGGGTCAGAAATCCANTACTACAGGCCACCTGACCAAGGAGAGCCTGTCAATGAGGCCTTCTTGCTTCAGCTACAAGAAGCACCACCATCACATGCTCTCATTCTGATGAGAAATCTCAACTACTCTGACGTATGCTGGGAAAGCAGCAAGGCAGGCTGCAGGCAATCCAGGAGCCTCCTGGAGTCCATTGAAGATAAATTCCCAGAACAGGTAGGTACTGGACAGACCAACCAGCAGTGAAACATTGCTGGATACAGCACTGGCTGCTGCAGAGGGCCTCATTAAGGAGGTTAGGATTGGAGGCAGTCTGGGACATGGTGACCATACCCTGACTCAGTTTGTGATCTAGAAGAACTGGGGCCTGGCAAAGAGCAGAATCAGGACCGTGAACTTTTAAGTGCAAACTTTCAGCAGTTAAAGGAATTACTGAATGAGGACCCTGGGTGACTGACTTTAGAAACGTAAGAGCAGAGCAGAGCCAGTAGCTCTTTAGAGACACCTTTGTGAGAGCACAAGAGCTCCCTCCTGACTGCCAGCATAAGAAATCAAGCAGAGGAAATAAGAAACTGGCATGGCTGAACAAGGACCTGCTGGTTAAACAAGAGGAAAAGAGGGACATGTACAAACAGTGGAAGCAGGGATGCATGGCCTAGGAATAATACAGAGATGCCATCTGGTCATACAGAGGTGGGATCAGGAAAGCCAAAGCAGAGATGGAACTGAACTTGGTGAGGGATGCAAAATGTAGCAAGAATGGGTTCTAGATGAACACTGGTCAGAAGAGAAACAAAGGAACATATATCCCTTCTGATAAATTAGAAGGGGAAAAGTGTCTTCAATGGATATGGAAATGACTGGGGTACTCAAGTTCTTTGCCTCAGTCTTCACTGGGTCAGAAATCCAGAAAGGAGCCAGCAGTATGCATTTGTAACCATGAATGCCTATGACATTCCAGGCTGCATTAAAAAGAGGGCGACCCTCTAAGGTCCCTTCCAATCCAAGCTATTCTATGATCAGAACCTCCAGCTTTTCCTGCATTTCCATGCTGCCATGACATTAAAGGATCCATTCTGACTTTGTAAAAGGGTTCTACAAGTTCTAGTTAGGGTGCAAAATTTTATAATTTAGCACATTCTCAAAGTAAGAAAATAGACAAAATATACAGCTCTACAATAAATCTTTCTGAAATTTTTTTTTTTTAACATGCTTGACTTCATGGTAAAATTTGAGATATTCATGTAAAAATTGAGTACCTCCCAGACTGTCATCCACCCTAACACAGCTTTTAAAAGGCAGCATGAAAACATAATCACACTTAAGGCTACTTTGACTACAGACAAGCTGTTGGAAAGATGACAGTAAAACAGCATAACACCTAACTTAGACATTCAAAACTAACTTCACTTCTTCTGCAATCAATCACTAATAAGCAGACATAGAAGTTTTATTTGGAAACACAAAGGAATAGTGTACAAGCAGGACAAACCAAGGGAAGGAATGAGAGGAAATAGCAATTTCCACATAAAGAAGGCAGACATACAAAAAAAGCCAAAACCATACCCCAACCATTTTACTTCTTTAATAGTGTTGAAAATTCCCTTTATATGTACTGGTTATGCAATGTACTTGATTGCTCTTCATGTTTTCCACAAATCAAAATTTTTATTTCCTCAGATAACCAACATAATTTACATTTCTAACAGCCTATTCAAAGGTTGTAATTGAAAAGATACCGCCTGTCTAAATAGAACTTAGAACAACAACAACAACTAAAACACTTAACACAAAAATCCCGAAACTTACCTGAAGTCTTCCATGAACTGGAAAACACATTCCTTTTGTAGTCCACAAGGAAAATGGTAACTTCGCTTGCATTTGGGAGCCACGCATCCAATTGAAGCACCCTTCTTCCTGCAGATATTACAGACCTGGGAAGAAAATGTTTTAGAAATAAAAACATTAAATATCTGAAATAACAATTTTCTTGAGCTTTATGTGTACTTCAAAGAGAAGACACGTACGTATTTCATATAAATTGACTAGGTTTAGTTTTGCATGCATGCTGATTGTGACCAGTAAGCTGAAATACAAATTATTTTATTGGTAGTTAATTTAGATGCATCTAGAGAATTACAGATCAGTTTGAGACTCAGTGTAATGTCACAAGGGATTACACGTATGTGCTTTGCTCTCATTAGTTCACCTGCAACACACACAGGAAATAAAAATACTAGCAAAGTTCTACAAGATTTTATCACTTCTTTGGCTTCCAGGAACCCAATACCCTTGTTACTGATATATAAAATTCAGACGCTTGAATGTGTTCAGCACTTTGCTTGGTGACAAAAATAAACCCCAGAGATGACATTACATATACGCTTAATGAAAAGTTACTCCTTTTGCCTTGTAAACAACATATTCTTACCAGTCTTGCAGCTCTGTTAACTTCTTTCCTAATATCTTCAACCAAAAATCCATCTACACCTTCATCTTCTTCCCCCCTCTGCCAAATGCCACTTGACATCAACTACAAAAACAAATTAAACATTAAAACCATTCATCTACCTTAAGTCTTGAAATTATCTACACTATACTCGTCAAATAGAAGAAACAAATTTAGTCAAACAAAGCTTGTGCTCAAACATTTCATTTGTCAGAGTAGAATAGCCTCCTTCTGGCTCCCAATTCACTGACGTTAGTTTGCCATGACTAACACACTTCCAAGCACCTGATACTAATGATATAGCACACAGCCAAGTAACCTAATCCCATTTATATATGCACATGACCGTAGAAATTATTCAAAGCAGCTATGCTTTAAATGATATTCATCTAATCTGAAATAGTAGCCAGTAATAGGAAAATAAAATACTGAGAGTATGAAAATGTTTACGCCATCCTGTAAAGCCCAAGATGGAGTCTTATTTTCCATCTCAAAACACAGGACCTGCTCACATAATTGTCAAACAATTACTTTCATCAAATGAAGCTTCAGAGGAAATAAAATTAAACTAGTTAAGTTACTGTGAATGACGATTGTGTTGGGGAGATAATTAAGCACAGTAGGAAGTATCTGTGCTGAAGCGGAACCTCAAACAAAAAGTAATTCACTTTAAAGGAGAATTAAACAATAACAGAATCTGGTATTATACTAAGTCAAGAGAGTTGAATAATTTGCTACATTGCAGACTTCAAATAAGTAGATGGTTTCATAACTTGATATGATGCCTCCTTTATCCTTTCCAATCTCAAGTTATAGCTTTCACGGAAGAATATAATTTAAAAAATTAAAAAACAAACAAAACAGTATCATTTTCTAACCACACATTTTTAGTCAATACTTTTAGTCTAATAAATGTTAAGTTTCATAGCAAAAACAATTAAAAATATATTTCCAAGTGTGAGACATTTGGCAATGAAAAATATACACCACTAATCGGCCTCTTTCTAGAGCTCATTTTCTATAGTACTCATAGGATACTTAGTACTTATAGCATAATTTTATTAAGTTGTAGACTTGCATTCCTACAAGATACCTACAAGAAGCTCCTTACAAGAAAATTTATAAATCAGTCATTTGATGCTATAACACCTTCGTAATACTCAGTGGTTCTGCTCCATCAGGAAAAGACACTTTTTCTGCCTTTTCATTGGGCCTTAAGATTATCACAAAGAAAATTCTTTTCAACCGATTAAAACTGTCTTAAGAATTGTCCTTCCATAACTTCAGAAAACCTCCACTCTGCCTTATCTTTTAAGGATTTCACATTCACACTGCTAAACATCTGCAAAAACTTAAAGCTTAGAGTTTTAAAGGTAGTATAAATAGAATTTGAATCTTGGAAAATGACAAATGTGATAAATATTGAAATGTAGTTTATACCCATATCGTTGCGTAACTCAAACTTTTGCTCAATAGATATTATAGTTGAGAATAATGAGCAGGCTTCATCACACTACACTGAAAACAAGGACTATTTAAGTGATAACAACATCCTATGCACTGTCCAGAGAATAGCTCACACTGAAACACAAACTAATAATAAACATGTATAAAGATGAAAACTTTACCCCACTTGTTTCATGAAGGAGGAATTATCACAATCCAAACTTTAATGCTATATTTCTTTTATAGAAGTGAATGTGTAGGTACAATTTGTTCCCTAAAGAGGTACCTTCATTGCTATGTCAGGTTAGGAAAATGAACTAATTCATTGAAATGGAGCACCTGACTGGTACAAGCCTTCAAGGTTACAATGCCGACAGTTCAAGCTTTACAACAGTTTAGACAAGTTACAGCTATATAATACTTGTTGTACTTAATATTTTTCAGCTAGAATAATACTACCACTACACACTTACCAAACAGTAATTATGAAGAGTGAGATTGTATTCTACATAGGTCCTTTTTTCTCCATATTTTTCAGGGCAGTTATCCGTCCGTCCACAGAGAACACAAGCTAAAACAGAATCAATCATGTTTAGGATCAGTAGTCCTGGAATAAACATCGATCAGTTATAAAGCAGTAACTCATCTCTTTTAATCACATCCATCCTCAAGTAGCTTATGGGATAAAGGACAGCAGATACTGAAAGAGAAACTCAGAAATGGCAATTTGTGACCAAGGAATGGTCAGAGAGGGGAAGCAAGGCCTGACTGCACAATGGGTTAAACTGGTGGAAATAAGAATGCCAGAGAGAGAATAACTCCTTGTTCAAGAAGTAAAGTTTCCCTTGGTTGTAAGGTAACAAATACTCATGGCATCAACCGGTAACATCTGGGAACATTTGCATTCCAAGATTACTAAGGGGCCACCTCTGGGCAGCAGAACTGAGGGGATGAATACTCAGCTAAGGCATGTGATGCTAAAGTGAGTGTACGTAGTGAGAAGGCATCTTTGCAGACTCCTTGTAGGACTGTTTACAGTGGTAGGAATCTGTCCACTGCATCATTCATTAAATTTGATTTTTATATTTAAATACAAATGCATTTGTCTTAAGTAGTCCAATAACAATTATCCATTAATATCCCAGTCTCAGAGAAATACTCACTTCCACAGTAAACAAGTAATAAAGTTCACTATCCATTCCTTCCTTGCTTCCTAGCATGAAAATACTCCACTGGTTCCACCTGCCTGCTGATTTGGGAGAGGGCTATCATCAGAGCAAACTCAGAAGATTTTGCTCACAACCAAAAAGTTCTTCACCAAATACCTTCAGAAAGTTATTAAACAGCCAACAATGTGCAAGTCTGTGAAATATATGACATCTAATTTTTTTAGTATAAAACATCATATTAGAATTGATGAAGATTTCCATGTGTATTTCTATGTGATAAATCTTCATGAAGAGCATTAACAGTACCCAGATTGTCAAGTCATAAGCAATACTTCAAAAACTTGAGACATCAACGGCAATTAAGCCTTGAAATTTTCCCTATTTCTGAAGTTCCAAGCCCATCAGCATACTCAAGCATTCCCCACCTATGCACATCTTCCCTTCAGCTCTCAGCAGATATATAAAATACATTTTCAATTCACTAACATCAGTCATAGTAGTGAGAAGAGGTACTGCTTCAGACAAAGTGCCTTGGCTGACGCATCTCAAATGGCTGTGAGAAATATGGCACCAGAAATCCCAATGTTACTTTCTCAAAACATCTGAAGAAAAGATTTTAAATATTCCAATTACAGCAAACAAATCCAAGGAAGGTAACAATTTTATTTCTTTTTCATTCCAAGACAAGCGGTTTCAATGCATCTTGATTACAGAAAATCCACCTGCTCTTTTAGACTAAATAAAGCAATTTATAATTGATATTTTACACACAGACTAAAGATTTACATAACTATTTGATTAGAGCCTTACTTACGTGGGCTTTGAACATCAAGATTGTTCTCACTCATTCTACTGAGTTCTTCAATATGTTTGTCATGAAAGAGAAAGGAAGAGTTAAATGCATCTAATGCATCAAGAATTAACATAACGTTACCACTGTTACAGTTTATTCCAAATTAAAAAAAAAAAACTCCCAAAATTCAGTAAAGTTTTTAAAATGGAAACAAGAACAAAAGTATAAGAATTCAACTGTTACTGTGAGAGAAAGAGGTTCAAAAAGAAGGATGCAGAATAAATACACCCAAAGCACTGGAACATGTGTTGGCTATTTTCTCAAAATACCAGCGACGTATTTTCTCTTGAAAATAATTAGCTGCTGAATTGGAATTTCATATATAGACTGAATTATATGTTCATAGTTATTTTCAACATCGACAGTAATGAAGTAACGATCCAAAGAGAACTAAGGCAGAGGCAGCATCTCCTGCTCAAATAAAGATGGTATTAACACGAGTTATGTAGCAGAAAAAAAAACAAAAACGGGAAGGATAGTGACTGTGAAGGTAGTCTCCACCTATTTTTCCTATTCGAAGAAATCCTCATCAAAGACCAAAAAAAAAAGAAAGAAATGCAAGGAATTCAAAACAGACAGGCACATAGGGGAATCTGCACAGGGCAGAACTACATATTTTACATTCCGAAGCAGAGAGTAATCTATGTGGAAACACTGACCTGACTTTACCTGTGTTTCTTCCAAAACATAACACATTCCAGGAAACATTAACACAGATGCGTTGGGAGCAGGTCAGGCCTTTCCTGTGCGCCACACTTCCTGGACTACATTGTGGCGAGTGGCTCATTAAGAAAGTAAAGGTAACATGAGCTTCTTCAAGGTAGTCCTAAGATTACTCTTTCTCTAGTGCAAAGTTGAAACCTTTTAGGTACACAGCTGTAAAACCGATAGCTTTGCCTTTTCTCAGGAGCTGCGGAATTCTTTGTGTGAGTTTTGCAAGGCAAGCAATGCAGGACAGTGGCCCCCAGGCCCACACTTCACCTCACAGGAGGGTGCACAACCTTCTGAATACGCGTGTCAAGAAGCAAAGAGGCAGCTAATAAATTCCACCTGCAAACAGGAAGCCTGACAGAGTCTGAGCTATCAGAGCTTTGTTATTTACAGCTTTGTTTGCATGGTCCCAATACAAGCTTTTGCAAACACAGTACTACAGCCATGCGGCTGAAGTCTCAGTTCACAAACTGATGCACAGGAAGTTCCTCACAAATGTGTGTGGGAACTTCTTCACAGTGCAGTGATGGAGCACTGGCACAGGCTGCACAGAGAGGTGGTGGAGGCTCCTTCTCTGAAGATGTTCAAGACCCGCCTGGATGCCTACCTGTGCAACCTGGGCTAGGGAGTTGCTTTGGCAGGGGGGTTGGACTAGACGATCTCTAGAAGTCCCTTCCAACCCCTACAATTCTGTGATTCTGTAAGGCATGGTATCAAAGAGCAAGGAAGAAAAAAAAACATAATGGAAGGCAGAAGGTCTTAGGTCTGACTTCTGTTCTATGGCACTGTCATTATAGATGAACAAAATACTTCCACAGGAGATGTTTGCCAAAGAATGGTCTAAAATGAAAATGAACATTACTATCATCAACGTGGCAAGTGCCAATAACAGCCACATGAACATATAGTTCCACCTTTCCCCAGAAAGGACTTACTCTTTTCCAAACTATAAAAAAAAAAATAATAAAGATACTGAATTAGGGACAGAAGGAGCAGAAAACACAGCTTACGCATTTTCCCTGTTCTTTGCTTACTGCCAGTTCTCATAGTTCTGAACTTACTACAGGGTAATGCAGCGAACAAACCCACTATAAAAACACACAAGACCGGTTTTACACCTTTCATACAGCAAAGACTCAAATGAAATGGAGAAAGCACGCCTGACTGGAAACGAGCAAAGCTCTTTCCTCCCTCCCCTTTGTGCTGGGCTCCAGCAAAATCAACACACAAAATCGTTCCCCCCCTCCCCCCCACCGCATTCCTCACACTCCTTCAGGGTACTAAAGCCTACAGTTCCGTTTGCAAGTCGAAGAAGTTGAACACCAAAAGCCCATAAATACAGCTGGCGCGTGTGTTAGCGGAGGAGAGAGAAACAAACAACGCAGCACCGCGAACGCCGATGTCAGGTACCCAGTTTGTATGGAGTACGAACGGAGCTGCACGGAAACCCCCCCGTACCCTCGGCCTCGTAGCACAGCGAGGCCTGGGCAAGATCGCCCTAACGCCCCGCCCTGCTCTCGCCTCACCACCCCCTGCAGCACCGGGAGAGCGGCGAGCAGCGACACGAAGCCCTCAGCCCGCCCAAGAGCTCACTCACCGCGAGGTCCAGCGGCCGCCCTGCGTTAACCGACGACAATTCAAACGCCAACATCCGCCGGCGTCCCGGAAGTCGGGAGCCCGCCCCTCGCGCCGCCCACCATCCATTCCACCGGCTCTCGGCCACCGGTCCTGCGGGAGGAGCCTCGAGAGGTCGGGGATCGGCACTCGGTTGGGACTGCCCGAACAGGGCCGGCAGCAGGTTCCCGCACGCCGCCCGTTCTCGGGGGGCGCTGTTGTGATGTACGCGGCGAGCAGCGCGCATGCGCAGCCTCTGCCTCTCGCCGTCCTTTTTTTTTGTTTGTTTTTTATGTTTTAATTTTGTCCTGGCAGAGCGCAGCGTCAATACAAACTGTTTACAAGCACTGTAGGAACATGAGGTCTCGTCCAGAAAGCATACTCTGGAGTAGATTCACAGCATCATGGAATCATTTGAGTGGGATCTCCCATCACGTAGTCCAAGCCCCCTGAATGAGCAGGGACACCTGCAGCTCCATCAGGTGCTCAGAGCCCACTCCGGCCTGACCCTGACTGTCTTCCAGGGACAGGGTACCCATCATCTCTCTTGGAAACCTGTTTCAGCACCTCACCACCCCTTTGTAAAAAACTTCTTCCTTACATAGTCTAAATTTCCTCTACTTCAGTTTGTGACCATTTCCCCTTGACCTGTCACAACAGACACTTGTAATGTATCCCACTTGTAAAACTGCTATGCCGATCTGTTTTTCCTATACTTGATGGGAAGCTCGCATGGACATAATTATACTTGTTACAGTAAAATGGAATTTTTCAAATAAAGTTCCGTTTTTAATTTTTACATAAATTCTTTGTTGTTTGAATGCTGCTGTCATGGAACAGATGCACTAACTGTTGACTACAGTGAACACATCAACTGTTGGAACATGCAGTAATGGAAACAGTGGCTTAACAGGTAGCACATATATACACACTGCAGATGCACAAATGCCATCAATAGAAGTGGGCTGGCCCTATTCTTAAACTGTGGCTAATTAGAATTAAAGCAGCTAGCAGTTGGCCCACCTCAGCCTGCCATCCCAAAAGGTCTCTCCAAATTCATATTTTCCCTGGTAATTTACCTGTCAAACATGGACTCTCTGCACTACCTGTCCCTCAGACCAAAGCTCTCCCAACTAGCTGGGTCTCCTATCCTCTTTCCCAGTTTCCCTTGCTTGAAATTTGCTAACCACACACACACAACTAAAGAACTTAATCAAGGACATGGATAAGGAGTAGTGCTTAATAAGAAAGGTTGAAATGATTGGGCAGAGAACTTAGTAAGATTGCTGATGACCAGTGACTTCTTTACATGCAGTTGGTCCCTGTTGTCCCACTTCTTCTCATTTGTCCTCAGTGTACCAACATCACACCCTTTCCCTAGCTTTGGCCTTTTCCCTAAATATATCATAACGCATTTTTCATAATCATACAAGCACTCTAAAATATCCCATAATAGTCGGGTTGATTTTTTCTATTTTCTTTTTTTTTTTACTCTATTAATCTTGTGAAAATCAGCTTTTCCACTTACCAGTTCTGGTTGAACACCACAAGGCCCTGAGTGGATCCTTCAGTGGCCTGTCAGTGGCCTGAGATTTCTGGTCTTTGATATTGTCACCGTAATATTCTGTCCTTCAAGGTTTGCGTATCTGATGGCTAGCATACTTCTGTCTGTTGTCCAAAGCTTTTATGTTGAATTGATTTTAAGTAGAGAACCTCAGAATAACTGATTATTGCACATATCCTTAAAGTGGATGAATTTGAAAAATAAGAAGGGAATCTCTCAAAGTGAAATTCAACAAAAACTAGAGACTGTTTTGCCAAAAAAAAAAAAAGGTGTTTTTTAACAAGTTATATCAATTTTCCTAAATTCAGCATGGTGGTCATGCCATTGTATCCAATAATCTCACATCCTCCTGCTATATGAAAAGTCCCAAATAAATTCCATCCTTGTCTGTGGATTTGAACCTACTGTAATTCCTCCTGTACTCTCTCCGGCTTCCTGACTATTCTAACATATAAAAGGAAGTGAGGAAGTGGCATATTGCCAGTGTAAATTGTGAGCTTTTGTTTTGTCTTTTGAGAGTCAGGAGTTAAACCCCAGCCTCCCACACTCAGGATAAATGTTCTAACTAGTGGTCTATTGAATAAAGAAAGGATATTATTATATTACCCACATATTTTGTAATATATACATCCATTTCTTTTGCTGTATGCTGATAATCTTAAAATAAAGAATATTCAATTTGGCGTCAGCTGACACGTTCTGTTCATTTATTTATTTTTTTAGGTGCTCCTATCCAGAATTCTTCCTTCTAAAGGAGTAATACGCATTTAAATGTGTTGGTTTTTTTTCTTCCCTTTTCTACATACTTCTTTCAAGAGTCTAAAACTTCACAAGATTGATTGCATTTGTTGTATAAACAAGAATATCCAGAATGACTTCATCTGGATTAAAGGCTTCCAGAAAATGACAGTTATTGCTTTGGGGACTTGACCTGTTTATTTTCTTTAAAATAAGGTAGATCACTGTGGACTGGCAGTGTCAACTTCTTCATGCCATGCTGCCACTTTGATTCCACTGTGCCCCAGTAGGGACTGAATAAGCAGATGTGAAATTTAAAGAGTGTTTTTACTGTCTCAATAGAATGCAAACATGACTACTTGTAATGGCTAAGGTGGTGGTTGCAGTGATGTGGCTCACTCCTCTAATTATAACAATTGTGTTATTGTGGTGTGCCAATCACTATCAGTTTGTTCTTTAGTTGAGACAAGGATACCAAAGGAAAAGGAACCACTCTTAACTTCTCTGTGGGGAGAAAATTGACCTGATCAGCTGGGGAGATCAGGGCCCTGTCTACATTCTAGCACTTGTCAAAATTGTCTAATTTTCTCCTGCCTCAGCTTCCCAAGCTGTACTGTATAAATAGTGATGCTGACTTTCTTTTCAAGATATTTTGAGCACTATTCTTGGAGGACATGTGGGCATTGCTACTGAATGAACTATCTTTGTTTCAAAACCTACGCTTAAGAGTTTAAATTTTATTCTAATTTACTTCAATACTACAAGAATTAAAAATAATATACGTTTTAAAAAAAGCTTTTCGTTAATCAATCAAGTGGATTGCTGTTTGTTTTTTTTTTCTTTTTCTTTTCTGTTGTTTCTTGAAATGTATCCAATTAGAATCAAAGCTTGGGGCATACTTCCCTATGGAAGCATAGTTGTGAGAATTTCAGAAAATCACCACTAGATGGAGTTAGTGATTTTCTAAATTATTCTACCTCTGTATATAATAGAATTGTAAAATTATGATCCCTGAGTTGTTAAGTGGAATATGGTAATTTAAGTAGCTCACCTGTATCTTGTTAGAACTGTGTTATCTGTTCTTCTTTAGGCTTTGCAATTCTATGATTTTTTTCACCTCATCTATACTTTTTTTTTTATAATTGGTGCAGATTAACAATATTTTAATAGATTTCTTTATCAGACTTGCGACATCCTTTATCAGTGCTCAATTTCCCTCTAAACTGTTCTTACAATTCTCTTCAAGTTTGTCATTGAAAAGGGTAAGTTCAATTCTAGTAGTTTCATGCTTTTTAGTAATTATAAATGGCTAAATAAGGTGAATTTCCATACATGTAATTTTTATTTCATGCTTAAGATACACTGTTCTGAGAAACAACTCAGAAATCAACAACAATTATGAAATCTCATTTGTTAGGAAGTAAACTCTGCTAAATATACAAGCACAAAGATTCTTGTGTCAGGATCTGCAGACTTAATCTTTTACAATGACACTTGAAATGAAAATAAGGGATTTTTTTTCATGATACGTTTCTTAGAGTAATATAGCTCATTCTCTTAATAGCCAAAAATTTAATCCATTTTTATACCATTAAATGTAATTTATTTTTACCAAAGAATACTCATGGACCATTACTGACACGCCACTTCTGAAATGGTGCAGAATATACAACTATTCTCAATGTATCAATTTTTGAGATTTTTGCCCTGCAGGCAGATGCATTATGGCTATATTTTGTACCAAACAAAAAAGGGAGACAATGTTTTCCTTCAACATCATTGCTTTTCTGGGATTAGAAGTACCAGACAGACTTTTCATGATTTGTTGAAGAATCCCACTTCATTTTTGGCAAAACAAACATGTGGCAGTACTTCAAAGGGGAGTTCTTCTACTATGTAGTGAATATAATCACTAGTTCACAACTCTTTCAGTACTAGATCTTTTCTAATTCAACTCTAATGTTATTTCTTCTTTTAATGATGATAAAAAAAATCATCTAATCTTAATGTTTGTTACAGGACGTAATGCTTTTGGACTATTTTACTCTGCTTGCTGGAATATTAATTTGTACTGATAAATGAGTTAATTGTGCTGAAAATCCAAGATAACAGTTTCAGGAATGCATACTATGTGGTGAAAAAGCAAATAGAAAAACATACAGTATCTAAATATTTTAGGAAAAAAATACGAGAAAGCCATAGCTCTAAAATCTGTTATCTCTATAAAAAATGATAATTGTTCAAAGAAACAAGATAACATATCTTATTTAATTATCCCCAGGTAAAAGAAATACTGAAGCTAACTGAAGAGATTTATATGTATCCAGTAGTCCCTTGCTTTTCTTCATCTTGTTTTTACTGACGAATATAACCAAACCTGACAGAAGGAAAGAAAAACAGACTTTTTGCGCTCAAAGTCTGTGTTTGGTTGTATATCTATAATCTGAACTCTATTATGTCTGTATAATATGAATGTAGAACACAAGCAGTCGTGTTCAAGTCTATCTATAGATAAATTTTTCTATTCGGGTTGCTGAGAGCCAGAGTGAGAATTTCTCTAAATTCTGCTAATTACTTTTGGTCAAGTATTGTCCAAAGCACAATTATTTCACATACTGAATTCATATTCTTTTAATCAACTACTACTTCAGAAACATAGGTTTAAAAATACAATTACTTTCATCCATAATGATATAGCTAAGACTCTAATAGCTTGTGGTGTCTTTTCACATCTGAAGAAGTAAACGGATTTATGCAATAATTGTGTTGAAAAAAGGCCACATACTAACAAATGAAATAGAGTAAGCAATTTATATGTAACTTTTTTAATTCTGTAAAGTTTACAAAGATTATTTTTAGACCGTGTGTAGGCTCAGTAAGTTATATTGTATATCTGATGATAGTCATTTCTTGGAATAGTTTGTTTCACTATCCAGTTTATTTCAGAGTTATACCATATGGATTTGATCTGTATGCATTCATAGCTGTTATCAAGAACTTTAGTGGCTTACTAACCCCCTCCTATGAATAAAGCCTTTTCCTTTGTAAGACTAGAAGGATGTGGCAGAATAGAAGAAAGAAGAGTTTTTAAACCTCCTCTTGTCAGTCTGAATGATTCACTAGTCATGGTAGGCTGTATGCTCTATGTCAATACAATTAAATAATCAGTACCTGTAAGTTAAATCACTTCTCACACCCACTAGTAAAAATATGACAATAAAGCTATTCCCATTATAGTTTTCTTTTTTTTTCATTGGCAGTAATTACATACAGTTTAGAGACTGCAGCTATAAGACATAAAAAGATACCTAAAACTTTTTCTCTGTAGGTGATAAATTAAACAAAAGAGAAGATTTATTTCTGCAGAAGTACAGTTTGTTATTTTTACAGGGACGAGACATTGAGACATGGTAAAGTATCTTTTGTTTATTTAATTATAGCCCCTATAAATGCCATTAGGATACTGGAAAAAATAGTATTTTTGGCTTGAGAATTAACTGCATGATGTAGTAGTTTTAAGATGGACATATTATTTTTAATGTGAAATGTTGGTTTTACACTTGCACTTTTTCAGTAGATTAAAGGTACTTATTCTCACTATGAGTTGCGTGGCTAGGTCTTTCGAGTTACCTGTACTGGGTCTTGACAACTCATTGGATCTCATAACTTACACATCTGTAACCCTGGAACTCCTTGAGAGAAGATTTTAAGATTTCTTTAGGGAAATAATTATGGCATTTAGGCTTTGTCATTTTTATCTAGTTTAAAAGTAGCATAAATGTCTAATTAAAATGCAGATGACTTTCAGCCTTAATAAGGATGCATACCAAAGTTATGCAAGCAGTAAAATATTATACGAGGAAGAGGTTAGGGCAGTGCAAGGAATTATTAGGAATATATCTTAACAGGTTAAATTTGTTGGTTTGCAGTGAAAATGACTGCAGATTTTATGAAGGGGAAAGGCTTATTAGCAGCCTCTTGTGATAGAACAAGAGGAAAAAGCTTCAAGCTTGAAAAGGGTAGATTTAAGTTGGATATGAAGAACAAGTCTATTACAGTGAGGGAAAAGAAGACTGAGAAGAGACCTGAGTAAATATTTATAAATATCTACAGTGAGATGGGAAATGGATGAGGCTGGGCTGTTCTTGGTGGTGAGGCACTGGAGCAGGCTGCCTACAGATGTGGTTGGTGCCCCATCCCTGGTGACTTTCAAGGTAAAGCTGGATCAGGCCCTGGACAGCCTGATCTAGCTGTAGCGTTCCTGATCATTCCAGGGGAGTTGGACTAGATGACCTATAAACGTCTCTTCCAACTCTAAGGATTCTGTGATTCTATCCCCCCCCAGCAGGCATTTTACAGCAAGGGTCCAGGGCATTAATCCTAAAAACACAGAACAGGCAATATAACTGGCTATAGCTAGTCAGTTTCATGAATGCAATATTACATACTGCACAAATGGCAGTGAGTATCTTCCTCTTTCTATAGGCAGAACTCAGTAAACCCCAATTTTCTGGGGTGGCTTAAATTGTACTTGGACTTGGACAGATTTTTAAACATTAATTGTGATATTAGGTGTAAGCCACATTTACATCAATATGTGACTTGTATCAATGCTTGGATCCTTAGTCATATAACTTATTGGGCACTCTGCTTCTAATATTTAAATCAATTATTTCCTTTCTGATGCAGAAAAAGTACTGTGAATAATTCTGCCATGCAATTTGTGATTGTAATATAGGTTTTCAAAGTAATTCCTATTTATGTATCAGATACTTTTCCCAATGCATTCCAAAACTCAAGGTATATCCTTATAAGTTTCAGCCATATTCTTTATATATTTCCTTTTGTCTTTTGGCTATTGGTAGTTAATTTGTGTCCTTCTCCTTATATAAAGTTTTTAGCTGGAGTGCTGACTGACTAGTTTTCCAAGCAGAAGTAATCAGTGGTATTGCATATGGTTTTAAGATACCACAGCATTGGTGGTATTTATGAACACATAGTAGGTGTTCATAAATGAGTACGTTTGTGTGCATGTAAACTGGCATTTTATTGAAGAATCTGAGGTGAGTTGTCATGGTGATTAAAATCTTTGAAATATCCATTGGTTCTAGTTGTGTCTGCTGGGTTTAACGATATTTGTTCCACTATTTGAAACATTCACTGTAAGAACAGTTACACTTTCATCTTTATTGCAAAGGCTGTTCTAGCAGGCTAAGCAAACAGGGATGTGGTAAGCACATCCAACTTAAAGGAAATAAATGCTGTAGTTTATTTTGGATTAACATTACAATTACATTTGAGTTTCCAAACTATTACGATTTTTTGTTTGTTTGTTTGTTTGTTTTTGTGGTAGTCTTTCAGGATATGTAGAAGATGGCAGAAAATTGTCAGCTTCCTAAACTTTCTGAAACCTTACCAAGAAAAAAAAGAAAGTTCTGATCATCAGCAAATGAAAATATGTGGTTTGGATGAAAATTGTAAAGAAATGAAAAGCATCATGTATGTTTAGCTAGAGTTTGCTTTTACAGTATTATGTACATTTTTGACTCCCTTTGCATGAAAAAACTAGGTATTTCTGGTCCTTTTTCCTTAAATAATTAGAATAAATACTTATTGACAAGTTTACTTTCAAAGAGCATTGTTTTCTGTATGAGATCATTGATGTTTTGTACTTAGTACGGTTGGTTTTCTAACCAGTAAATCTATGACAATGCTGCAACAAATGCTGCATATGTATACAACATCACACTCTTTGAATGAGTAATACAGTTTTCATAACAGACTTGAAGTGATGATTATTAACTAGAATTATATATATTTATATTTAAACTGACACTACTGAATTCTTTTGAGTCTTGACAGATATGTGGAATATTTAAATGGAGTAATTGTAGTTACCAGACCTCCTGGGATTAACCTGCTGGAAAGAAAGTGACATTTTGCAAAGAGAAAAATGAATTTATAATGTTGAAAAAAAGCCTGAAAATGGGGTTATGGCTTGCCTGTTTATAAGCATTCAGGAGGAAAATATGTTTTCATGGTGTCACTAATATGCTGTAGTGATACACTTACACTTAATTATGGAAGTGCTTAAAAAATATCTTATTGGGCTTTGTTTCCCAAAATAGAATAAGCAGCACTGAGAATAAACTTATCAGTTATGCTGTGTTTGATATGTTCACGTTTAGGAGTTGATTTTGCTGGTTTTTTTTTTTTGTTGTTTTTTTTGTTTTTTTTTTGGTATGTGAGAAATAACTACACTGAATCAATGTGCTCCATGCCCACACAGAAAGAATACATCCCAAAGGGAACAATAGCAAATTCTCCATGGCACAAACTACTTCTTGATAAACCTCACCCTTTCAGTTATTCTCTCAGGCTTGCTCAAGTTTTCAATTAGTTTCTTCAATGACAAACATCACCTTCTGATGCTTTCCTAGATTGAAATTGCATAAACTTTCAGAATCACCAAATAATTTAAGTTGGAAGAGGTCTCTTGAGGTCATCCAGCCCCATGCAAAACTACACTGACTTAAATAGGTTACTTGTCTGAGTCTTGAGTGGTGGTGATGCCACAACTTTGAATCTTTTCCTTTGTTTGACCACAATATAAATATTTTTCCTAACACCTAAATGGAATTTTCCATATTGCAATTGGTGCCCACCACTTCTCATCCTGTTATTGAACACCTTGAAAAGATTCTGGCTCTATTCTTCCATACTCTCTTGTTGGGTAGCTGAAAACAGAAATAAGACCTCCTGTTTGCTATTCTTTCCAAGATTGTCTGAACCTGCATCTTTCAGCCTCATTTTGTACATCATGTGGCCAGTACAGATTAGAAAAAAAAAATCAGGCTTAAGTGGAAAGATGTTTCATAAGAAAGTATGAAGCAGGATCTAAGTAGGAGAGACTTCTTATAGAAGTTTGTAGAGTCTCTAGTGTTAAATATGCATCAAGTTAATGCTATCTGTAAGCTAGCAGGCTTTACAAGATCTTAGTTCTCAGATTGTTTCTCAAAAGAAGTCTTACAGGAAATACTACTCTATGGGATGTGAATCTTTTCAATGACTCCTGCACATTGGGCAGAGACCTGCATAGCTGCTAATGCCCTTATGCTTATATGATCTTGAAGATGTGTTTTCAATGCTCCGCCATGACCATACTCACAGTGGACTTGTTCACACTAGTTGCTTGCTGACCTATAAAGGTAGATGGGGTACTAAAGGCATAGAAGGTGATGACAATCTTCCACCCAAATGGACGTACTGAAGAAAGGAGGCTGATGTGTCATAACCTTGGACAGATCCGAGATGTTTTGTCTCTGTCATGGAATTTTTGTAATAGCAGTTGTTATGCCATTTTGTCCCTGACAGGAAACAGGTTTTCTAGTCCTATTCTGGAAAATAAAGCAGAGGTTTAGAAAGCTAACACAATGGTAGTTTAATTGAGGCCTCTTTCTCTTTTCTTCTTCTCCCACCTGGAGACGTCAGTTAGAGCATGTAGAATATGCCCAGTTACATAGAGAGGTATCTGTTATAATGAAATGAAAAGTACCATGATAATAGCAGGGTGACAATGTCTTTAGCTACAGCAAATGAGTAGAAACCCAAATTCAGCAAACACAGAAATGAAGGAAAAGAGCTGCTTAACTTTGGAAGGCTTCACATAGGCAGGGATCTCCAGCAAGAGATACCCTTGCCTTCACTGCCAACCCTTAAATGAGGTCTGGGAAGGGATGGATCCTGGCATCACCCCTTCTGGTCACTCAGGTGAACTGCATACACCTGAGCTCCCTTAGGTTGGCCCTGCCTTCCCACCAGATGCTCAATCACTGGTTCAGCCCATGACATAACATTTCTGCTAGAGTATCATTGTCAGGCATTGTGGTGTTGG
>VXAB01012914.1:159725-224066 GCA_013399175.1 Odontophorus gujanensis
GTTTTTTTTTTGGTATGTGAGAAATAACTACACTGAATCAATGTGCTCCATGCCCACACAGAAAGAATACATCCCAAAGGGAACAATAGCAAATTCTCCATGGCACAAACTACTTCTTGATAAACCTCACCCTTTCAGTTATTCTCTCAGGCTTGCTCAAGTTTTCAATTAGTTTCTTCAATGACAAACATCACCTTCTGATGCTTTCCTAGATTGAAATTGCATAAACTTTCAGAATCACCAAATAATTTAAGTTGGAAGAGGTCTCTTGAGGTCATCCAGCCCCATGCAAAACTACACTGACTTAAATAGGTTACTTGTCTGAGTCTTGAGTGGTGGTGATGCCACAACTTTGAATCTTTTCCTTTGTTTGACCACAATATAAATATTTTTCCTAACACCTAAATGGAATTTTCCATATTGCAATTGGTGCCCACCACTTCTCATCCTGTTATTGAACACCTTGAAAAGATTCTGGCTCTATTCTTCCATACTCTCTTGTTGGGTAGCTGAAAACAGAAATAAGACCTCCTGTTTGCTATTCTTTCCAAGATTGTCTGAACCTGCATCTTTCAGCCTCATTTTGTACATCATGTGGCCAGTACAGATTAGAAAAAAAAAATCAGGCTTAAGTGGAAAGATGTTTCATAAGAAAGTATGAAGCAGGATCTAAGTAGGAGAGACTTCTTATAGAAGTTTGTAGAGTCTCTAGTGTTAAATATGCATCAAGTTAATGCTATCTGTAAGCTAGCAGGCTTTACAAGATCTTAGTTCTCAGATTGTTTCTCAAAAGAAGTCTTACAGGAAATACTACTCTATGGGATGTGAATCTTTTCAATGACTCCTGCACATTGGGCAGAGACCTGCATAGCTGCTAATGCCCTTATGCTTATATGATCTTGAAGATGTGTTTTCAATGCTCCGCCATGACCATACTCACAGTGGACTTGTTCACACTAGTTGCTTGCTGACCTATAAAGGTAGATGGGGTACTAAAGGCATAGAAGGTGATGACAATCTTCCACCCAAATGGACGTACTGAAGAAAGGAGGCTGATGTGTCATAACCTTGGACAGATCCGAGATGTTTTGTCTCTGTCATGGAATTTTTGTAATAGCAGTTGTTATGCCATTTTGTCCCTGACAGGAAACAGGTTTTCTAGTCCTATTCTGGAAAATAAAGCAGAGGTTTAGAAAGCTAACACAATGGTAGTTTAATTGAGGCCTCTTTCTCTTTTCTTCTTCTCCCACCTGGAGACGTCAGTTAGAGCATGTAGAATATGCCCAGTTACATAGAGAGGTATCTGTTATAATGAAATGAAAAGTACCATGATAATAGCAGGGTGACAATGTCTTTAGCTACAGCAAATGAGTAGAAACCCAAATTCAGCAAACACAGAAATGAAGGAAAAGAGCTGCTTAACTTTGGAAGGCTTCACATAGGCAGGGATCTCCAGCAAGAGATACCCTTGCCTTCACTGCCAACCCTTAAATGAGGTCTGGGAAGGGATGGATCCTGGCATCACCCCTTCTGGTCACTCAGGTGAACTGCATACACCTGAGCTCCCTTAGGTTGGCCCTGCCTTCCCACCAGATGCTCAATCACTGGTTCAGCCCATGACATAACATTTCTGCTAGAGTATCATTGTCAGGCATTGTGGTGTTGGACCTGTGGAGACTCTCAGTGTGTCTTAAATAACAAACTAATCAGAAAAGATTCAACCATGACATCTCTTGAAGTACTCTTTCAGAACTCTAGAATTAAAGGAAATAATGAAAACCTACATCTGTAAAAAAAAAGAAAAAAAAAAAATAGAGCTTTTTAAGGCTCTTTGTAAATTGTTGTCATTTTGACAGTTGTTTTCAAACTTCCAGTTAAACCTGATTTCAAACAGCGATGATTGGATGACCTCAGAAATATGTTAAACAGACACTGTTGTATCTTTATTCAATCTTTGTTCTGTAACTGAAGCATAATATATCCCACCCTTTCAATCACGAGAGCAGAATAGTCACATCCCTGCTTTATCAGTCTTCCTGCTGTAAGACTTTGGTCATTTTTCTTTTTTTTTTTTTTTCCCCTAACACTGAACAACTTTTAGGCTTGACAGACGTTCTGAGTTTCTGATTATTCTTTCCTATAGAGAAAAATTCTCTGTGCCTTGCTGTGGGCTCCGTAATGCAGGAGACATTATTTCAGATGAGACCTTTCCAAAGTTTAGAAGAATAGAAGAAATAGTCACTGTGTCTTATGGCTTATACCTCTGTTTATGCATTCTAGCCTTTTAAGCAGAAACGTATTTGTTCATTGCTGTTATATTTGTGATTTACTATGCTATAAATAACCCAGTATAAGTTTGTCTATTGTTTTATTTGTTTATTGTTTACATGATACTTTATCTTCAATTTGTACTGCAAATCCTGTTTGCCATAGTTTGCAAAAACACATGCTGAGATAGCTAGGTTTTGTAAGTAGTCTAGACATTCACATGATTCTCATTTCAGGAGTTTGGAGCATTTTATTCCATGCTTCCTAGAAGCTTTATTTCATTCATAGAAAAATAATTATTATCTTTATGTAGGCTGAAAGGAAAACTAAGCTGTAAGAAACCATGAAATTACAGTTCAGGGGTAGCTACATTTATGAGTATCAAATTGACCTCAACTCATGTTCTACAGCATAAAAGATACATAGCGTATGAAAACATTATCTTCCTATATTATATAGAATTTTCCATTTACTGAAACTTCTTATACAATATTTTATTTTTTTCTTAATTTACTCTTTATGTCATGATTCCTTACCATCCGCCAGTCAGTTAGGACACTGTAAGTTATTTTCATCTCTTAAATGCCCTAGATGAATAAATTCATAGCTAAATTCATAGACTAAAATTAGATGAAACTCACACATGACCCTCCTTTATCTGTTATATGCTATTTAGGAACTAAAACCTGAAGTTACTACTACTGCTTTTCATGTTACTGTGGCTATTATTTAACTTTAACTACTATTAATAGGAATGAAAATGCTGTCACCAATCTCTTTTTAACAGCAAAAATCTCTTCTGTTTTTCCCACAGCACAGTCATTTCATCCTTTACTGCAAATCAAACTTGCCCACAAAGAGAACCTTCTGCTGTGTTCTTTTGTGACTTTTTCCACTGGCCCAGGGAGCAAAAGGTGATTTCTGAGAATATATTAATTGCTGCAACAAAACATACAACCTTTTAATTAAATGGAAACGTTTACTTGCAAAACAGTTGGCCAGATATTTCTTGAAGGTAATTTCATGTAATTACAATTACAGAATGATTCCTCTTTTCCTCATAAATAACTATCATAAATAAATAAATAAATAATCACACACAAAATCCCCTTTTAAGTATTTGACTTAGTTATCATTTATCTTCATGAGGGTAGTGTCAGCACCTTGTAGTTGTGTATTAAGCTAAGTGTATAATGAGTGATTCATTCTCTTAGCTTCTCCTCAAGGGGGAGAATTAAATGTGCAGTCATATATCCCATTTTGGTAGTGTTTTAATTTTTTTGGAGATTTGTTCAGAAGGTGCCTTAATGGTAGAAAGTTGTCGGAATGAACGACTCAGAGGACAAAGAATTACAGAACAGAACATTATTATGTATCCTAGTAACTATTCTTCTAATCCTGTCTCAGCCTATACAACCACAAAAAGGCATAAGAAGGAATAAAGATCTATTTTCCTTATCTCATGAAGCTGCATGTGATTCTACGAAGTAACATTGGCACTGAGATTCTTAGCTGTTTGAAGCTGCACTGGACAGTGGGTCTTCTCACTGGTGTGGAGGAAGATAGGTAGTGCAATCCCACTTGCAAATTGCTTTAGGGGTTTTCTTTTTGTGAGATAAACATTAGGGTCAAGTCATGCTGGAAGACAGACAGCAATATTCTTTGCTATTCATGGAATGTAGTGCTACCTACCAAACAATAGATGCTAGGTTGTATTTTTGAATTCCCCTTGTTTAAGATCACTTTGCCCAGACACTAATTTTTCATTGCTGATGAGAAGTTGGGCAAGTATTAGAGTCAGTGGGTTGAAGACTGCAGATAGTTCTGCAAAATGCCTGTCTGCCCAAGACCTGTTTTTTAATGTTTTACAAAGATTTCTGTCACCTTCTGTACTTCATCTTTTTTTCATATTTTTGTCTTTTGGATTGTCACTGTGAAAGAAAGGTAATATTCTAGCTAGATACAATCTGTAGGTAAAGCTTAATAGATGTCGGTTCTTCTCCAATTTAATCTTACATGTTTTGCTGAATATTGAGAGAATAAAAAGAAGGAAAAGAGGGAAATATTTGCCTAATTTGAAAGATAGAGTTATAAAATGAGCATTCAACTTGAAGAGAGTGTCAGGGAACAACAGCACCTTATACAGCACTCTAAAAATTGTAAAAAGTACAAAGGTTCATAACATATTGTAAAGAAAATTCTTTAGAAATTGCTCTGTTATCTTGGAGGTAACAGACACACCATATGCTGTGTCTGGCAGTTGCTATGGCAACTACTTTTAAAATTTAACATGGGGAAACTGTTGCCTAAAATCTCTATGACTTGGGGCCAAATTTTCATGATGCTGAGCACCAAGGAAGAGTAAAAACGACATAAACGAAACCTTAAAATATCTTTCCTGCCTGCTTTTGAAATTTTATCTTGAAATACTTATTCATGCTTGTTGCAGGAGATCGCAAGTCCTGGACTCTTGAGAGCATTGAAAAAGGGATTAATGGGTATGGTGCTTCGGCTTCTTCTGACAGGAGGACAATTACAATACCTTAAATTTAGTACTGTGCAAATTACTTACAGTTAAATGTAGGAAAACCTGAATTGTTCATTGAGGCATTTTGTGTATGAATCGTGATATTTATCTGGATGTAGTCTTTTTTTCATTATTTTTTGTTCTCGGAAGTTCTCACATAAAAGTCAAAGAATAGTAAAATTCTTGAAGGAAATAGATGTGAAGATAACACATCTTAATAGTCTGCCTGCACTTTTTTCTTTGGACAAAATTTCAGGTTTTGAATTGAAAACATTCCACCAGCCGTCTGTATAGCACACTTCTGAAGGAAAAGAGGCTGAAAATAATAGATAACTCTGTTTCTACAGAAAAACTAATGCAAATACAATTGAAAAGATCATGCTTATCTTCCCCAAAGAAGGTCTATTAGGCCATAGTACAATAAATGCTGTTACAAATAAGCCCAGTACCTCAGTAACTGGGTTTCATCAGTTCTACCTTATCCTCATACCTTTTTCAGCACCTCATAGAGAAGTCCACTAAGGTAGGAGATAATTTAGCCGAAATACAATAGTAATGTACTGTAGCTGTTATCCATACAAATTACATAATGTAGCCAGGAATAATTTTTTAATGGACTAAAACAAAAGTCACTGAATTGGATGGCTTCTTTCTATAGACTTCACGTGACCTTGTTTCAGGCTCTGCTCATGATGTTGACATTTTATTGATACATATCAGATTAATCATTACTAAAAATACCTCATGTTTTGGGCACACATCGCATAACACTAAATTTTTAAAACTAGATCTTTTTAAAAAGACTTACACATAAAAACCAACCAAACAAGACACAACTTTGATCATATTAGATCCTTGAAAGAAAGCTTAATTGGTCTCAAAGGGATTTACTTCATGCTGTTAGGTCACACAGTGTTAAGCACTTTCCGTAAGTTGCCTCTCCAAAATGTTGTATCCTGAGAGCTATTATACTGTGATTTTCTCCATCACAAGCTGCCAAAAAATCGTCAGTGTATTTGTATTTATTCACCAGAAAGAATTTAAACTACAAACCTATGTAAAAAGTCCACTCAGTGCTATTGGAGTGGGTTAACTTTTTTTACACTGTAAAGAAATGCATACCTTTAAATGTATCATGTTCAAGGGTATGGTTCATCTTTCTGTCTTCCTCCCTTCTTTGTCTGCCACTTATTAATGACATATAAACTTCTTGCAATTTCTATTTTTTTTAATTATTATTATTTTTTATGAACAGAAGCAATGGAGAAGGTTAAACTGGCTTGCAAATAATGTGATATTGACTAGATTATGAAAATGGCACATACATTTATTACCTGATAAATTCTTAATACATAAGGATCAGAAATGAGTAGCAGAGGTTGGGAGAAAGTGTGGAAAAGCTTTTGTTTTTCTGTTACAAATCCTCTTTAAGTTTTGGACATACTGTTGTAAAAAGGCCAGAGCTTCACTGTAGGAGACTAGATTTAATGTGGTAGAGCCAGCTGCTGAAATCACAACTGTTTTCTGGATTTACTAATGAAAAAGCTTCTCAGTACATTCTGTAGTCTGCTGTTGCTTCATCTGCAGGGATACATTGGTTGGCTCCTTTTCTTTTCCCTGCCCAAGCAAATCTGGATCTGGCAGTTCCTGCCATTTCTGTGAGAAATATGTTCCTTGCTGACTGCTTGTTCCCAATCCTGAACTCCATCTCTCTCCCTGTATTATCTGACCTTCTCAACAGTAATGCTCAGAATTTTTGCAGAAGGTTACTCTGCAGTTAATTTCTGAAGGAGTAATGCATGATTTTGCCACAGATTTGGCAATTCTGTGAACTGCAACTAAGTATTTACTTGCAAATGCCAATCCACCGCTGAGTGTACATTTAGGCACTGATGTTCACAGTATAGCTGATAGCTAGTGGAAATGAATTAATCTGTATTGACACATTTGGAAGTTTCACATCTTTTTCCACTTAACATGCTAACGTGATAATTGCTAGACTGATGATTTTTCCAGTGACACGTCTCCTTTTGTCAATATTTAGACCTGTGTATAGAAAGCTTATCTATCACACCTGGCTAATTTTCACTTAATTTAAAAATAAATGGAACATGTTTAGTTTGCAAGGTTAGCAGAACAAAAAGAGGTTTTTATAAACATCTTTCTTGAAACATTCTTTGAAGGATAGAAACAGATAACGACAAAAGGATATAAACTCTGGCTGAAATGAAGCTAGATTCCACAAAACAGTCAATTATTTTAATGCTTAAATAAATCTAATTGAATATTGAAGTTGAAACTTCATTTCACTTACCTTTTGAAAGCAAATGAAAGCAAAGACAATGCCAAATAAAAATAGCAGTAAATACCCAATAAAATCTGAACAATTAATTAATCTGGCATTTTTTTATAGGGTTTATTTGTTGTACACTGTTAGCAATTAGATATGATTTAGTCAGGGAATTAACACAGCTAGTAGTATTTTGAGTACTTGAAAGAACTGAAAAATTGTATTAGCCTTAGTTTTGTTCAGCATCAGTGCTGTTTGCAGGACTGATCCACAGGAATGAGAGTGACCAGACAGACCTGTAAGAGTAGGTATCACAACCTTGAAATGAATAATTTAACCACTACTTAGAATGGCTAAATACTTTTCTGCATTAAATACAACATTTAACGTACACACAATTCTCATTCCTGCCATAGTTTTTCACCTTTCTTTTGATGTTATATGTACTGGGGTGGGAAGTTTATTCTCTTTATTCACTTCTGAGATGAATTGTGTTCACCTTACTTAAAGCTTTTAATCTATAATAGTACCTAGACAATTTTGCTTTATTGTGGTAAACACTGGTATTCTACTCTCTGAGAGAATTCAGTAATTGTCAACTTTTACTTAATTCTAAATGGGTGTGAAATCTTACACATAATACAAGGGTTTCACAGGATTTTCAGTATTATGCCTATGTTATATTATGAAGTTTTGAGGTCGCTGAGTTAGTTAAGATTTTTTTTTCCCACCTTTATCTTCAGATAATGAGAAGCCACTTTTAGATTCTCCTTTTGTCTCACAATCTGAAAGATAGCTAGTATTCTACAAATATGCCACTGCAAATTGGCAGCATGCATCTATACATGAAAGAGGCATAATTTGTACTTTCTTCTACCAGACCATCATTATAACTAGTCCTTCTTTATGATAAATTGTTTCTAATATTACAAACGTAGAACCTGAAAAAAACTTTTTGTCTTATGCATTTTTATGAAGTGTAAGAGTCTTTTTTTGCATGATCGATTGTAACAAGAGCCTTGCTGTTCAACTATGTGCTTGTTGATATACTTTAACTTTGCTTTCAAGTGCACAGTGTAACTTGTGCTGAAACTTGGAAACTGACTGCTTTCACTGATACTGCATATTTGACACAGTGCTTCTTTGATGGAAACCTCTTCACTGAATTTTAGCTAATTCAATGTGTCTTAGAAACTCTGAGCATTGCCATTTGGCTATACTCATATTCCATTTTAATTCCCATTTATTATTTTTTATTTAATACATATTATTTCAAATACTGCTCAGCAAATTCTTTTAATTCACTCTTCGAAGAGTTGCATTTGCTTATGAAATGTCTCGGATATCTTGTTTTTGATCAGATATCAGGCATTCTGTATGTCACTATTTCTGCTTATTCAGCTCCATATATGAGAGCTGCTCTGAAAGTAGTGCCTCTTATTTTATTATGTTCACCCAAGACATCAGAGGTGAATGGTGGTGGTATGGCAGCAGAGGTTGAACTGTCCCACTAGTATTCCTGAGGTGTTACTTTTGGAGAATATATACTTTGGTGTTATTGTGCAGGCCTTAAAAATCAGAAATGTCATTAAGTGGAAAGAAAATGTGCTTGTGCAGTCAACAATCTTGACTGAAATATGCTGAATTGTACTGAATTATTCTGTCTTGCTAATCTTGCAATGGACTTTGCAAGACTCTGGTACTGCTGAAAGGTTGCATCATAGCTTTACTATACCCTACAGAGTATCTGATTTTCTGAGTGCTACTAGGCTTTTTTCAGAAAAATCTGGAAATATTGCCTTAATTTCTTTCAATTCTCTGTCTGTTAGATCTGGAAATATTGCCTTAATTTCTTTCAATTCTCTGTTAAATCTCTTAGTCACCTAGACTAAGAGATTCAGATGTCTTATTTTTGACAAAAAAGAGCAAATTCTCCTGGTCCCATAAATTAGAGGTGTTAGAATATCTGCAGAATGCCAGTTGACTTGTATCCTTTCACAGAATGGTACCCATAAACTTCTATAAGCAATAAAACTAAATTGCAGACCACACAATCAACTTTCAGATTTTATCACAGTTCTACGATACATTTCTGTGTGTTTTATATGCTAAAGTTGTTTGCATAAGTGAGAATCTGAGGATTTCACAGAATCACAGAATTGTAGGGGTAGGAAGGGACCTCTAGAGATCATCTAGTCCAACCCCCTGCCAAAGCAGCTCCGTAGCCCAACCTCCGTAGCCGTAGGTTGCACAGGTAGGTGTCCAGGCAGATCTTGAATGTCTCCAGAGAAGGAGACTCCACCACCTCTCTGGGCAGCCTGTGCTGGTGCTCCATCACCCTTACTTTGACAAAGTTCCAACACACATTTGTGCAGAACTTCCTATGCATCACTTTGTGGCCATTTCCCCTTGTCCTATCACCACACACTGCTGAGAAGAGTCTGGCCTCATTCCTTTGCCTTCTGCAAATTTGTTGTAATAAAAATATAAATTCCCAGTTTTCATCTTTCTCAAAGAAATTTAACATATGGTTTAGATTTTCACAAGAGTTTTAAGCATGAAAATTAAATAAAAGTCTAAAATATACTATTCAACATATATTTTAAAACTATTGCAATTTTGATCCCATGACCAAGTATGGGGAACTTCTGATGATGACTAAATGCTTGTAGTTGATAATGCGATGAAGCAGGGTATAATTTTGCCAAATCCATGCCACTTTTGGAACTACCAAATTTCTCCATGGGTTTGTTCTTCTGTAGGTGTATTTGCACAGAAGGAGAATGTTAGGACTCCGGTAGAGAAATACTTAAACACATCAGAAACTTGCTTTGCCTTAAGACTGGACTGTGTTATAATCACCCTTTACAGCTTCAGGAAACAAAACTCTTGGTTTTGCATTTAAATCTGTTTGGCAATATGCACTATGTCTCCCAGCCACTTGGCTACTTGTAGAATTTGCTGTATTCAGGGGGTTTGAAATACTTTAAAACAAATTGAGCTGAATAGGGATCTTAAACCATTTCCTGATTGGTGTGTCTTCTAGCCCCTAATGTGCCTTTCTAGGTCTTAGTTATTTCCTTTTCATAAAAAAATAATTGCTCTTAAAAATGTCTGGTTGGATTTCTTTTGTGAAGAGAGCTGAACTGAGGAGCTCTAGACAGATTAACTGGACTGCTTCGTTTAGTAGGCTCTCTGAGCTTTGAAGAATGCTTCAAAAGTATGGAATAAAGCTCTTTTTCTTCCTATTTTTACATGGGCTAACAACTTCCCAGTCTTTTAATTTGCTGTCCTGTTGCATTAGAGTTCATTATCTTTGTGTTACAGTTTAGTAATTCTGTCTGAGTTTCTATCCTTTCTCTCTTCTGAGTCCCTGCTGAAAATGGCAATGCAAGTAACACAGCAGAAGCTTGTATACAGACAGAAGATATAATGTGAATAGCGCTTCTCGTGGGAATTAAATGCTGCATCGCAGGGTTTCATTTGCAAATATCTGCAATGGAAAAGCATATTTAAAAGTGCATTCAGATTCACTATTTGGAACCTCCTCTCTTCTGTACTATGCTTGCACTGTTCACGTTATAAAATAAGGGATGCAGTTTGAAGCTGGTTTAGGATTAGACATATAAATTCGGAGGAAAGAAATTCTGAACATGGTTTTAAGGTACAGTAAGGACAAGAGTGACTTTAAATCTACAATGGAATTCAAAAGCAATTTGCAAATATCATTTAATAATATCTTTACTTTAGAAATGAGGAATTCAAAGAACAAAAACTTCAAGTGACTTGAAGCCGTCAAATGTTTTTTGGCCAAATAATGGCAGTCTAAACGTCTTCAAATAACAATTCCCGTATTCCTATGGGAGATCAGGAGATCTGAAACGAGATGATCATATTGGCTTTGAATGCACAGATTATGTTATGAGAAGTCCAGATGAAGTTTTTTGCAACATAATAAAAGGTGGAGAGAATATATATGGATAGTTTATATATGGAACTCCTGCTATTTCAGTGAAATGGCTGGCTATTGTCATTATTAAATGTATTTGGAGAGTTACTAACTGGAATAAAAAAAAAACAAGAGATTATGTGGAAAAAAATACAGTGGCTCTTGTTTGAGATTCATTCCCTGTGACCTTCAAAGGATTTTCAATAAAATCCTTTCCTTTTTTAATACAAAACTTCGGAAAAGCTTAAAATGTCAATGTAGGTGTTTTTTCTTTTAATGACAAAGAATGCAAAACTTCCAGAAAGGTAATCTTGACTTTCAAAGAGATCTTGTCAGTACTGTTGATGTCAGTATCAAAAGAAGTTAATAATTATCTGAAGAAAACACATTTCTCTTAGTTACTTTTTTTCTCATACAAAATTTCTCAGGTTAATCACAGCAGCAGAGCTGCAGGGGTATGTACTGTACACCTTCACTTCTGCAGCACACTGTCTAAATGCTACCAAGATTCACACAGGCAATTATAGCATTATACCTTCTCTGGCATGACTAAACTTAAACTTGATAGGCTGCAAAAAGAAAAACCTAGTAGTTATCTTAAACGTGTATTTCTTGTTCAGTATAATTATACCGAAGTGATGGGCTGCTTTTTTGATATCTATAGGTCATATACTTGGCCATGTTGTACATCATTTAAAGGAGACTATAGCAGATATAGGAAGTGAGCAAGAAACCTATGGAAAATTGTGAGTGAATTTTACTTCTATATCATTAGTTTCTACTTGAGAGAAATAAATCTCAGCATTGCTGTTAAACGTCACAAGCATTTATTTCAGCTAGAATGGGCTCTTTTTTGTGGAGTACTGGTGCTGATTCTGATCCATAACTCACTTCTGAAAGCTCTTAACTCACGAAGCTTCTGGAGGACTTCCCAGCAAGAGTTTACTTTCTAAATGAATTGCCATCAAGATCAGTACGGAAAATCTAGATGATGAAAGAACTAAAAATGCCTTACTGCAAATGAAGCAGTGATCATTCTTTCTTTTCTATGAGGAACAAATGAAATTCTAATACAGTAGTTCCCTTCGGATGCTATTTAAAATTTCCTTCAGAATGCAATAGGATAGTCCTGTCTATGCACCACTTTGGTTGGAATTGTTCATGATGATGCAGACAATGACATCTTCGATTCTGCTCAACAGGAATTATCAGCAGAATAGTGCACAGCAACATTTATTCATTTATTTATTATGTTCCATTTCACAGAAATTTTTAGGGTTTTAAAGCTTAAAAAGGGACATCTTTTTGCCTATTATGTTTCTTTCAAAGCTACATCCATGAGAAGTAAAAGGAGCTTGAAAATGCTATAAATTCAAAATTTTTCACACACTAATTTTCCCTTCTTTGGATTTTTCATAAAGACAAATTAGGCAGCACATTTCTGTGCCTTAGTTTCCTCAGCTGGATAAGGAGGGGAAAAAAGACGCTGTGCTAACTCCCACATATATTTGGTGGGTAAATGCATTTGAAGAGCTTGCATAGAAAGCTTTACATGAGGATATTTACAATAACCATTGCTTTATTTTGCCTGGGCTCTCATCAAAAGAAACACAGGGTTAATTCTGGAAGCTAATTCTTGGAGCTATGCTGTTGTATGAATCTAACCTTGGTATTATTCAGTGCTATGTTCTAAAAAACACCGCAGAGTTTTTTTTTTTTTTTCAAAATAGTACTGTACAGTAATTACAATTGCCATAGAGGCAGGAGCTAAGCAATTAAATTCTCCATAGGTGTCGCATGTAATTGTTCCTAGCGAATCAGAAGATTAAACAGGGCAACAATGCACAGCACAAGATAGCCTAACTTAGTTTTTCCTGCAGAACTGCAAATAGTAGCAAATCAAAAGGCTGTTCTCCTCAATTACCACTGTATGAGGCATCAAGCTAAAAGCAGGCTCACTCTGTAATGTTTTCTATACAACTACAGTATGTACATACAATGCAAGCCTTTATGCACTACCTAATAGACAATATTATACACACAATTATTGCTAACTTTCATTTTACAGGGAGAAATCACTGGTGAGCCTAAGAAATTGGCCTCTCAGCTTCCCCAGCAAGCAATATGTTGACTAAACTAAGGGAACAGTTTTACTTCCTGAAGCCAGTAGAGACTATTTATACTTAAACACATTTCTTCACAACTTACAGTATGTTGTATTAAATGAGAGTCTGTGCACTGGATGGACTGCAGCCTCTGCAATGCTTGCAAGCTAGAGCTTGTGTATCACTTCAACAAGTTTACACATTTCCTCTCTCTCTTTATTGGGAAATCAGCTACCCTGCTGATCAGGAGTCCAACTGGGACTTGAACTGAAGTCATCAGAAGTCAAAAAGCTGAAACAATAAAATGATGTAGGCTATGGGAAAGAAATGGACATTATTGTACTTCATTGTAATGTAGCGGCTCACTCAGTAAATATACATATATATTTTGCTCTGAGCCAAAATTAGTAGTGGTGCAAGACAAAATATGTCATCCACTTTTGCCAGGATTTTATAGCTTCACATCATTATTTATTTAATCAGTTTTTCAAGAGCTGTAAGGCAGCAAGCTATCCCAGTAATGAGTTTCTTCCTGTTGTAGGTTAACTGCTTGTTGAGATTTCCATTCAGCTGGAGAAACCATCTTGCTCTCTGACATGTTTTTACTGATTATTAGGGTTACTGGATATATGGAGCACTGAATTATAATTGGCAGCTATATATTTTTAGTGAGAAAAATGGGAAGTACTTCTCATGAAATCCTTGGGAATTCAGGTGTTGTCTATGAGGAAAAGCTGATTCATAAGATTTAATGATTCACATATCAGAAGAAAATTATAAATCAACTTTCCTATTTATGAAATGTTCACCTGAGGCATAAACAAAGGAAATGAAGTTGTGAACATCCTCTGAACACATAATTATTCATGTTGTTACAGCAAGTTTTGTTTTAATTACCGTACAAAGTCATCAGCTGACAAATGGATTTTAATTTTCAGCATATTAACTTATTTTATCTACTATGTACTAAAAATAACTTAAAAAATGCATTTTATAGGTCTTTCTCTTAGGAATGTTAATAGAGCAAATAATGCTTAGCTTGATCTTATATTAATGAACTGCAAAGTTGAGAATAAGAATGGGGGAAATGACTGTCATTAAATTATCAGAAGGACAGAAAGTGAGATAAGCCTATGTAGTTTAATGCCAGTAACCACAAAGATGCACAATTTCAAATCCTATAATGGCAGAAAGAAATACATTAGAGCACATCAAACTTTTGTTAACTACAGTCCAGTAGGCAATCTCACCCATCTAGAAAGTATAGGTGCTGTCTTTGCAGACCACAGTTATGAAATCTATTTATTCAGCTTCTTGAAAAGACATGAATTATAGCGTGAGCCCTCAAACCATCACAGTCAAGCCAACTGGGGGAAAAAAATGAATTCTCTAAGGCATCAGATATTTGCTGCCAGTTAATTGAAAGGTAATGTCCATAATTCACATTTTCATTAGTAAAAGGCAGGTAAAAGGATAAAGAGAATCATTAAGGAAAAGAGAATCATCAAGACACACTGTAGCCAAGGTAACATCAGGTTTTTGTGGAAATGAGATGCATACTTTTTGCAACCATTTTATTAGTGATGACCAGTCTATGTAAAACACAGATCTTCATTAAATGTATCAGCAAAGAAGTTGCATCTATATTTATTTCTCTAGAAATGTTTTAAACACTGCAGAATGAGCCAGCCTAAAGATGTAATGCAATGTAGATTTTTTTCTTTCTGATTTGCATGAGGTGGTAAGCCACTGTTAATCTTCAAGTAGTAGAAAGAGAAGAAATTAAAAATACACTAATAAAGATATTGCAGTGAAAATCTCTCAGTGACTCAATGATTCGCTCTATTTTTCTTCAAATATAGCTTGATTTGTAGTTGTTTGTACAGTTATTAATAGATCAATTTTATTAGTTCACTGCTGAAAATCCTGATTTACATCTGATACAGTTAAGTGATCAGTCAGATTCAATCACATATTAGTCTCAATTAGAAGGTGACCTCAATATGGTTTTTGACATTGAACATACAAAAAGCATTCTGAAAATCAAAATTTTGTGACATGTCTTGAGAAAAGTAGACCTCAAAAGACATAACTTCACACAGACTTTCACTTTGAAAGCTGATGGTATGACTAAATCCTGTTTCCAGTGAAAATATAACGAATTCCAGATTTACATTATCATACATTTTAGAAATGTAGCCTGTAGCCATCTGATAAAAAAAAAGGTACTCCTGCAAATACAGAAAGAATATTTTAGGATGAGAAATAGTCTAACTTGTGTGCTGAATAGCTATGTGGGAATTTGCTGCAGTAATTACCCTCCTATCATTAGTGACAAGTAATTGCTATAGCAACCCCACTGCCACCTGTCTCACACACACTTTCTCTCTCTCTCTCTTTCAAACACACACACTCACACGCTCTCTCTCTGCATATTCATAGTACTGAAACAAAAGCAGGAAAGCTAGTAGCTTAATGTCATTTATTGAATCACTGTTTTTTCTAATCAACAAAATATAACCTCCTCCTCCCTTGCCAACTCCTCATAAATATTTATTAAAAATAAAATGTTTGTGTTGTAGAAAATAGTGTTGTTCAACCAAAGTATCTCAATTCAGCATTAATTCTCTGAGGGAGAGAAAAGAGAACTCTCACAGCTTGAGTTCTTTTTTGCTTTATTGCTTACACTGGGCCTGAGACTGATTTCACAGGTATGGATGTGAAGTCTAACAAAGACAACCATATAATATGTAAAACTGCTTTGATATTCACAGCCAGGGCCGCTAAAATTAGTTCTCTTTCCTTTAAGCTAATCTAAAAGACCACCTAAATCTGTTTTCTGCGGTGTTCTGTCAGCACCAGGGATCACATGCAAGCACTTACAATTTGTACCAAATATTTTAGTCTCTTAAGCTGTGGGTGGGGATTGAAGAAGAGATAGCAAGGTTTCCCCATGACATCACCTCACCCTGGTTCTGCTCTTCTGTTTTGCTACTGCTCTCAGCAAGGAACCTGACCTTGAAACCTTTAATGATCTACACAATATCAGTTTGTTGTGTTTGAGAATACTAGGTATTTGCTGTACCCTATGTTTAGGAAGTGAAAGAATAGGTGAGAACTGCTGCCGATCCTTCACTTTCATAGCTTCCAAAACCCCAGTCTTCCAACCACAGTTACAAGTGCTCTCCGTAGCATGGTGCTCCTGTTACCTTAGTGTAGGACATAAAACTGGCTATGAGCTTTAACTCCACTAGATGTCCCCAACATACCAATAAACAGCGTTTAGATGTACAAAATTTACAACACTAGATCTCTCTCTAACCCTATCACTCAGAGCACACAAATGTGCAGATGAAATAAAACAGCACTTTAAATATGAAAGAACTGTAAGAAAATGCAAGAACAACACGCCTTGACATACGCCATTTGTATCCCACATGTTTATCCCACACACTGTGATCAAAGGAGACTATTTCATTCTTAATATATGTTGTTTGTTTATTTATTTATTTATTTATTTTTAGTTCATATATTTTAGCATTTTGTTCTTAACACTGTTGAAGAAGAGAATGGAAATCACTACCAAATTGCACTGGTGTTTTTTTGTTTGTTTGTTTTGTTTTTTTTCGGATGGACAAATTATCTGAAATATTATTTCAGATAAAATTTTGAATGGAAAAAGTAAATCTATGCTATACGTTATATGCTATGAACCTTACAGTTTTCAGATTTTGCTAAATAGAAATAGTTTAAAAAAAATAATCAGATCAATGTAGTAGTCTTAATTTAAAATTACATTACAGACTTTTAAGAAAGGAACTGTAAGGCATGTGCCCCCTAACCCACAGTGCAACCCACAGACATCTGCGAGCAATTGGAAAGCTTTTTCTGTATTGTTTAGAAGCAAAAGAGGAAAACTGTTTGCAATCATCTTAGTTTTTAAAGTGGAATGGTTGGCTTGTCTTGGGAAGTATAGGTAGACTTCAGCTTTCAAGAAGGAAATCCATGTTCTGTCCCTCATACTATTTGTCTCATCTATTTCTGATTAAATTATTCATTCTTTCTATCTCAAGACAATATGACCTGTCAAAATACAGGGTTTGCAAGCAGAAAGTAGTATTCACTTTGCAGACACTTGCAGTTGTTCCGTGCTAGATCTTTAAGTAGTATACATTAATCATAGAAATCTGTTGGTAAATTATATCCTATATTTTGTCACCCACATGTCTTGAATTATTTCACATATTTGAGAATTAAATGTTCACTTACATTGTAATTTAAATATTTATACCCTTTAACATTTGGGAATAATTTAAAGACAAATGAACAACAAAAAACCATGAAACTTAACATGCTGTCCCAAAAGCTTTACAGTGAGTTACAATGCTAAAATGTTAGTAATGTAAATATTTACATTATATATTGCTATCCCATTATATTGTTTTTATTTTCATCATAGTATTAATAATGTCATCAAGATAAAAAAAAAAAGGTTACTGAAATTCACCCCTTTTTTAATATGTTATGTGATGTTATTTATCAGTTCTGCACATTGTGATCACTGAATATCAATACAAAGAGATAAAAATATTATATGCACTGAAAATCATGTGTTATAAAAACTGAATCTTAGCACTAGAATACATTTAAATAAAGCTCACGTCACCTCGCATTATATCACATTGCTATCAGAGCAATCTTATATTCTTTAGACTAGGGCATGATTTCAGATTCATCAGCCTACAGACAGGAAATAAATAGGTTTTCTACATATTTTGCTCTATTCTCCTTCCAGTCCTTTCCCAGAATTCCAGCAATGATAAATCAGAACCTGATCCCAACAGATGCACATTGTTTTTAAAACGTTTGAGGTTCATTTCACTCTAGCAGTTAACTATTAACTTAAGATGAAAAGGAGATAAAGAGTGTGTTTAAATACCCATCAGAAATAATATTGTTGCATGAATGAATTGCAAGAGATATACAGCACCCTACCACTACACTCTTCACATTGTGAGTACATTCAGCCAGTGCCCACTATGGCACACTAAAAGCTTCTTGTAACACTGCTCCGCAATAAGTTGAGACTGTTTAACTTTTGATGAAAAAATACCTGTCTTATGGATTTGGACCTCTATCTGCAGTACCTCAGAAAAACAAATTCCAGAGATTTTCCTGAAACTTAGTTAAACAGTTAATTCCATTATACTGTCAGCTCAGTAATGAAGGCACATTTATAAAATTTACCTCCAGAACAACAACACACAACGAAAGACAAAAATATGTGACAGTGGGCATTAAAATCCAGTAACTGGTCAAGAGTCAAGTAGTTAATAGCACATGAACTTGTCATTTTTGCCCCTCCAACTTAAAAGCCTGACCTCTTCTTGATCGCACTAATGTAACAACTCCTCCCAGAGGAGGAGGCAGGAGTTTCCTAGGGTTTATTCTAGGAGATTGTACACTCATATCATCAATCGATGCTTGCAAGAAATCTCACAACAGTGCTTCCTTATTTGTTGACAGAAAAAGTATTTGCAGCTTTTGAGTCCATGGGCAGAAAGGGTGGTTATTTCTCTAATGTAATAGAAATAACAGAAGAAAATATCCAGTTCACACCTGACTGTGGGTTCTGGAGACCTAAGGATCATTCTATTAAAGTCAAAGCCCATTAGCAGTGTGTAAACAACATCTTAGACACTGACTGTTCGTGTTGAATATATTTTTAAATGTTTTCAGTTTTCATTCAAGGCAGAAATGTCAACACTTTTGCCAGACAGTAAAGGGCAGGCATTAAAGGGTGCTACAATCTTGAGGCTGCCATCTGGTATTGTTTGAGTGCCAGTCCTGATGGAAAGGAGAGGTGATACTTAAGAAGGATGCAAAAGGATAGGCAGTGGGAGGGATTGAAGGGGGAGAAGCTTTATCAGGAATTTCTGTTGCTCTTTCACATTAACTTTTCACTAAAATCTTGCACATTTATGATATATATATCATATTTTTTTTTGTTCCAGAGATGAAAACTGCTGACCTCTCAAAATCTGCTTGTTATCTTATGAAATCTCAGTGCGTTATACATGTGATTCAAATACAAATAAAGGATTCATGCCATTTATAACGTCTTCTACAGAAGGCATATTGATGGGGATTCATGAGTCACAAACAAATTGCACATGTGAAAGCAAACTGTATTGGAACACATTGCGCTTCCATCCAGAGACTCCTTTATGAAGCTAAATACTATGGCTTACTCATTATGGGGGAAAACTGTGTTTTAAATGGTAATGGACTGTATCTTCTGGCACAAATGGATGATGAAATTTCATTGCCTCTGTTGCCAAAACACAGGAGAAGTACCGCCGTCCCAGTAGCATGGAAAAGGTTTGAGAATCCACAAGAATGCAGATTGTGTTCTTTCCTCACCTCTGTACTTAGGCTTATAAGACATTCCAAAGTCATTCTCAGATAAGTAGGGATGGGGAAGTGAGAATGTATTTTATCTTTTCTGTTAAAGATCAGTGGTTGTATTTCTCTTTACGTCCAACCACTTTCATCCTTCAAACATTAAATCTACATGTACATCCAGAGACATTTTTTTGGTGAGTTTCTGGAGTTCTATCTGTAATGACAGATACTTTGAATAATTTTGCCCAAAACTTGGGAATTATTTGCCAGATACTAAGCATTCATTCCAGTAACGAAGGCAGATGGATACAAAAAGGCTAACTGTTTTCTAAGAAAGAGTTGTCCCTTATGATATGGTAGATCCAAATTTAGAATAAATTGTACTTCGGTAGATTGAGATACTTAACGGCATTCTAGTATATTTACTGTTATAGCTGAAAGAAAATGTAACAAATACGGAAAGCATTAGACCAAGAAATTAGTTGTATAAATCAGATCAAAATCAACGTGCTACTCAGTGCTGCAAACTTAACCACTAAAGACAGAGGTTTCCATTTTGATTTTCATCTCAAAAACTGAGTTTAAATATTTCCCAAGATAGGTCATTTGGAAAATGATGCAAAATTGGTAAGTTAGTACTATCTGCAGGTTACTTCCATCTCTTTGCAGACTGATCATATTTTTAAAGTGAAAATCTGGGGTGTTGTGTTCAGAGGTTCTCAGGGAAACATTCTGGCACAGGGAAAAGGAAGCTACCCAGGAATTAAAAAAAAAAAAAAAAAAAAAAAAAAAGGCAATTTTTAATCTCGCTTTCTTTGCAAAAAAANNNAAAAAAAAAAAAAAAAAAGGCTACTTTTCATCTCGCTTTCATTGCTAAAATAGAAAACTGGGACAGTTTGTAGTAAGGACAAGTTGGGATAAATTTTCATCACTGTGTTACTTCTTCTATGTCTCTACCCCAAATCTCATTCATTCACATCTAGCTCAAGTCTTGCCCTCTTGTGTCAACATGCATGCAAACAATGTCAGTTTTGACAGCACAACTCAAACATTCTTAATGCAGAATCTTTTGTAATTTTCCAGTCATTAGCTTAAGGATCTCTAACAGAACTTAAGCTCTCATTTCAGAATACATCCCCACATCACAATAGGCTTTCTTTTCTTTTCCATCATTTTGCTGTCAGGACCAACATTTCATCACTTGATGCTTTGAGGCTCAGAACACTATTATTCTCTGTCCTTTTCTACATCCTCCACATGATCAAAGCCTTTCCCTTTGTCTTCTAAATTTATTTTCCTTTATTATTATGTCCATAACTCACCATACCTCTACATCTCACACATGCACACCCACTGTCCTTTTCTTCTTCTTGTTGACTGAAAACTCTGAACATATGACTGTAAAGGCAATAATGATTTTTTTATAAAAGGAAGTTACCTGTTTAAGCTACAGATTTTATCTTTCTCCCCAACTCTCTACTAGACTGTTGCAGTATGTTTCACAAGATTTCAAAGAATGGTGATTCTGGGATTTATAGGAAGAAGAACATATGCTTTATTATCAAATTTTATTATATTATTGAGGAAAAAAGTAAGCAGTAGTGAAAGAGTTATTTTCCAGGAAAACTGACTAGAGCAATAACAGAATAGGAATGCCAAATTTTCTCTAGCTGTCACTTCAAAAATGTATTAGACTTGAGAAGAAAGTAACTGGCAACCCACCACAGAAACATCATCAATTCTTAAGTATTCATGTACAATAAATGCTCAAATGCTAGATTTTCAGGAAGAACATGATATTCAACATAACATGATATTCAATGTTGTGTTCAGCAAAACTGCAGAAAATGTTGATTCTCAGAACAAAAATGCAATCTCTTCAGTGCAGTGGCAGTACAACCTATTCAGTCATTAACAATGGAAAACATGAATGCCTTGGAATTCAGCAGAGATAAAGATATTTTTTTTCACAGCAGAATAATTCCAGAACAGTTAAAAAGGAAGTAGTATACTTACGTCAGTGGATTGCTACCCTGTAGATTATAAGCCTGTGGTCTTAGCAGACTTGGATGCACTTTGTTCTGGACATACCTGAACTTCTTTTGGTGTTGAGCTGGTCCCTGTAAAGACATGTCATTCGAGCCTACCAGCTGCTAGGTAGAGCTGAATCATTCCTAGCACTCACAGTGCCCTGCACTATTAAGTTCAAGTGTGTCTAGTGTTCAGGAAATAATATTACCCAATTCTAAAAGGCTTTTCCTAAGATCTAGAATGTGATATTAATTAGTACTAGATGAATTGTAAAACCTACAGCAGGCATATCCAATCTAGTGTGTGTGGCCCGGCAGAGCTTGCAATGCAGCCTGCCCATTGCCCCACACCATCATGTCAGCAGCTCTGCCCCACCTGGCCCAGCCCTAGGTGTACCCCCATTGCTCAGCAACAACCAAACAGCAGTCTGTGACCGGCATGTCAGGGCCGGAACCAGGACTCAGAGAGAGTGCAGGGCAGTGCCAACTCAAATTATGACAAATAACTGTACACATTTTGATACACTGGCTAAATAAAATCATGTAAACAGTGAAAATTGTGCAGCCTTGCTTTCTGTTTTGTTGAAGGAATTTGAGAATAGGATTCAAGATTGCTGAAAAAAATCGTCAGGTTTTTTTGTTATATTTCCAACTCCAATTTCATTTGATATATATATACATGACCTGCAGATTTTCAAATGGAACCGAAAGGAAAAATTGATTATATCTCTTTACTAGAGTTTCATGAGATCTATCTTACCAGAGGAAAGTATTCCTCGCTTCACAATCATGTCTTATTTACATCATCACTTTTTGATGGTACAAGTATTTTTGAACAACTATTTTCAAGGATTTATTTTCAAGAATTCCAGGAAGAGTAAAATTTCATCAAAAATCTCTGACAACTTACTTGAGACCTCACTAAGAATTGTAACCACTTCCACTGAACCAGACTGATGTATTAGTTTCACAAAAAAAAGGTCAAATATTTAACTAGTTTTATTAGTATTATTATTTTGCTATCTCTTTTTTATACTTTAGTACTAAATATATACATATTATATTATATATATAAAAGGAAGTTTTTTGTTGACTTATGTTAACTGTATCATATATTTTATATTAGGTCAAGACAATTCCTCTTCACTCAGTGTGGCCCAGAAAAGCCAACAGGATGGACACATATGATCTACAAGTTCATAACCTGACAGTATCTGTCTGGACAAAATTCAGGTTTGTGCTCCAAAGCATGTATGGGCTAACCATTTCATGTTACATGATGTGAGATTTTTATAATATTAACAAATATTTTAAAAGTATTTATCATCCAACTGATGATACCATCCAACTGTTTGAATATTAAAAGGGTAGCCATAAATCCATCTATCTTCTAAGATTAGTGCATTTTATGTGTAGGAGCACATGTGAAAATAATCATAGAAAATTATTAACTTTTTGTTAGCCTACTTCTTATTCACTTTCATTGTGTGTGTGTCTGTGTGGAATACATGTGACTCTGTATTGTCAAGGACGTGCATTCTTGTATAAATAATTTCAATAAAATATTAAAGGAAAGATTGAGAAATGTCTCAATCTTTCATATGGGGTAGATACATATTTTCAAGCAGAAAACATGATTTTCTCAAATGATGAGTAAACCTAAGACTGGGAATAAGTTTGGTATTGTTGCCTTTCATTATATTAATAATATTTTATAATTTATAGTAGTGATGCATAACCTTTCATCCATGTTTACAAAGTAATGACATAACTGTTCATGCTTACATGTTAATTAAACATGTTGATGTTTACAATTAGATGTAATAACATAAAGATGGTCTGAACATTTGCCAGTGTATCCTCTATCTGGATCTTCTAAAAATGATATACAGTAGCAACTAATTAGGTGACTAATCTTTATGGCAATTTACAAATGGTCTGTACAGTACACACACAAGCAGACATACATAAACACATTAAAATTCTTACCTTTCTAAACATAATTAGATGGATAAAGTGAGTGCCTTGCTTCTGCCTAAGGCATACTCTCTTTACAGAACACCTGACTAGACTTAAATTGAAATATAATGTTAAGTAACTGTGAAATATTTTATAATATATTTTACATTATGTGATCTTATAAAAATGTTCTTAGTACTGTGATTTGTATGTACATTTTAGACTAGTAGCATGAATCAATCGACTCCTGTAGAGGAATGACAAAAAAGGTCATTTATATGTCTGCCATAGAATTTACATAAGAAAAGATGTTTTTTTCTATTTCAATAAAGAGAAAGGTGTTTCTTTTTCTCTCAAACAGAAAACTTTGAAAGATTTTTTCTTGCAGTGAAATTATAAAGAACAAAACGCTGAGAGTATTGTTGCTTCAGAAAAATGTACAGCACAATCTATAACTGTTGCAATTAATCACAATTTCATTAAAGAAAAAGGGATAAATCGTAGGCTATTTATCTACAAATGAATTTTAATATATTTCTCTTCTTAAATGCTCTTTTTGCGAAAGCTTGGTTAAACTTTTCAAGGGTTGGGGATTAATGTGGCTGCTGTACATTTCTGAACAAACAAACAGTTTATTAAAACTGACCTGTAGGGAACTTGAACACAGCAGGAACTTAATAACCTTTGTTCATTGCAGCTTTACAGAACCTAGAAAAGGGGACAGTGCGTAAGTACTGCTTAAAGCATTTGATATGTTACAGTTGTAAAACTGTAACCATGAGCAGCTAATCTAATTTAAAAAAAATCAGAAGTGATTATTAAGCTTCAAGGGAGCTGTGAACAAGTGTTAGTGATTGAAGAATATGTGGCTCTTCCATTCAAACAGTCAAATTAAGTGATCAGCCCCTATTTAGGAGCCTTTTCAATATATTTTATGCCCCAGGGAATCTAAATCCAACCAAGAGCCATGGCCTGTGGCTGTTCTGCCTACATTTGCAACAGCTTGAGGTATGCCATCTCACATGGCTTAGGGAAATTACTGCCAGCATAAACCAAATAATTCCCTCCCTCTGGTCCTCAAGAATAGCTGGAAAGTGTAATCTCTCATTATCAAACCTTCTGCTTTATTCTGTCCTGCTATACCTCAGTGTCATTGGCCTTGTTCACAGTCATCTCATCTCATTTTTTTAATGTGACAGAATTGCATTCAGTCATCATGAGCTTGACAGATACATATACGTAAAAGAAAAAGTATGAAGGGTAAATACATAAAGATTTAATTCAAGTTTAATACAAATATGTATACATTTTTTGCCCATGCATGCTCACACATCTCATCTGAATAGAGAAAACCTTAATTGTGATGTAACTGTGTATATTCTTCTTTAGAATGTTAAAGGTAGCATCTTTCTTGAAATTTCCTCTTATTTAGTGCTCATTCTCTTCAGACCAATAATTTCTTCAAACATATCCTTTACACTAGCTTCAAATTTCACCATTAAGATCATACCTTGGCTTTCAGTTCTGTCAGGAGCAGTATATCTGTAGCTAAGTCTACTGTAAACTAATAAATGAGTAATCATTTTCTACTGTCATAAACCAGCCCCAAAGCATTATTTTATTGTTCATTTTTCATACAGACAATCTAGCACATATTTACCCAGATAAGGACTTTCAGATATAATTAGTCTACCTTATTCAAATTACTTCACCTGAATCTAATTAGCAACTGGAATGCCATGGTGCACCAATCTCACAACATCTGAGCAACCTGAAAATATTTGGCTTCAGGCCTTTTCTTCTCCTGTTATATAATCCTGAAAACACCATGGAATGATACCAGAGAACTTTTTTCATGAAGCTTCAAAATGTTAATATTGGTCTGGAAAGAATAGAGTGACGAAACAGAAAAGTGAAGCTTCTCTACAGAAAATCTGAGAAAAAATTGAGGAATATTATATATATACAGATGCTAAGAAATATGCTCAATTTATGGCTATTAGAACTGAGTGATATTATTCAGTGCTGAGCTTTCACTGTTACCCAAACTGACAAAGCAAATCTACAACAAGCTGAAAGCCCTACGACTCCCAGAATGTCTTAAGCAGATCTCTTCCCTCTTGGTCTGTAGGAATATCCTATGTTAGCCTAATAAGTAGGAATAAGATCTTGCTTTATGAGTAGCATGGGAAAAAAGAAAGGATATACTCTAATATTAAAAATTAGATGTGCTACAAAGGACAGAACCAAACTACTGATGCTGAAAAAATCTAGAAAATATATTGTGCTCTATGACAATTTATTTTTCTGAGAGCATTTCCATACCCAAACACTAATACTTCTACATAAGACTATTTACACTTTTTTTTTCTTTTCTAGATATGTAGAATGTCATGCAAACATAACGAATAATTATGGTGAAAAAAAACCCAAACAAACCAAGAGAGAAGAAAATATACACCTCAATTTAAGTGCCTCAAAATATATGCTGAAAGTTGACCCGAGGGGCCACCACAAGAAGTTTGGTTTGCTTACACAAAATCAGTACTCTTTTCTCTGAACTGTGATGCAACTAATTTTCAAGAAAATATCAGATGAAAAAGAAACAGTAAAAGATTTACACACACAGTATTATGAGATCCCTTGAACACAGTGCTTTCTCTCAAATCTATTTTGCAACCCATCAATGCTAGTTGTTTCTACCTTTGTCTATTCTCCACAAACTCATCTAATAACAACTAGGGTCAATCCTCTCCCTTTCTCTTTGCCTTCTACAACCCCTGACTGATTTTGAATGAGCCTAGCTTATTTTCCCCCAAAAATCAGCATCCAGAAGCTGTTTAAGATGAAGTAAGGAAATGGAATGCATGTGCCAGTCTGTCTTCCATGCTCCAGTCTTAGACATTAATTCATTTCTACTATGCATATCTATTCTTTCTGCAAGACAAAGACCACCTGGTGTTGTACTTCCTACTTCCTGTTTTCTGGAATAATTTTAATGGACTTCTATATCTTACAAGTTAACTTATTGAACTTATTTGACTCTTCATTAGTTTTACTGCATTTAATGAGATCAGAGAAAATGATAAATGAAAGAAAACTTTAAATATAGTAAAAAATTGTATTATTCTTGTATTAAATGCAATTATTTATTTATCTGTTCTTGGCGTCTGGAGCACCTGTCTTATGAGGAAAGGCTGAGAGACCTGGGTCTGTTCAACCCTGAAAAAAAGAAGATTCAGAGCGGATCTGATCCACATCTATAAATACCTAAGGTGAGGGAGACAAACGGACTCAGTGGTGCATGGTGATAGGATGAGGAGAAGTGGCCACAAGCAGAAGCATAAAAAGTTCCACACAAATGTACGTAAGAACTTCTTCACGTTGAGGGTGATGGAGCACTGGAACAGGCTGCTCAGAGAGGTAGTGGATGTTCAAGACATGCCTGGATGCTTACCCGTGCAACCTGGTCTAGGGAGCCTGCTCTGGCAGGGGGTTGGACTAGATGATCTCTAGAGGTCCCTTCCAACCCCTACAATTCTATGATTCTGTGATTTAAGGTTCATCAAGGGTTATGATATATTTTCTACTAAAATCACCCTTAAAACCAAAAATGACTAGTCTGTGAAGCAGGATTATTAAATCATGCAAATTTCTCTCTGCTGATTTCAGCAATGAGCAAAAGGAAACTTCTGTTGCAATCAAATGTTTGTTCCATGTCCTCAGTTTTGTTCTTTTTTCTTTTTTAAATTACATGCACACAGACAAATATCCTAAGAAACTGACACCAATGCAGACAGCATGATTAACACTCCATACCCAGTATGGTATTTATCACCCATCATATTAACTAGGGCTGTGTAAACTTTCCCCATTATGTCAGTCATTTCAAAGCTGCTATTGTGGAAAGTTAGGTATCTTATGTTTAAATCAAAAATCATTTGACCAACACATTCACTTTCCTCAGCAGTTGTGTAGAAAGTTGTAATGACATTTCACCAGCAATAAGATTTAGTTCAGTAGTAGAAAAAAAGATTGTCTTTGATTAACAAGGAAGACCATACTGATATTTTAATATTGGGTTATATTTAATATATTTAGGTTATACTTGAGAAAGCTGAAGTTTGATGGGCCATAAAGCCTTTGACCATGCAAATATGCCTGGGTGGAGGTATGTATTAGTTAGAAATGGTGTCTAGGTTATTGATCTCTTCTGTTACAAAATTTTTTTATTGCCAAGAGGAATTTAGTTTCTATTCTGCTATTTGATCCTACCACATACTTGCATAGCAAAGTAGATGATCTGTATGGATTGCTGGACTACAAACGAGATCAAAATTTGTCTGGCAGAATATGCCATTCTGACACTCTCCTTGCAATATTGATACATGGTGCTATATTTTACAGTGACACCTGCTACTTTTCTCAAATGGCTGTGTTTCTCTATGTGAAGTTTAAGATCTATTATGAACTATATTTTGGAATGTGAGAACATGGCTATATGAACGACCAATCTCATAGACATGGATTACATGGACACATGTAAATCCATTCTGTAATTCCGCTTTTATACTCAGGTTTTCTGCTTGAAGTTGTGTTTGATTTTAGATATTTAAACATTTTTTGATATTACAGATTTTGTATTCATCTTTCAATTCAGATGTTTTGCAGTGCAGTGGAGAATCTGAAGAGCTGAATCCTCCATCCTACGTTGGATTAATAGTTTCTACTTTTACTGACTTGGTTACAGTTTTTAAATAAACCAACATTTAAAATGAACATGTATAATCCTTGATGATTTTGTTAAAACGGTTTTTTTCCATTCACAAAAATATTTTTTTTTTTATTTCAGCTTTTATTGTGAGTCAAATTTATAAGAAAATCCAGTCACTATTAAAAAATCTCTATTTAATTTTATCATTGAAGTGGTTATTATAGGTACCTCATCAGATATTAAGAACTCTTGACTATTTCCTTTTAGAGGACTGTGGAAGGTAAATAATGTCTAGAAACAGATACAGAAAACTGCTTTTCAGTGTTTCAAGTGATTAGAATCACATGAAGTAGGCCTTAGCCACAGAAGTCTGCTTGATACTGGAAATAAGACCAATATTGGGAACACAAAAAATGAGTTTATAATACTGGTCATCGATACTGTTCATACTGAACGCCGATGCCTGGTGGTTTCTGAATAAAGATATGTAGTGAGGATTTTTTTTTTTTTTTCATTTTTAAATTCCCGTATTTTAAAGAAAATATCATAGAATGACACTACAAAAATTACTTAATTATTTTTTAAGGATTATAGATTAATTTACAAAAGTACATTGCAAAAAACACTATGTATTTGGTTGGTGACTCGAGTGTAAGGGCATGGAAGTTGCACAAAAGGCACCCACCACTGGCCAAATCTGAGCCACTGAGTGATGCTGGTTGTACCTCTACGAGAGCAGATTTAGGAAAGCAAAACAAACTGCTGTGCAGCAGCAGCTGGGAGAGAGAGAATGTGACAGAGAGAATCCCATAGACACCAAGGTCAGTGAAGAAGAAGGGCAGGAGGTGATTTTGGTGGTTGGCCTGAAGCTCACAGTGGAGAATATTGCAGCCCATGCAGAGTCCCCACAGGAGCAGTCCTGGGCTGGTGCAACAGCCTGTGGAGAGGAACCTACAGTGGGGCAGGAGGTCTCAAAGAGCTGCCATCTGTGGGAACCCGTGCTGAAGCAGTGCACTTCTGAAGGCTGGCTTCATGGTTTAGACCTGTCTTGGAGCAATGCTTGAAAAGCTGCAGCTTTTGGGAAGCCTACTCAGGTTCAGTTCAGGAACATCATCCCATAGGAGGGACTCCACATGTAGCAGGCAATGGGAGTTACCACGAAGGAGTGGCAGAGACAAAGTGTTATGGACTGACTATTGCCCCCATTCCTTGTTCCCCTGCATCGCTCAGGGGAAGAAGGGTGAGGAAGGTGAACAGGGAAAGGTGTTCTTGGTTTGCTTTTGTTTTCTCATTGCTCTAGTCTGTTAGTAATGGGCTATAAATTATATTAGTCTCTCTATGTTGAGTTTTGATTGCCCTGAATAGTTGAGTTCTATACAGTGCAAATCTATGTGAACATGGTTGTTCTGATCCCATATAAGAACTAGATCTTGCAACCAAACTAAATGCTTCTGCTGTCAGTATGAATAATCAGCAAGCCACATAACTGGTCCAAAGGTAGTTAGAAGCTGATGCCAAAAAATCTATCTGTTGTGTTCTATTTTTTTTTTTATCCTGTTACTTTTATCTGAACTATTATTTGTTTTTAATGCAGCACATCTTTAAGATCAGTTTAGCTAACTTTAAAACTTCTCTACCTACACCAATTTTAAAAAGCACCCGCTAGTATTTAACTATTAGATGTATCTCATATCATCACTCAAGCAGAACAGAGAAGTTGGAAGATAAATTTGGACCTAAAGTAAATACATTCACTCTGTTATCTTCCTTGACATGCACTGAAGATATCTTCTGCTGACTGAAAACCATCTGCTTTGATTTGATCAAAACAACACTGAAAGGCAACTTTCTGTAAATGAAAGATCAGTGTAATGACAAAGGACAATATTATGTGATGTGTAAAGGCAAGGAATGAAACAGGAAACAGGCACAGAAAAAGGATTAGGAAGGAATTCTGATGGGAAGTTCAGCCAGCTTTGACAGAGCCAGGGGTAGAAGCAGGCAAAGAAAGAACAACTGAAACAAAAATGCTAGGATGGTGTTTCTTGAGTGGTAACAAGTAGCAGAAAGTTATCCTTCTCTTGAAACTTCTTGGAATTAGGAATTGTTTGGGAACTTAAGAGGTGCTTCATCCCTTGGGAAAAAATAAATGTTACTGCCCATGATGCTTATCCATTCAAAGAATAGGAATGGAGAATTTCCTTTTCCCATTACCTACATCAGCTATTGTAATTAGGTTTGGGGTCGGAAATGTGGATTTGGGTGTTCAGTGTTGTTCCTCTTACTGAGGTTGTAATCTCCTCATGTGAAAATTTGAGTATATGGTAACTTTTCTTTGTTATACCAGTCTTGTCACAGGTACTCAGTAAGTGATGGTTACTGATTTCAGTGACTATTATAATGTAGATTTCCTCCTTTTTCCAATCTTAATACTATTTTTAAATCAAGCAACATAAACCTATTCCAGATGGGTTCTGGTTTCCATAAAGACTAAGTTACAATTTGTTTATTATGAAACCAGTCAGTAATGATGGTGTGCTAGGCAAATGATGAATAACTATTTTGCCTTGGTTCTTAAAAATGGTGTTTTCATATTTAATAGTGTGCTGAACAGAAGATATACAGGAACTGGACTTGAAACGCATTTTCTACAGTCATTCTGTGCTCAGAGGAAAGCACTATCCCAACAACTATACTCCTACTAGTTGGACACATGTTAAAAAAGATCATGCCTGTTTTCCATCTTTCTCTTTTGCCCTCAGATATGAAGTGTGAGCTAAATTTACATAGAACTACACATAAGCATTCCTCGGTGTTAGCTAAATATTTCTTTCCTAAGTGTCTTTTTAACCTTTATTCTTTCTGTTTCCTAGTGCTTATTTTCTTATGCTACTATTTTTGCTCCTCCATACTTGAATGATAGAAAGCTGCACCCGCTATCACATGACCTAAATACTCACTTACAGAGAAATATTTTCAAACAGTGACCTTACAGATCAGGCACAAATCTGATAGTAAAAGCCATTCTATTGACGCTTCTCCTTTCCTTTGTTCCTTTCTCCTAAAGAAAGTAGATTGGAAATACAGCAATTATTCTGCCTGAAAATTGAAAGGGTTTTCTGAGCAACCTTGCACAATTGAGCTGGCACATGTAAAAACTGTTTCTGACTCACTGAGCTGGCATATACTGCTAAATCAGCATTGGCAGGGCTCCAGACATCATGTCACCAACACTGGATATTGTACTAAGTACCAGTTCTGAGTATTGTATCTAAATTGGTTTTATTGAGTTGTTTCCTTTAGTGCTGCAAGGTCTGGCTTAAGAAACGAAGGTCTTGGACTAAAAATAAAGAGACCACAGTGTAAATAAATGCCTCAGCTGAGCCATGAGTAATTGAGTATACTATTAATAAGAAGAGTGCTTAAATTTCTTTCAGTGCCCATATTTTCTTACACAGACAGACTTTAATTTTTTAATCATTAGTTATATATTATCTTTATAAAATAGTTCAGAAAGTAAAAAATATAGTACAAAATGTTCAAAGAATGATTACAGACTCCAGTATCCGTGATCTACTGAAGCCTAGAAAACAATCTCTTTTTCTGAAAATAAGTATTTTGTTACTTCTTTGTTGAGGTCATAGGAAAGGATTCCTAAGGAACTGTAAGTAACTAGGTAAATCCTGATATTTTAGTCAATTAGTCAGTCAATTTCTCATTTCATTCTAAGTTATGTCATATTTCCTTTCACTTCCTGTAAGCTGGGAATATCCACAGGGACAGCAGTCATAGTTCAGCTAATCATACAAATTTATTAATTTGCAATAATTAAGTTTAATTTTTCTGTATGCTTAATCTACAAAAAGGGTCACCCACTTTGGACAAGATTTGTCCCCCTTAAGTTTAGTCCTACAATATAGAACTTTCAGTGTACTTGATGGAATGTAATAGCCAAGTCAATAGAAAGGCTCATGCATTACACAGAGGAAGAAAAGGTGACAGAAGTAGGAACAGCAGGGAAACATGAGATATTAAAATAATGGAGCCAGTGACCATACATCCAGAATGCCAGAAAGCCTGGGCAGCTCTGTAAGGTCTCTGAGGTTGTCATTACTGTTACTGACCATGTTAATTAGCTCAAAGGTAATTTGTGCCACCATTCATGCTGCAATAACTATTTTGATTTCACAGTAGATACATCCATAGCCTTTCTGGAAACAGGAAGGGACCATAACAAATCATCTAATTTACCATCCTTTTCAAAACAGAATGAACTCTGTCTGAATTATTCCTGATGTATTTTCTGATATCTAATCCTAATATCCTTCATCAAGGGATTTATAAATGCTCTGACACATTCAAATAATTTGCTTGTTTAATATCTGAAAGCTTGTGGCCTTCTACATTATCAGCTCTCCAGTAAATGCAGAGACAATGTAAACCTCTAAAAATGTGCTGGGAAAATAAAATGCTTGATTATACCCATCTGCAGGTTTGTCAGGTACTTGAATAATCTTGTATCATAGAAAAACAGTGAAATTCACTGGCCTTGGGACAGTGGCGAAATAAATGTAATTGTTTACAAAATAAAAACAATCAAACAAAAGATAACACAAGCACTAAGACAATAAATACAGAAAAGATGATAATACCTGTACCTGGTACTTAGTAGGTTCTAAAAGTTTTTCTCACTCTATTCATATCTAGCTGTCAAGCTAAAACATGCTTCATAATTTCTGGCTGATGTTCAGCCCTGCATCTTCAAGTTGTATTTTAATAGAAAGGAAACTGACAGATAGTGGAGAGTCATGCTTATTTTTACAGCAGATTATCTTTGAGAGCTATTCATATTCAGAATCCCTTTCCCTCCTTTTGTCCCACTGTTTCTGGTTTTCTTAATATTAACTCAGTGGTGAAAAGTTTCTATTCATCACCTAAATTCCCTTCTTTCCAAAATTTGAAAATGCCAGGGTCCTCAAGATATGGTTAGATGGCAATGTAACCTGCTAAAACACTGTTGCTCAGAAGTGGACCACTAACAAAGAAGGAAAAATATTTTCCCACATACTAAAGCGGTGCTCAATCATTGGTACTTTCATATTTACAAAGACAAATTGCTCCATGCGTTTCATGTAAATGTGTAAGTTTTCAACCAAACTTTTTCAAATGAGATTAGTGTTCGCTTTTGATTGTGTCGCTTCATTAATTATTTATTAAGTCATAACCACTGACTTTTGGTGGTATTGAGTTTGGGATGAACAAATTGACTAGTCTTGTCTTTAAAGTTCATGTAACTAATGTTGACTCTACAATATACTGAGGCTAACTGCACCAGTATGTTACCATACTTTACATTTACATGCTGTTTTTCAATGTATAGTTTAAATTTTATTTCCTGAAATTTTAGGCTATTCTTTCTCATTATATCTAACTTAGGGTGGGTTACAACCATATTCTCTCCTTGCTGCCTTCCCTTAGTCTGTTTCAGCTCCCTTCTTTCAACTCATCACCATATATCAGCTGTTCTGTATGTTTTAGTTTCTGTTCTTCTATATGCTGTTCAGATTTGCATACCTTGATATATCTATCATCCCCCATAACTGAATGGTTTTCCAGCTGATATTAAGCAGACCAAAATAATAATTCAGCACACATTAAACAAGAAGGTATGAGATTTGGTGTTTCAGATCTTGTTCTGCATGCTCATGCTCTGTTTGTACAGCTGATCGTTGTTGCTTGCCTGTACGTAAAACTTTGGCATTTGTTCCTGTAGAGCAGGAACCTCTTTTCAACATCACCTTTTCAATCTACTAAGAACATTTCAAATGTTTTCTGTTCTGTGATCCAAATCAATAGCACTACTGAACCAAACAGGACAGATTGTTGTGGAGCTTGTACTAATGTGTATCTTTCTAGTTAGTGAAAGGGTTTTCATTTCACTTGATAGTGACTTTGTTATTGTATCATTACTGGCTTTTAAGGATACAGTAGAGGATGGGACTGCAAGTCTTATGATAATAAAACAAATTAACTCTCCTGATTATATTTACATACAAACAAGCTTGTACATTTTGTCAACATCATTGTCAGTCTATTGTGTCAACATCTTTTAACTCACTAAAGCTACATAATGTAAATGTACAAAGGTATTTCAGATGATTGAGCATTATTTTAGTCAAAAATAAACTTAAAGACATAAGTATTTGTTGATACTAGAAATGTACTCTTCCAGGGTTTGTTCATGCATCTTTTCCCACAAAGAAAAATTTCTCTGGAATCATTAAGTATTTAAGAATCTGACTTGATGAAACCTGCAGTGCCTTAACTGTCCATAAATAACCAAAGTAGGCCTAATGGTTTCTGAAAGAAAAATGCCAGACTTATCAGTAGAATCCGCAGCTGTAGTTTGCACACTTTTTTTTTCTGCGGAATAACTATTTTTTACACCTTGAGCTGATGAAGCTGTGCATGCTGAAATCCTTTGAAACGGTTGCTCTACTTAGGAGTAATTTGACCTCAAGGAACTTGGTTAAAAGGGAAGTAGTCTTTCAATCTTTACTGCTTTGGAAACAACTTTGGTTGCCACTTTGAAAAAAAAAAAAAGGATTTTATCTTTAAGAATTACATAATATAACATGAAGCATGATACACTGTAAGAGTTTTGCTAACTAATGATGTGGTTAAATAATAACCACAACTTAAATGCTTCAATTATTTTGAAAAAAATGGATAAAGAAGCATCTTTATATGTCCATGAGAGGACACTGATAATGACCATATATAACAAACGAAACACTCCTACAAATCACTCTGCTCTTGATCAGTTTTATTCAGAACACAGACTCTGATTTTGCTTTGGAAATCTTTATAACTCCTGTGACCTATACAGTTGAAAAAAAAAAAAAACCCATCCCACAGCTATACTTTTCTGAAAGCAGAACAAAGAGAAGAAATAACATACCTTTCACAAGGGACTTGGTATTATCTGAAACCCTATAATCCAAATCTCATTCTGTTTCTTCAATTGGTTGAGTGATTTCAGTAGGCGTGCCTGCAACCTAATCAATTTTAAAACAGTTGTAAAAATAGATTTCATTCACTGAAGGACATCCTACTCATGAATTAACATCAAAGTTATTAAACACAAAAGTGGTGTGATGAATTACAAATATCATGATAATACCATACAACTTACCCTAACTGTGATATTTGGGGGTAACTTTAGAACTCCAAACTATCACTGAGAAATAATGTATACATATAAAAATCTGATTTTACATAGCAGCAGAGAAAGGATTTTTCCCATGCCATGAAGATCTTGTGAAATGCTATAATAGCTGGTTAACACTCATCTGGAGATTTTAAAAGGGTGTTTATAGATTTAAAGCATCAGAATCATATACAGAATATGTTATAGCTGAGATTGGCTACACTAGCCTTGCTAATAGTTTTTCTAATGCATGCTTACTTGATAACAAAATATGTTTCTGTTAGAGCTAATTCTCAATATATAATACATCTGTGAATGGTAACAGCAATCATTCTTGGTGCTTTACTAGCAATAGTGCTTCTGGCAACTACAAATTACATTAAAACACAGTAAGTATAGAAGATTTGAAGGTGATGGAAGCCTAAAATGAAGCACCTAAAAAGAAACGTTATAAGTATTTTTGAATTGAATATCCTCCAGTTTTTCAGAAACTGTATTAATTTCAGAAAAGTATTAATTTTATTATATGTGTTACAATAAACAAATTGGAAAAAATTTCCATCCAGAAAATCCAGTGTAGAAATTTTCTTGCCCTCAGTATTCCAAACAGAGAAGGATCAGGAATGGAAATGTTGTATCAGTGCAAAATTCAAGCTTGTGCTTAGTCATGCTTCAGAAAAACAATCCCAGTTTTATTTAAAAAAATGCATTCAACTTTATATCTTGAACTAGAAATTCTCTACGTTTTCAGTCTAATTCGTGTCTCAGACAATTGGCAGATACACCAGGGGAAGTTACAAAAACACACCTGAAATTATCTACCTAGAAGAACAGTCTTTTTTTTCTAACTTTCTGCAAGCTGCTTTAGGTTTAATAGCATAGAAATTTACATGTCTTCCAAATCTGATGGTCATCAGACTTTAACAGTAACTCATAACAATGTGTTCCCTAGGTTGAATTTCCATGGGATGTATTCTGCTTTATTTTACCCTTTGTGTTTTACTCTGTCCTTCTTTTCTCTACTGAATCTACTGATCTTTCACATTACTCAAATTTGTCAAACCATTTACCTTTATTTCTGTAATATTTTTTGAAATCCTATTCTATTATTGATGCAATCTTTGACATAACAGGGCTGAAATCAGTTTAGCAGGAGAGTATACTACTAATTTATATACACTGTGTACTATTTCCTTCTCACTCATTATGTACAACAAACTTGATTTTCATTGATGACTTGCACACAATGAAATCATATATTTCCATTTTAATAGAGGTATTAGAGAAATATGTTTAATCCAGGATTTCTAAATGCTTCTTGTTTCCAGGTCATCATATTTTCATTTCCTTCCCAAATACAAGTTTCACTTGAACAACATTTTAATGTACTATCTGTGTTTCGTACTGAATTAATGTGTCAGCATTCAAAAAGTTCCCTCTACTAGTTATTGAATTTTTAATGGTTGTGGAAAGGCAGAACCTTGTAGATTTTACTTTATCTCAGCAGCAGCAGATGAGAACTTACTTAGTAGATTAACAGAAAGTTGTGATACCCTTATCTCACTCTGTTGACTGGGTGTTTAGTCCATATTTCCATTCAGGTGGGGTTTCTACATATATAAGACTTTTCTAAAACTATTCCATGCATTTCATAAAACTAACTGAAATAGGAAATCATAGAATCATAGAATGGCTTATGTTGGAGGGGACTTATTGCTGGAGACAGAGGTCCAGGTGGAGGAGGTTCCTTCCTGGTACATCTAGGAGCTATCAGCCCAACAAAGGCCCATCTCCACAGGGCCAGAGAAGCACAGCAGAGCAAAGGCATGTAGGGACCTGAAAATGAGGGTTGAAAAAAGGCAAAATATGGGATACTTTGCCCCAACATGCAGGTGTGAAACCTATGAAAATGAGTCAGTGCTGGAATATCTTTTGAACTGAAGGGTATGGGACATATCAAGAGATTCAGGGGAAAACCATTTGGGGATTACACAAGATTTACTGAAGGATGTCTAGAGGATGAACTAAAGACAGGGAAAGATAAAAATTTGAGTGATTTTGGGAGGAATCAAAGTTTCTTCAAAGTGTGATAAAATGTAGGGACAAAAAGATAGAGAAAAGGCAGATTAAGTGTAATGAGTTTGCTGGTTGGCATACTTATGTGTCAGTGCCCTCTGCCTGATCAGTCCTTTGACTTAAAAAGTTACTTTATGTCTCTTCACTACAGAAAGCTGACAAAAAGAAGTGTTCCATATTAGATCCATTTCAAATCTGAAGTTAATGTAGAAAGAAATATTACAGAATATGTACACAAAGAGGCCTCTACTTCACGAATGGAAACTAGATGCCATAGTGCTGACAATAAATGTAAAATAAATATAAGGAATTTATAGACATTTGTTATCAACTTCATCCTACGCAGAATCTATAGCTGGCTCATAATTCAGATAATGCATTTTTTCTTCACAGTGGTTTCTGAAAAGTTTCAGTACACTGAAGATCCAGTGAACAGTCAGTGGAGTGTCTGTAACTTTGACAAACATTGAAGACCTTCTTGTGTGAGGGTGATGATGGAAAAGCTAAAACTGTAGCCAATTACAGGATCACCTTCACATTCAGTGCTGTCTGCAAACAATAGCTTTCCTTTTATACACGCTGTACATCCAATTGTTCTTAGAGTGGGGTAATTAAAGTGATTAAATAAGCTCGTTAAGAAGTCATATCTTTTCAGATAACATGTCAATAACTTGAAAACAATTTATTCATTTATTGCATATTTAGTGAGTCGTTTAAAAAGAGTTTGATGCACGCTTGCATTGAGATTTCATTCAAGTTTTGAAATGACAGATTTGCACAGCAACAGCAGTGGTTTAAAGAATCAATACTTTCTTGGCAACATTGATATCAAGACATTAATATTGTTTTAAGACTTTGCCTGTGCATATACCATATAGCTTATATTTAGAAAGAAAGTCCTACTGGGATTCTATAAATCTGCTAAGTGGTCAGACTAAGTGTGTGACTCAGGAATAAATAATGCTAGGTCAGCTTCATATTAAAAAGATGGAATGTTTATTTGAAATGTGGATTGTTTTTTTTTCCTCTTTATTATGAACAACTTTTAAATTTTGCTTCTTGATATATGCTTATACCTTGTTCTACTTGCTACTTTTCAGGATAACACAATCACTATGGAAATTATTATTGTTTTTAATTCAAAGAAAATGTTTTATCTTAGACTTTCAGACTGAGGCAATTTTTATAATTTGTAGAAATGTTTTGCGATGAAACACCAGTGTTTGCAATTTTAGTATAAATGTGAATCTTTGCATAAGTGTCATGAAGTGACAGTAGAAAATAATATATGATTTTAGTTGTGGAGAAAAGCATATAATATTTGTTATACATTTTTGCATTCAATTAGCATCCTGCTTATCCTACCACGGGCATAGCTTCACGCTATCGCACATCATTCCAAATGCAATGCCATGGCTGGTAATTGTTTAAAGGGAGCTTCTACTGAGGCCCATTACTTACTAGGTCTTACTCAGACCTAACCTATTTACCTCTTGCAGAAATGTTGCATCAAAACTGTTTTAACAAGCGATAGAGATATACCATTCTACTAGACTGCATTTCTTGATTCAAGGCAAAAGCATACCCTCCCAGCTAAAGGTTAAATCTCTGCTCTGGTATTAAAAAATAAACAGCTGAGATCCTCTGAGTATTGAGCTATTCACGTTTTCTTATGAGTCAAGACATAAGCACACAGGCTCACATATATGAACAAAAACAAACAGTAGAAGCTTAATGATTTTAGCTGGAAGGTATCTTGAACATTTGGGCAGTATTAGTTGAAATTATTATGCTGCAACAACACCATCCTGCTCACTAGGAAGGAATTCAGGTATGCACATGATGAGTATGTGCTACCCATCTGCCGTCCTCATCCAGAAAGTGCAGAACTTGCACGAGTATTTTGCTTTCTTCCTGACTTCTTAAAATGCAGAACAGATTCAGAACTTAAGAACACAAGAAAAGAACAGCCTTGTACTTAAAATCTATTTTCCTTTTCGAAATCTTCAAGTGTACAATGAAACCATTTTCAAAATAATGGTTTAATTCATTTGGGAATAGATGTATATATATTCATTTTATTTATCTTGAAATAGGTCTGCTATTTCGAGTTTTAGTTAGGAAGGCCATTTTTTAAATGACATACATACCCAAATTTGGTATTCTTCACTTTCAAAAAAACATTTTTACTCTTTGATTTTACTAGCTAATTTAACTTCTGCAAGTAAAATAAAAACTATGTTTTTCTCGTAACACACAGTTCCCAGTGAGTCTTTCATGTTGCAGTCCCTTACTTAGAAAGTTTATGTGTTATCTGATAAATACAAGTGATTTTCAAAACCAATATCAACATAAATACCATTTAATCAAAAAGTTAGTAATTCACAGGGTCTTGGGAAGCCATTGTCAGTCCTGTAACAGACAGTTAAAGAGGAAATAATTTTGTTTCTTTAAGAAGATGAAAACTGGATTATAGCATTTGTATTGTTTCATGACATAGGTATGTATCTGTTTTGTTTTCTGTTTTTTATTATGATTGATATATATAAACATGAAAGGGTATTAATGGAAACTCAGTTTCATTTTAGAGAATATAAAAACTGACAAGTTTTTTAAAAACAAAATCATTCATGTAGTGGTGTGTGTTTGAGCATTTGTGCCAAAGCATGCCTTTAATACAAATGTTTAAATGTATTTCTATATACATGAAGCAAACTAGAGCCTAAAGAAGATGAATTGAGATGTTCTTCCCTCCTTATTGAAGTTATGTGATTATAGGCTAGACTCTAAGAAGTGAGAGGCAAAGGAATGAGGCTGGACTCTTCTCAGCAGTGTGTGGCGATAGGACAAGGGGAAATGGCCTCAAACTGAAGCATAGAAAGTTCCACAAAAATGTGTGTGGGAACTTCTTCACAGTGCAGTGACGGAGCACTGGCACAGGCTGCACAGAGAGGTGGTGGAGTCTCCTGGAGACGTTCAAGACCCACCTGGATGCCTACCTGTGCAATCTGGGCTAGGGAGCTGCTTTGGCAGGGAGGTTGGACTAGGTGATCTCCAGAGGTCCCTTCCAACCCCTACAGCTCCGTGATTCTGTGATTATATAGAAATAATCCAGCCCCTGTGCACACTATGCCAATGTAACCTTAACCTGCTTTGATTTACATTCAGAATATGAAAAATGTATCTTCACTGATAGCACAGTCTCTTAGATAACCAATTATTGGCATTCAAAGACTTGATCCTACGTATTTACTTACTAATAAAATACACTTGAAGGAGACTAAAATATTACATATCAGAAGACTGAGATGGCAGGGTTGTTGGTATTCTCACCAAATGTTCCAGTTATTGACTCTTTCACTCATGGGACTGCAAAATTTCTAGTGACACAGAAGAAATGCACATTCAAAAGAAATCCTTGTATTCCACAGAAATTGAAACTTTTTCTAAAGAGGGTGGAGCAAAACATATACATCATCCTTGTCAGATGCTTTCTTCCTTCTAGCAGCAATCAAACTGTGTTCATGTTTGGCTCCGGTAGAGACAAAACTGCAATAGCATGCTGTTCTGCTGGGGGGCTGAGCCAGGAGCTGAGGCAGGAGGGCTCCAGGAACAATGTCCTCGTTGACAAGTGGCACAGTCCCACAGCAGGAAAACAAAGAGAGCAGAATACTTCTGGAGACAGTCAGTCAACATGCTGGGACAGAAGACAAAACTCCATAAGCGTTGAGGCAGGTGTGAGGTCAAGCAGGGTCAGATCAGTGAGGTACGTGGCCAAGTGAGGACCCAGGGCAATCGCCCAGCTTTAATGCAGCTCCTGAGTGAAAGGGGTCAGCCCCTGCTAATGCTTCTCACAGCTCTTTCTCAAACAGCTCACCAATTCAAGGCCACACAGCTGCACTGTCTCTGCTGGCTCTAAGCCCAGGCAGCCAAAGCCCCAGGAAGAGGCTGTGACACCAGATTCCTCTTGTTTATTCTTTTCCATACCCTGGTTACTGTTAGTAAGTGGGAAACCAAAAAAACTTACAATTTGGGCACTATTGTGAGAGACACTTGTAACTCAGTAGGATGAGAATTTGTATTCTTTTTTACTTTAGTCACCCCATATATGTGTCAAACACATATTCTAAAGCCTCCTCGTTATCTCTCTGTAAACCTTTGGTTATTTGAGCAGTTACCTATAGATCAAAGGATCAATTTAATCTCCAGCTGAGAAAAGGCATTAGATATTTGTGAAAGTTGTGCTCAGTTTTGTCAGTCCATTTCTTTCCTAATGCTCATAAAATATATATATATATTTAAATATAAACAAAATACAGTGCACAGTTGTTTCTGGTTGTTGCCTTCATGTGCTCAGAATTTTTCAAGCATGAGGTAGAGATATGGTCTAAGAGCTTTTATTTTGAATGGAACATGCACATTGATAAAATGTTAGGATCAACTACATTTTTAAAATTTGAGTGACCCTATCTTAATATTTTAATCATTGCAAAGATACTGCAACATCCCTGTTCGTTTCTGCATCAGACAATGAAACTCTAGAATAATTGTTGCCTTATTGTATGTGCTTGTATTCAAATAATTCTACTTATTTCTGCAGTCTGTTAATCAGCTTCTAGATTCTACAAATTAGTGAAACACTAAGTTCATTGTGATCAAATTCACCTGAAAAAGGCAGATATATGTATCACATAAATCCTTCCAATTCGAAGTGACACCCGTAGCTCAGGGCATTAGCATCGGATTAGACTTAGTATACAGTGTAATTGTTTATGCTGTTTTGCAGCGTAATACAGACAAGGCTACACAATCAAAGCTTTCACAGACATAAACAGACATCACACACTGTAATTATATTTGTCTGCAAGATTATAATAATCATAGATGGCAGGTATTATAAAGCAGTTCCTTTTTTTTCTGGTTAACCCATTCAGTATATATATTCTTACTCCAAAAGTAGTTCTCAATCAGGAGGCAAAGCCCTGTTTGTGCTATATTCTTGTGATTAGAATTTTCTATAAATAGAAGTAAAAGCAAAATATAAGTTTCCTTTTGCCTTTTCACCTAGTGTTACAGTGCATATTTCCTTTTTGATTCAAATCTCCTCTGACTCCTTATCTGAGATGTCAACTTTCAGAAGTTTAAAGTGCAAGACCCTAAAACCACTTCAGAAATGATCCTCAGATAAAAAAGGTATATGTATGATCTACAATTAGCACAGTGTCATATTGTATCACACTGTGTAAGTTACTGAATGCATGGATGCATAATGCTTCTTATGCCAAATATAACAAAACCTAGTTTGTTGTGCTGAGATTACAAAAGGAATAGACATCAAGAAATGGAGAAACTGGAAATACCTTTGTATACTAATAAAAATAAGAATTTAGCCTATGCTTCCATTTATTATTGTGAAAAGAACCTTGACACCCTCTTGTGCAGACTCATTACTATGACAGCGATGAGAAACTGAAAGAATATGAGGAGTGAAATAACTAGAACTACGTAGGATGTGGCTTATATCAAGACATTAAAAATCTAGGAGCTGATCTACAGAGAGAAGTTAGAAAAGGTAGTTAAAACAGTCTGAGCAGTATTTGATGTTATGCAGAGGACTAACGGCATAATGGTACAGAACAAAGAAGCAATTTTTACTGACTAATCTAGGGAAAGTGACGTGAATAAGAGATGAAATGTAAGCTTATTCTCCCCCAAAAAACAGTTAAAAATAAATGAAAACAAACGCATGCTTTTATGACCTGAGCCATCTGAAACTTGTACTAGTTGATTGATCTAACTAATCTTTATGTGATCTTGAGATCTAATATTGGACAGGGGAAAGATTATAAGCAAATCAAAATATTTTCCAAAATTAAATTTTAATGTGTGAACTATTACAATTTTTCAGTAGGTTTGTCCAGTGCAGCTGAGCCTGGTATCGATTATTATTTACATTATGAATTTGTTTTTATTCTCTACATGAAAGTGGTTTTTTTTTTTGTTTTCCCTCCTTCATATTTCCTGCTCATATTAAAACTTGTCCTTCCGTCAGAAAACAGACTAGTCACTTTTCCTGAAACAGGGTCAAGAAACTGCTTCAAATCAGCTCTCCTCTTTTCATTTCTAGGTCTTCTGTTTAGGAAGTTAGTAAAAATATCTAAGTTGTTCTAATAATGAAAAATATCTTGCTTATTGTACATAAAGTATGATTAATAACAGAGATTTGAAGGGGTGAGTTGGTGCTACACAGAATATTTATTTGCTCTGCTGAGTATCAGTAGGGACTTTAGTCAGGAAGAAGAGGAACAACGACAAAGGCACATGAACTTCTGTCAGCTACTTTTTTGATACATCAGTATTATCATCCTTCTGCTCATTTTTGAACAAAATAATTCAGCACTCTGAGAACTACTACTGTATAGGAAGAAAACACAAAGCAAGCCTCTTCCAATTATTTCTAAGTATTACCACATCAAGATTTTTCTTCTTTACCAGCAGCTGTATCCTTTGCAGGAACATTTTTTCTGCTTCTGGAAATGCTGATGCCAGATACTTTCGGCATATTAGGCATCCCTAAATGGAACTGTAGCTTGGCATATTTACCATAAATTGCCTAAAAGGGTATTTGTTTATGATCTTATTAACATAAAGTATAATTAACAACAGAGAATTTCTAACCCTATAATTATTCTAAAAAAAAAAAAGACTAAATTAATTATTACATTGAATTGTTATGTCTGTCCATTTACGTATCACATCTGTCACTGCAGTGTGGACTGTGAATATAACTGCTGAGGTGTTATGACTGCAAAGATAAGTGATTTCAGTGTTATATATAAATTATACTAATCTGATTAAAAAATGGCCAAATACTTTTAATACTGTCAGGCAGAGGCTTGCATTAAAAATTTTGCACTCTATTTTTACTCCGAAAAGGCAGAGAACACATGTAGTAATATTATATAGGATGACTTTTTTTTTTTTTTTTGTCCATGAAAAAATAGTCTTAAACAAAATATACCTCTGACAGAAATTTCAAATTCATTTTAATGAGCTTTAGAAGAAGTGTGAGCACAAGAAGCAAAAGCAGTTTGTAAAACTATCCCTTTCTTTTAGCAACTACATGCATTTTTGGTGGAGCATGAGCTCTTATGTAATATGCTATATACATAACATAGTTAATCTGATATTAAAAAAGTAGTGCAAAATGTTTTGTGTGACTATATTTAAGCATTAAATCTTCAGTACTTGCATAAACTTCTTCACAGACTGATCTGTCAGCACATTGCTTTTAGGCCTGGCTGCTAATTAAATCACACAATTTTGCTGTTATCTTTAAGAATTATCATTTCCTACACAAGCATAGTTTTCCCAAAATAAGGAGGTTGTTTCCTTGTGGAAAAAATAAAAAATAAAAAGACTGAAGTAAAACAGCTCTGCTGGATAGCTTCTGAAAGCTGACTTAGGTTGCTCCACTGCTGTATCAAATACTTTCCATGACAGAAAGCTATTGTAAGGATATTACTGCAGTGTTCTTGTCATTCCTGTTTGCCATCAGGACTTAGTGGCTCTCAGTGGTAACAATCCAGTCACAACTGCCTAATGGTTTGCTTCTGGAACCTGTGACATACAGTGATTGTAACAAAAGTGTGCAGTTTTCAGCTCCTGTGAAACAGTTACCCTGAAGGAATACTTTTACAGTAGAAATTAGATTGAACAGTGAAAATGTGAAGAGTGACTCTCAAAAGTCTTTAAAGAACTTCAGTCATAAATAAAACATGCCACACATCTACTGACTCAGTATTTTCAAAATAAATGAGATTTTGTCATTCAGCCATACTTTACAGCAAAAGAGACTAATAAAATGGAAGGACTTTGAGAAATTATGGATGCACCCAAAAAAAGCTGAATAATATTTATTTTTTTGTAACTCCAAGGGTTATTATTGAACATACCCTTTCAGCTGAAGCCTAGACACAGAATGCGAACAAACACATTGGATTTCTGAACAGTAGATGGTGACTTGTCTTCGAGAAAAAAAAAAAAAAAAGGTAAGGCTTCAGCACTTGTTAGCATACAATACTTTGCAACTGATTTCTGAGAATGAAAGTAGAATATTGTATTTATTTTTCAAATTATTAAAGAATCCATTATAAAACCCTCAGTAATACATTTCCTGATACGGAATATACTTTGGTTATAATCCTAACTTGCATCTTTTTAAACTAGATCATGAGGTTAGCCTTCCAAGTCCTGAAAAATGTGAGATTATAAAAATAAGAGAGGCTCCAAAATGAGTATAAAACTAACATTTATCAACATCATGTGAGGTTTGATGATATTTGATATTATTATATGCATAATTTCATTGCTGATTAAAAATACATTTCTGAACTTGTTCTCAGAAAAAAAGTGAAATTAATACAAGCACAATGGAAGGCATCACAAGATCCATTTCAACTAATGAAAAATAGAACACAAGGCTATTATTGTACTTGTCTTGGATGTTGTTACATGACTGCTGATTAAGATATGCTGCTCAAAACAAGGCAAAACACCAAAACATATAAGTGCTTGAAAATATCCAATGACATTTAATAAGGCTGTCAAGGATGCAGTTAATTTTAGCACAGTGTACAAAGCCAAGAAGACTGGAGTAACCAAATGAAACGGCTAGAAAACACATGAGGAAATCAGTCGGATCTGAAAGTAATGCTCCATCTACATTTTCAGAGGTGTTTCAATATCATTCTTGTCTTCTTATTCAGATTTTAATCTGGATTTTAGTCTTTCACAATAAAAAAAAAAAAAGACACATTTTTTCCCTGTCCTCAGGAAAGTAGAACATCTCAATAATCCCTTTGAAGTGAAGGATTTTCCAAGAGGCAAGCACATCTAAAGCCTCTTGCTGCTACTGCATATAGAAAGAAGGAAAGCATGGAAGGCATGTTTATGGGGCAAAGATACGTGATAGTGGTAATGGATGGAATAATCAAGAAAAGGACTACTGACTGATGAAGAGAACAAAAAACATCCTCCATCTTCTACATTTACAAAAATAATGTTAACAAATTTCCATTAATAGATAATCACAGAATCATTAGGATTGGAAAAATCCTCTAAGATCATCTAGTCCAGCCGTCCACCTATCACCAGTACCTACCTCCAATACTGCCCACTAAACCGTGTCCCTATGTACTACATCTACCCTTTTCCTTAAACACCTCCAGGGACAGTGACTTCAACACCTCCCTGGGCAACCTGTTCCAGTGCCAACCCACTCTTTTGGAGAATAATTTCTTCTTAATATCCAACATGAACCTCCCCTGCAGCAACTTGGGGCCATTCCCCCTAGTCCCATTGCTAATTACTCAGGAGAAGAGTCTGACCCACACCTTGCCACAATTTCCTTTCAGGCTGTTGTACAGAGCAATAAGATCTCCCCTGAGCCTCCTCTTCTCTAGATTAAGCAATCCCAGTTACCTCAGCCACTCCTTGTGACACTTGCTTTCCAGATCCTTCACAAGCTTTATTGCCCTTCTCTCCAGAAAAGGCATTGATGTCTTTCTTGTAATGAGATACCCAAAACTGAACCCAGTACTTGAGATAACAGCCTCGAGATAACAGTCTCACCTGAGTACAGGGAGACAATCACTTCCCTGGTCCTGATGGCTACACCATTTCTGATGCAAGCCAAGATGCTGACCATGTGGCACACTGCTGGCTCATGTACAGTTGAGCATCAACCAACAACTTCAGATGTTTTTCCTTTATGAATATTTCCAGCCACTCTGCCCCAAGCCTGTAATGGCGCATGGTGTTGTTGTGACAGAAGTGCAGGACGCAACACTTGGTATTACTGAACTTCATCCCATTGACCTCAGCCCATTGATCCAGCCTGTCCAGATCCCTCTGAAGGGCCTTCCTACTCCCAGGCAGATTGACTCTTCCTCCCAGCTTGGTGTCATCTGCAAATTTACTGAGAATGCACACAATCCTCTTGTTCAGATCATCACTTAAGAAACTGACCAGGACTGACCCCAATACTGTCCCCTGGGGAACACTACTTGTGACTAGTAACCAGCTAGATTTAACTCCATTAACCATCCCTCTCTGGGTCCACCCATTCAGCCAGTTTTTCACTCAGCAAAGAGCGTACCTGTCCAAGCCAAGTGCTGCCAGATTCTCCAGGATAATACTGTGGGAGACAGTGTTAAATGCTTAGATAAAATCTAGGTAGACTGTGTCAACAGCCTTTTCTTCATCCACTAGATGTGTTACCCGGTCATAGAAAGAGATGAGATTGGTCATGCAGGGCCTGATTTTCATAAACTCATGCTCACTGGGGCTCATCCCTTGGTTGTCCCTCATCTGCCATGTGGTTGCACGCAAGATGACCTGTTCTGCAACCTTCCCAGGCACCGAGGTCATACTGATAAGCCTGTAATTCCTCAGATCCCACTTATGACCCTTCTTATAGATAGGCATTGTACTACGAAGTCTCTAGTCATCTGGCACCTCTCCCAGGTCTCCCCTCTGACAAAAACCACTGATCATAGAACCATAGAATGGTTTGGATTGGAATGGACCTTTAAGATCATCTAGTTTCAAGCCCCCTAGTATAGGCAGGCTCACTTGCCACTAGACCAGGTTGCTCAAAGCCCTGACCAGGGGTCTACCTGGTGGGGGATGCATGATAGGGGATATGATAAATCCACTCGATGCTGTGATCTTTGGCCCAAGTATTTACAAGAGAATTTTTGAAATGAGTTCCATTATCTAACTCAATTCTTTCTGGAGTGTCATGTCGCCACAGGACTTGTTTCTCAAGACCTAAGATGGTGTTTCGGGTGGTAACTTTGCCAATCACATCTTTTGGGATGTGACGACGTCCACAGCAGCTATTCCAAAAACCCATCGGTACCCCTTGGGATCCTTAAAGTGCCCCCTTCTGAGATAGTTTATATCGAGTATGCATGGAGCCCCCAGCCTGATCTTGAACGCCTCCGAGGAGAGGGCATCCACAATGCAGTACTCCAGTCGGAATCTTGTGAGAGCAGAGGGGCAGAATCACCTCCCTCGACCTGCTAATCACACTTTGCTTGATGCAACCCAGGATACAGTTGGCCTTCTGGGCTGAAAGACTATATTGCTGGATCATGTTGAATCTTTCATCAACCAACACTCTCAAATCCTTTTTCTCAGGACTGCTCTCAAGCAATTGTCCACTCAGTCTGTATCTGTGCTTGGTATTGCCCTGACCCAGGTGCAGGACCTTATACTTGGCATTGTTGACCTTCGTGAGGTTGGCATGGACTCATCTCTCAAGCATGTCGAGGTCCCTCTGGATGGCATCCCTTTCCTCTAGCATGTCTACTGCACAACTCAGCTTGGTGCTCTTGATTCCACTGTCCACGTTGCCTACAAAGACGTTAAACAGCACTAGACCCAGAACCGATCCCTGAGGAATGCCACTCATCACCAGTCTCCACTTGGACATTGACCTGTTGACTGCAACTCTCTGAGTACTACTGTTCAGCCAATTCCTTATCCAGCAAGCAGTCCATCCATCCATCATATCCATTTTTCTCCAATTCGGAGACCAGGATGTCACGTAGGGCAATGTCAAATGCTTTGCACAAGTCCAGGAGCACAAGATGGCTGCTCTTCCTTTATCCATTGATGCTGTAATTTCATTATAAAAGGCCACAACATTTGTTATGACTTGCCCTTGGTGAAGCCAATCTGGCAACCACCACCTTGTCTTTGTTTTCCTTGTGCCTTGGAAGGGACATCAGGAGGATCTGCTCCACGATCTCATCAGGCACAGAGGTGAGACTGACTGGCCTGTAGGTCCATGGATCTTATTTCCCTTCTTGAAAATGAGCATAATGTTTCCCCTTTTCCAATCAGTGGGAACTTCACCAAACTGCCAAGACATTTCAAATATGATGAATAGCAGCTTGGCAGCTTCAGCTGCTGGGTCTTGTCAGGTCCCATGAACAATAGGATGGAAGAGACAGGTTATAAATAGACAGAATCACAGAATTGTAGACAAATGATAGATGGTGGAAAGTGGTTTGGCAATCATGTTGCCAGCTCCCTCGGCACTCTTGGGTGGATCCCATCCAGCCCCATGGACCTATGGCAGTCCAGGTGGAGAAATAGGTCTCTAAACATTTCCGACTGAATTGTGGGGGGTTTATTCTGCTCCCCACTCCAGACTTCCAGGTCAGGAGGCTGAGTACTTTGAGGATAACTCATCTTAAGTCAGACATAAAGAAAGCATGGAGAACCTCTGCCTATCCTTATCCTCAGTGGTCCTTGCCACATCCAGTAAAGAATGGAGATTCTTCTTGGCCCTCTGCTTACTACTAATATATTTGTAAAAACATTTTTTGTTGTCCTTTCCAGTGGCCAGATTGAGCTTATACTGAGCTTTAGCCTTTCTGATTTTCTCCCTGCACGTCGATAGCAACTTCATTGTATGCTACTTGATTTGCCTGTCTCTTCTTCCACTGGAACTGAATTCCTGAAGCCCCAGCAAAAGTTCCCTGTTCAGCCACAGTGGTTTTCTTCCCCACAGGCTTGTCTTATGGCACATGGAGACAGCCTGTTCTTGCATCTTTAAGACTTACTTCTTGAGAAGCATTCAGCCATTGCCCTCCAGGGTTGATTCCCAAGGGACCATCCCTATCATTGTACCAAACAGTTTGAAGTCTGCCCTCCAGAAGTCCAAGGTAGCAGTTCTGCTGACATGAAGAATCTCAGGCAGTATTAGGTACATATAGTCAACTTACTGTAAAGAACCCGCTTTATTTAGCAGAGGGGGTTGGACTTGATTCCCAGAGGTCCTTTCCAAACTCCTATGATTCTGAGATTCTGTGATTTTGATATCTAGCTTTGTGCTGAAAACAGATTACCTGAAGCTGCTGTGTTTTGGTCAGTTGCCTTGGTTGTAGTTCAGTACAGCTGTGTCTCCACTGACACAGGATATTCAGCTTTATACAGATAAATTTTCAATGTAACAAAAAAATTTACCAAAAAATTAATTGCTATATAGAAATAGAGGACCACACTCTTGAGATATCTGTACCAGATTCTGTTCCACCAACAACTCTTCTATGAAGAACTCAGATCCTTATTCCACTGTGAGAAGTGCCTGTCCTGCAAGTTCTGTCCTACGACATCAGTTTTGCAAGATATTTTGCACAAAATTTTCAGTGGAACTGCTGTTAGAATATATTTAAATATTGTTGTATTGTCTTCCTATGAAGCAAGACAAACTTTCACCAAGATCAAATGAACACATTAATTACAAATTTGAAGGAGGTACTTTCAAACAGAAAATGTAGTAATATTTTAAAAGCATAAGAACAAAAGAACAATTAAATTACTAAAATAACGAATGCTGACTCACTATCGAGACTTTTATGTGAAAAGTAAGGCTACACTCACATTGTCACCAGTAATAAATGTAAACTAGTGGGCAATGACCTTCGTTTATAGGTTCTCTCATGCTAACAAAACAAAAGGTATTACCTTGATTCAAATAAGATTAGATTGAGAAAACTGCAGTCTAAAGAGGTTGAAAATCCACTGATAAAGAAAGAAGAAGAAATAGAGAGATGGGTTTCTGTGAGAGTATCTCCGAGAAGTAGAGGGGAAAAAGTTAAATCCACAGATGCCAAGAATGTAAGAACAGCAACTACTGAAACTCCACAGGCTGAAAATGGCCCAACATATCTGAGATGAGAGTGGTATGCTACTTTCTTGAAACTGAGAGGTAGCCACCATGCAGATATGTAGTTGATACATATACATACCCATTTTTGAAACTTGTTCTCAGGACGCTAAACTTAAAGAGCATGACAATGCTTTTATGTCTACATGTTTTGACTTGACACATTGAAATACGAGGAAAAATGCTTGACTGGTTTCTTTTTGCGAAGAATGGAGATAAGTTTTCCTTCTTAGTTCCTAGCATTCCATCTCATCCATCCTTAAGTCCATTTTCAAGTGATAAGAATGCTGAAGTCAGAGCTGACACTCAAGAACTGACCCAAGTGGAGGAAGAGTGCATTACAGCTGAACTGTACAGCAATAGTAATTTTGAGGTACGTGTGGTGATCAAATCTATCTGAAAGTCAATACCATGGCAGGCATGGAAAAGCCAATTCATGACTTCAGTGTAAATGCATAAATATACAAAAGTTGATGTTATATGTATATACTGAAATGCATCTGTGTGTGTTATTACAATATATATAGGTGGGGTTGGTCAAATATTTCTAAATACTGTGCAGAAACAGATGTATTTTCTGTTTACAAGCATTTACATTCCTACCAGCACTGTGGAAGTACTGATCTTCAGAGAATAAATCCTTTCAAATTGAATGAACTTCTTTTCATTTAAAGAAAAATTCACCATTTTTCTTTAAAAAATGTAGATATTCAACATTAGGGTGGAAACAGGCTATGATCATTCATACACCACAAATTGTAAAGAATTCATTAACAACCTTGGACTGAACTTTGTTAACATAAACAGTTGTTAAAGACTTTCTAATGGCGAATAAATCTAACCACATGAGTATCCAGTGTGGAGGACTCTCTAGGCTGTGCTCACTTGAGCAACAAGAAGAAACATTCGAAATGACCCTGCCACCATTGTACTAACAAAGCTCTAACAGAGTAATAGAGACTGCTCTGACCTTATGGCACAAATTAAAATTACCTCAGGCTTCCTTTAATTTAGGCCACCCTGCAGAAGCCTCTGGCAGTCACGGATTATTGGATGAAAGCAAAGCAGCTTACTGTGAATGGGAATTCAGGAGACCTTCATTCAATTCTTGACTGTACAACAGAATGTTTGAGTGATATTAGGAAACATTAGTCTTTTTGTGCTTCTTGCTGCTGTATTAAGAAGCAGCTCACACTAACATTTGTGTATTTTATAAATGGGCTATGCAGTGAATGTAGTTTTTTTTGTTTTTTTTTTTTAAACCTGATGCATAAAGCCAGAGAAGTCTGCTAACAGTTTAGCAGCCTTTGGTTGGTCTGTGGCAGAAGAGTCCCCATTTACAGTGTCAGTTTAGAGCTTTGGTTGATCTCTGAGTATATGCTTCAATGAAATTATCTATACCTATATCTATAGACATGAATGGTTCTCCTAAGAAATATCCTAGGAATAGATTTACATACATGTATGGATTCATTTCCTGGACTGAGGCAAAAGTTCATCATTTCTGATGTGTCACAGTTAACACACTGTTCAGAGAAAATTTGGAATCAATCAAAGTCCAATATGATGCGATCTTTTTGTTAGAATAAGGTCACTTAAAGCTATCTAAATTTTATTACCATTTACTAATTGTGATCTTTTCTTTTAGTGTTCCAAAATTAATTACAAAATTTGGAATTTCATGGATTTTTATTAAGTTTTAAGAAAAACCCTGACTTATATTTCAACCTAGCTTGTATGCATGAATTAAATAAAAACAGAATGAAATTTTCCCCAACTGATTTTTTTTTTGCTGCAGATTGATACATTATCCTTGTTTACTCACACACACTTTATTAAATATAGTTACAAATCTTTGAAAATAATATTTCTATTCATTACATTACCTGTAAAATAATCACATCACATGGTGTAGACAGACATAAGGTAATTCTTAAGTTCTACACAAAACAGAGATAATACTTGGTATACCTAATGCAAAAGAAGCAGAAGATGTGATGTTTTCAGGTATATAAAATATTTATGGGCTTACCATAACATCAGCAGTACTGGCAGACTACTCTCAAAATGCTTCAGAGACTTCATTTGATTTTTTAGTTGATACAGGTCCAAAATGTTGTCTTCTGACATCCAGGATGGAAATCTTCTCTTAAACATAACATTGAGAATATTCTAGTGTTTTTACTCTGGAAAAAAAAAAAATATAAAAAAATATATAAAAGATTAGGACTATTTCCACTGAATGTCCCTCTCATGGATAAGAAATGTGACAATGGATGTCGAAGTAAAATATTACTAATAGCATTCTGGAATTAGATTTGTAGATTTTGAGTCTCTTACCAGTCTGTGTGGATTCATGAGAGAAATCATATCACCTTGATTTTGTTACCTAGGTGGTGTTTGCCAAATTTTAACAGAAATGCACTTCCATTTCCTGTACAAGTAAGGATCTCTGAGAGTATATATGTACCTGTCTGTATGCACATGAAATCAGATTTCAGTTTTATGATTCCAGTTTGTTCCCTGCAACAACTGAAATCACAGATGTTGCTCTATGGTTGATCTGCCATATTACATGAAATATAGAAAAATAAGATGAATATTAACATTTCTTCTTTCTTTGTTAGCTACTGCAGCTCAGCAAAATTCTTATCAACTCCTGGAAGTTTAATGTTGGAGTGGCCAACCTTTAGTGAAAATTATTTAAAATAAAACTCTGTCATACACATTTTGTCAGAGAAACACTGAATGCAAAGATAATGCAGCTTCAAGTGTCTTGTTTCATAGTCAACAATATGTCCAGTACATAAAGAATAATAACTTTTTTATTATTTATGTATTGCCATAAGTGTAGATAGGCTAAAAGTCAAGGCTTATGAAATTATTAATGAACCAAACAAGAAATATTTTCAACATACTCAGAATACCTAACCTCACTCAAGTCCCAGCTGAGGAAGAAAGTGAGCTCAGAGCAACTGGGGAGCTATGAGAAAATTAAACATGCTATGAATGGGGCAGACATAGCCCAAGTGCACAGCTGTTCCATGTGGCTACAAAAAGCTAATGCATTAAATAGTTAATCTTTCATTAACAGTGTGTAATCAGTTGGCATGACTCGCTCAAAACACAAGAAAATTGGTGACTGCCCCCCTGAGAGTGCAGATCCAAGCTTCAGAATTATCAGTCTGTGGAGAAACCTTACCTTACTGTTTTAGACACAAAATATGGTAACTACATTTTTCTTTTCTTTTTCCCAAATGGATAAGATAAAGGAAAGAGAAAAAAAGAGAGAGAAAAAGGGAGAAATCAAGAAGAACTTTTCCCTTTGTTGGAATTGAGTCTAGGATCAATACTGAGTTATGAAAAGACTTTGCAGATTAATCTGTGGATTAATACATTTCGTCAGCAGTGCCTGCCATTTCAAAGGATCAAGAAAAGGCTAGGGGACCTAGATCAAGGCAAGAATATTCTTCAGACATGCCTCTTCCTTTGGAAGAATGCCTTTGTTTACTCCCTAAAGGAGGTGAGTCCAGCTTGTGGTGTTGGTGTTGATGTATAAGGAGGAATAAGGAGTGAGATGGGGGATGGGACTCCAGGAAGACTCTTCCACTAGTTACAGCCACTGGGGTTTAATGCGATCTATAAACTCATCTGTCTGTTTACATACCAGCAAATGATACGTCTCTCTGATCCACTTACATTTTCAAGCCTAATGTATACACAGGGCACTGATGCTGTGTATACAAGACACAGAGATAGCTGGGGGCTGTGTGCTGTCCCTGCTTTCACAGCACACTGTCACTCTTATAAATAAAGCATTCGCTCGGGAAAAGAGTCTGAGAGCCAGAGAGCCACATTGCGTGCAAATCCAGCTCAGTGCATAAGCTTACTCGAGGTTGAGGCTAATCCGAACTGACATGTTACAGTAAAAGTACTTTATAAAATCAATATTAAATTCACAGCCTTTGACATCCCGGGACATCAAAGATAAAGGGGAAATAAGCCGTGGAGTAAACAGTCCTGCAGCTATGCCAGTTGCTCAAGGAGAGCAAAGGGATACACAGGAGACCATGGGGTAAATTAGTACAGTGCCAGTCTTGTTTTTATACTAAGGTCTTGACATCAATGAAAACATTATAAAAACAGCACGCAAACTCTTACAAACAAGAAAAAAATATTAGCAAAGACCCAGCAGTTACAAATTCAGATAACCTCTTAAGGTTAAAGGGATAAAATGCAAGCCACAGTATTAGTTTCCTCTTTTAGTAAAATATAACTAAGAACGATAAGATAACAATAACAAATAATAATAAAAAAAACCAGCAATATATCACTGAACTAAAGAGCCACTGGAGTAGAATTTCACTGCATCATTCCAACCTGATAGTATAATTCCCACCTTCTGTGATGTAGACCCATGTGTATTCTGCAATTGTCCAAACTGACATAAAGCCAGCCATTGTAATGTTTGTCCTATGTGTGTGAAACACAAACTGTGTGGGTAATTCAGCCAAGGGGAGAAGGGCTTGAACAAACATGGAGCTACTTGCTTAATCCCAGATCCCAACTTCCATATGTAAAATGACAGAAGTGATACTGTAAAAAATAACATTGACTTTAAGTAAAAGAAAAGTGAAGACTAAAATAAGTTAATAACTGGGAAATATATTTTCTCTCCCTACCTTCTCCAAGCCATTACTTATTGTTTGGAAAATACAGCACGTACTCCTGATGCAATTTGTATAAGTTAGGATGATAAGTAGGTGACTCCATAACAAACATTGTCATTACATGAATTGAAAATTTTCCCTGCCATTTTGTGGTTTTTGTGTACCCAAGTTTGCAGCTCTAATGACTCTCTGTGGTCCTTGTGCCAATCTTATGAATAGACTTGTTTTAAGTAAAGTGTTCGATACGCAAACACATCTAGTCAGAATAGGTGTTAAAAAGGGGGAAAAAATAACTCTTGTATAGTGAAATCTGCTAAAATTAGAGTTTATGAGATATAATCACTGACTTCCCACAGTAAACTTCTAATGCATTTCTTACTACATGGGAAAACAAGACACAGTGATTTCCTCAGCTATGTCTCCCTGCTTAGCGTTTCTGATGAGACAACTGGTACAGTTTAGAAAGAGAAAATTAGTAGGCTTGTTAGAATAAAACATGAAAAAGAAGGTGCAATAACAACTATCTTTACTTCATGTCCCTTCAAGACAGATTCCTCTCCCCAGTACTTAGGAAGACCCATAGTTTCAACAATATTCAACCCTGAAGTTAGCAAGAGCTTAGCACTTAAAATGACTCTGAAAAGCTTTATGGCAAATGTAACAGAGCAAATTAAAAGAGAAAAGATTGTAGCAGTGATGCTGGGAAACTGGTAGACCAAAGCAATAATTAAAAGAGGAAGTCACCTTGTCTCTCCTTTCAGGAGGATATACAAATTTTCAGTCATTTAAATGAATAAAAGTTTTAGTTTTTTACTACTGACATCAATATTTATGAGATAATACAGGCAGAAGAAACAATATTACCACTAAAAATCTTCCATTAAAGAAAATATCAGAAAAATGTATTCTATCATCTACCCTCAGCATGTATCTGTGATGTAAAACTGGTTTTATCAGGATGAATTAAATATTAGTCAGTAAACAGAATGGAACCATTTTAAAAGCTGTTATGAAGACTAAACAAACCTTTAGCCTAAGGCTAGTGTCTTCATGTGGGAAATAAATAAAAACAACTAATTGCCTCATCTAAATATATTGCTGGGCCTCAGCAGTCAACAAGTAATAGCATCCACGGCTGCCTTTTTGGAGTTTCATGTGCTTGGCAACCTACCAGTTACAAAATTAGGAGGGTTCCAAAAGCTGGATCAAATAATCACGCTATTCACAATTTTATCATTGTAGAACTGTATGGGAACTGTTGAATCTCGGCCTGAACCACTAACTGATCACCAGAGGTGAGCACTGAGTCAGCTGCAGGAGCACTGGTGAAAGCAATTCACCTGTGTGACCAGAAGCGGTGGAGTCTCGCTCCACCTCTCCCAGACCCCATTTAAGGGCTGACCACCACAGGGGAAGGGTCTCTTGTTGGAGATATCCTCCCCCCATGGAGCTCTGACCATCAGTGACAGGTGAGCCTTTCCTTATTTGCTGGTTGTCCTTATACCATCTGGATAAGCCATACAAAATGTACCATTCACCTTTGCTATTTTGTGTGGGTGCTGTCCTCTTGGGTTATTCACCCTACAAGAACAAAACTTGAAATTGCTGATAGTAACAGCCAGAAGTGAAGGCTTATCAGCTTGCTGTACTCAGAGGCGTGTGGGATTCAGTCCAGAGTTATCCGATATTTCAGAAGGAACTGATTATATCTGATATATCTGACCTTGTAGAAGAGTTATGATGAGAGATTTAAGTATGACAGATAGCTTAAGAGGTACTTCTCATACCAAATGGAAACTTAAGAATGCTAAGGAATTTTTTGAGAACATAGAGGAAGGCAGGCATTTATTCAAAACTACTGAAGACTTGAACAAGCTTTCTAATTAGTGGATTATAAAGAGTTTACTTCACAGTGTTGACTGCTGCTACTCCCACAGTCCCAAAAAGATAAAAAATTCCTACTGTTGTATTAGGGGCTTAATCTTCTGTATTCTCTGTGGTGTTTTATGACATTACAGAAACCATAAAACTAATTCATATACAAAAAAGGGATAAAATATTGAAACAGTTTTTTTTTCTTGAGGTGACTACTGTTCACCTTATTAGCTGCTGTAACACATCATAAATATTTTTTGTTCTGCTCTGTATATATTTATACGCTATACTTTATAACCTCACCTGAACAGCTTGCAGCAGTGTACTAAACAATATGAATAAAATCAGTTACATATTATTTGCTTTTTCATCACCCCAAAATAAGAAGTTGGTGCCTCATTTTTGTAATGCTGATGGGATTATTTCTAATATTGCTTTGCAAATATATTTTTGAATGGATATTTTTGTTGGATATATTCACTTGGCATCACAAATTTCCGTGCTGCTGTGAACTTAAACCACAGACGGTAGCATTAAAAATGTCTTTTATTTGGATGGAAGATTTCTGGAGCTTCTATTTCTTCTGTGCATTGGTGAGTCCTATAGAATGTTTGAGTAGTTCTGATGAAGATTAACTGACAAAGTTAATAGAGTCCAGTTTGCCTAAAAAGCAGATTAGATATTTCTACATTGTGAAGAATGTTTTGTATCTGGTAAACTAAACTAACAGAAATGGTACAATTGCAGAGGTGTATGTGATATAGAAGCCTATTGTTTTGGACTTAAATTCAGAATTGATCAACATATAGTCACATACAGTCTTAAAATTGCAGAAACTTAACGATAGTGACTGTGAGTCAAAAGAAAGAGTGTGAAGTACGTAAGTAGTTAGAACATCAGTTGCTTGAATTATACTCATGCTGGATACCAGTTTGATTTTTAACTGGAAAAAAGTTTATCTAGACAACGTCTACTCAGAGATAAGGACTATTCCATGTTGAAGTAGTAGCATAACACTATGTTTCTGCTTGTTCCTTCAGGAAATAACACTTGAAATAAAATGCTTTCTGCAAAGTATCCTAGAGGGCATAACAATATTCACAACATAAAATAGATAGACAATAAATATTCAAAACATTACACAGCATTAAAAATTCATATAACTACAAATGCTAAATTGAATTGTACACAAATAATTTATTACAGCTCTCAGAGTATTTTTGTTATAAATAGCTACAATATTAGGATAGTAAATCAATAAAATAAAGAAATATGCACAAAATGATGTACATTCTTGATAATATGTTATTCAGAAGGAATTCCTTCTGTAATATCCAAGTCTGCTGAGCTCTGTCCCTTATTTTTCTAAGCAAGTTTAGAGTTAGTGTTCTACAATTACCTATTGACCAGCAAAAAATTGCCACATATTCTTGCTTTAGAATGCAAAAATTAAGTATTTCCCTCTGCTTTGTGTATCCAGTTCTCTTGTCTACAATAGTAATAAGAGATCAGATGGGAGACTGAGATATAGGATTTTGCTTGATAGTGCTGTTTTTAGCTCAGCAAGCCATGGTTATTTATGGTTCATTTCCAAGCAGTCATGCGTAAGTAACTCAGCCATAAGGTCTATGAACTGCAGTGGACTATTGTACTAGTAGCCTTTTACTTTATATTCTGAAACCACAGATAGAACCAAAGAGCAATTTTTCACTACTAGATATTGATACATATAAGTGGTCCAAATTAGGTGACGCATTATCATAGCAGTTACTAAAAAGTCAAAATTTGCATATCATTATTACAGATTCATTATTCAAGAATATGTAAGAAAGCAAGGCTATACATAGGGCATCACAACTATACCCCACTATCACTGAGCATTAATTAAATAATCTGAATCTGAAGTGACATTCTTTGTCAGAGTTGTGTGTAGGAAGCCCCTATTATTAATTATACTCTTGAATAGCAATTATCCACTTTTATTGATACAAAAGCTTTCTCCTTCCTGAAAGGGGTGAAAAAAATGCAAACAAGAAAATATTTTTCTTTTTGACTGAGATGTACTCTGTCTTTAACATTCAATATTATCTTCTAAGTAATACTTTTTCAGATAGTGAAGAAAATATTATCACTTCATCTCTCATCAGTTAAATCTCTACTGTACAGACTGTTCATTGATGAAATATTAATGTGACCTCAAATATGCTGGAAAATTAAAAGTATTTGTGAATCTCATTCTAAATAACATCTCTATGGTAACTGTACTTTTATAAACCAAAAATTGGAGTAACAGTCAACTGTATGAGTATGATAATTGTAGTCAAATATGTAAAATTAAACTATGCCACAAAGTGTTGCCTATTTCAGCATGATGTTAAATTAAGAAAATAAATAAGCCAAGTATAAATATAGATGACTCATTTTGTGTTTTAAATGTTCACAGCTTCAGGTCTCAAAGTCATTATGTTTAATCCAATTTCTTCTCAGCATTTCCTCCTTCATTCCAGGTTTCCTTCTGCATAACCAGAAAGTATTAAGTGGAAAAAGTCTAAAAAGGTCCTTTCACAGTGCATATCATTGTTTGCATATTGTAACAGAGCACACATGGATAGCACCACAAATAACACTTGCTAAAAATAGTGAAGTTGAATTTACACTGATATTGTAGACTCAATTTCAAAATGTTGATGTGTTAGCAACATCAAAAAACAAGATTTTTTTTAAGTAAGAAAACTTGAAGAATTATAGAAATGTAAAGTCTAAATTATAGAAGTTAAACTACCTCCCTGTATAGCAAGTAATCCTGTTTCTTTCTTTGATTAGCTTACAGAAAAAAACAATAAGCAGAAGTCTTCCCTCCCACAGTTACGTCAAAGGCAAAAACTATCTAACCACTTTTTCCAAAATTTTGCTGCTTTAACCTAGGCAGCAATTGCTTTTTGAAGGATTATAAACTGCGTGTCAGGTTGAAATCCAGCTTATGTCAGCAGATAGGAATAAGAACTATCACTGAAAGTGTCTACTGTGAAGATGATTTCCATGCAGTTTATCAGAAAATGTTGGCCACAGAGAATGCTGGTTAGGCCTCAAGTTTTCTTCCAGAAAACTGTTTTTCTTAAATGTTGCACAAAGAGATAAAAAGAAAATGGATATGAGGAAAGCTGTAATCCCCTCTAACTCCCTCAATTCAGGTAACTCACAACCCATATTAACATTTCTTCTGCTTTCATTACGTGCATAAAAAATGTTTTAGAAACTATATGGCATTCTCATCAGCTCCTACCTGGTCTACAGTCTCATAGTGGTATCTATATCTGCAGTCAGCTTGATCTTTTGTGTCCGTTCTCCCTATTTAGGAATGTCATTTTCTTTTAGCAATATTTTATCTTTGAGTAAGATTGCTACACTTACTGGGATAACTAAAGATTACTTATTCTGGTTAATAAAAGTGCTGTTAAAACATAGCTGGTAAGTGAAATAATCCCTTGTTTTCTGTGGCCTATGGGAATATATCATGTAAAGCTCCTTTTGCGCGCTTCAAACCATATTTTCTCAATGACAGCACCTTTAAAGAAGATTTTTTTCTCATTGGTTTCATAGTCACTGTCTTAGAAACTGTTAAGAACAGAGTACTTCCTCAAAAGTAATTTCTTATGTTAGTCTCTTAATGCCTTCTTTAGAGTTTTCCCAGGAATTTAACAGTGCTTTTGTGGCTACCGTGCTCAGTACATTGGTGCTTCCCTGTTAAAACAGAAAGTTCTTCCTATATATATGTTTTTTTGTGTGCATCATAGTGGACCTCAGAGATTCTGCTCTGAGAAAATGCTGCAGTAGTTTACCTCTAGAAAACTAGAGACTAAACACTGCACTGTGTTGGCTTGCAGTCTCTTTTGGATTGTATATTTGAGAGAGAGTAGATTCTGCTGTAACCTGTTTAGGGATGGTTTGTTTTTATTTTCCCCCAGTGAAGGAATGCTTGTTTTTGCTTCACTTCTGACTGGGGAAATTAATTTTCTTTAACATCTGGAAATAGAATTATTCCTTAAAGGCCTGTCTTGCTCCATGACTCCAAAATAAATTACTACTGAAAATCTTGATAGCAACAGATCAAAGTAATAATTGCATTAGTGGAGTAATTGTCTTCAAATGGATTATTTTGGGGTACTTGAAGCTGAGATACAGGATTTCATTTTTTCACTGCATAGCAACAGATAATACTGACATACCTTATATACCTAGTGTGTTGAGCACCATTTGTCTGAAAGCAGTACCAAGCCCTATATTTTGACTTGTGATTAATAGTCCTGAACTAAATCATGCTGATTGCTACTAAATTCCAGGAAATTATTATCCAAGGGAGTTACTTAATAGATGAGTCTCAAGAAGCCTGGTGTCAGGCTCCTTCATCAAGATATCCTTCATCAGGCATCCTTCAAACCTATCATGGTTTTATGATTTTTGTTGTCTGCATTCCACATCATAACATCATATAGAGCACTGGGAGTTAATACTCCAGTTCTGTGGGCTGCTGATTCTCCAGGTACCTGGTTCTCAGGAGAGAAGAACTACATACCCCAGAAGACTTTTCATTTCTGTTTTCCATTCAGAGGGAAAGATTGAACTGCACGTATGTGAAGCATGACTGCCCTTGTCTTCTGCAGCTTGTCTCAGCAGTGTATGTTCCCTAGCCATCTCACCTTCAGTTTTACATGCCTTCAGTTTTGGACACTCCTACTCTCATTTATTTTATTTATTAGTTTCAATCCCAATTAACTTGTATTTCTGCTATTGTAATTAGTAAATTATCTTTACTCCTCAGAGTAAAGAGCTGCTGTTTTGGTTTTTTTTCCTTATTATTCCTTTTTCTCTGTTCTCCTGGCTTTGCAATTGTTTTTCTCAATGTGAGTTCAAGCTACTATGTGTCTCTGATTACTCCTCCTGTATGGCTCATCTTGCCTGCTTAGGTGTTGGTTTCAGAATATGTTAAATATTACTTCTCTGGCAAAGCCAACAACGCCCTGTGTTCAACTGGGATTTTGAATGACCTGTGACATAGAAATAAATAATACATATATAAAATAGTAATGGTGGACAAGAGGAAATTGAATGGTAGCCTTAGATTTATTCATGAAAGAGGAAATTTACTGCAAAAAGTAGCTAATACAATTAAATCACAGTATTATCAACATGAAATATTTCACTACTACTTTTATATCCTTAGAAGAGAAAATCTATTTTGTTGTACATTGAAGTAATTGAAGTTGAATAAAAATTTTAATTTTTTTTTAAGGGACTTTGTAAGCCTAAGCTGTGTAACAGGGTTGCGAAGTAGGATAGAGTTTACCAATGTGCATAAAGCACCTTCATCATCATTCACGATATTAAGTGTATTATAACAGCAAGGAGAGTGAGAGAAATATGAGATGTTACCTTGGCCTTAATGCATCTCAAAATCTTCCATTATATCTTCCATGTTCTTGTCTGTAAAAATTTAGCTCTGGTATGTTACTTACTTATCACATGTTTGTATCATTATTCAAGTTTCCCTCTTGCATTAGATTTCAAAACACCTGTGTAAATATTTATACACCTGCATGAATAATCAGCACCTGCACTTGTGAAAAGACATCTCATTGCATAGTGCCAGCTGCAGTTGGATGGAACTGCATTTATATGTTAGTACCTATATTTGTACATACTAAACATTTTACTATGCTACTTTTAGACCCAGTCTACAAGGGGTGTTCCAAAAATAATGCATTCTATTTTTATTATGATGGCCCATTGTGTTGGTTATACAGCAGTAGAGGTTGAACCTTCCTGCCTATATTCCATTAAATTTTGTTGCAGTGAGATAGATGTCAGTAGAGAAAAGTTAAAGACACAGCTCTTGGGGAAAAGTTATGTATGCTGTCTTGGGATAGGAGAGGGGGTTATCCTTCTGGATTTCCTAGAACATGGACAAATTGTGAATGCTGACTGCAAAATCACAATGCTGTCTAAGCTGAAGGCTTGAACTTCCACAATCAGGATAGATAAGAGTAAAACCTTTCCTTTGCAACAGGATAACTTCAGGCCTCCAGTTTGAGGCATTACCAATCTTGGCTGGAGTGTCTTACTATGCCCTCTGCACAGTCTCGTTTTGGTGCCTTCTGACTTTTGTTTGTTCAGGCCAATGAAATATGGTCTGCATCAGCAACATTTTCCTAGCAACACCACTCATAGCAGCTGTGAAACAGTGGGCTGCCTCTGCTGGTACAGACTTCTACAAGTGCAGTAAGCAGGCTCTTACTCATTGCTGTTGAAAATGGGGGTGATGAACTACAACTCCCAGGTAACCTGATATCTGTAGCAGAAGCAGTCTGATGTTTTGCTGAAATCAAATAAAATTGTGTATATTAACTCAGACTGATGTATGTAATTTGGATTTCCCTAGTAGGAATTTTCCACAGGACTTTTACAGGGTATGCATTTTCTTAAAACAAAACCCAAAGCTATTGAGCATTTTTCTGTTTTTTG
>VXAB01012914.1:224767-286363 GCA_013399175.1 Odontophorus gujanensis
ATGAGATGTTACCTTGGCCTTAATGCATCTCAAAATCTTCCATTATATCTTCCATGTTCTTGTCTGTAAAAATTTAGCTCTGGTATGTTACTTACTTATCACATGTTTGTATCATTATTCAAGTTTCCCTCTTGCATTAGATTTCAAAACACCTGTGTAAATATTTATACACCTGCATGAATAATCAGCACCTGCACTTGTGAAAAGACATCTCATTGCATAGTGCCAGCTGCAGTTGGATGGAACTGCATTTATATGTTAGTACCTATATTTGTACATACTAAACATTTTACTATGCTACTTTTAGACCCAGTCTACAAGGGGTGTTCCAAAAATAATGCATTCTATTTTTATTATGATGGCCCATTGTGTTGGTTATACAGCAGTAGAGGTTGAACCTTCCTGCCTATATTCCATTAAATTTTGTTGCAGTGAGATAGATGTCAGTAGAGAAAAGTTAAAGACACAGCTCTTGGGGAAAAGTTATGTATGCTGTCTTGGGATAGGAGAGGGGGTTATCCTTCTGGATTTCCTAGAACATGGACAAATTGTGAATGCTGAATGCAAAATCACAATGCTGTCTAAGCTGAAGGCTTGAACTTCCACAATCAGGATAGATAAGAGTAAAACCTTTCCTTTGCAACAGGATAACTTCAGGCCTCCAGTTTGAGGCATTACCAATCTTGGCTGGAGTGTCTTACTATGCCCTCTGCACAGTCTCGTTTTGGTGCCTTCTGACTTTTGTTTGTTCAGGCCAATGAAATATGGTCTGCATCAGCAACATTTTCCTAGCAACACCACTCATAGCAGCTGTGAAACAGTGGGCTGCCTCTGCTGGTACAGACTTCTACAAGTGCAGTAAGCAGGCTCTTACTCATTGCTGTTGAAAATGGGGGTGATGAACTACAACTCCCAGGTAACCTGATATCTGTAGCAGAAGCAGTCTGATGTTTTGCTGAAATCAAATAAAATTGTGTATATTAACTCAGACTGATGTATGTAATTTGGATTTCCCTAGTAGGAATTTTCCACAGGACTTTTACAGGGTATGCATTTTCTTAAAACAAAACCCAAAGCTATTGAGCATTTTTCTGTTTTTTGTTTTTTTTCTTTTTTCCCTATTTAAGTATTTTATGTTGAAAGACTCTTCACTTATTGAATAACATCTATTCTTATATTTAATTTATTTTTTAATTTTTTAATCATTGATAATTTCACAAGAAATCTTAGTATTGCTAAATTTGATTCACCTTTGTGAGTTCTTGATACTTTTTATATCTGTCGTTTATGACAACAATAGATCTGTTTTGTTTATGCCAATTGTTTCCCTTTCTCCTCTCATTTTTGAGCCTTAGCAGGTTTGGGCATTTTATGTCCAATGTTCTTTAAGTTTTGTACAGCAAAGGAACAGTTAGTGTTAATTTTTTTTCAGAATAACCTGTGCTAAGTTATAAGCACAGGAATGCTTCCATATAGTTATTTTTTGGTTTCACGGTTTTCCATTTCATAACTGAATCTGTTGTTGATTATAATTTTTGCTCCTTTTTTATATTATGCCTAATTTTAATGGTATTTTATTTATTCCCTTTATTGAATATTCATTGGATTACTATAAATCTATTAATTCTTCTTTAAAATGAATTTTTACTGGGTAGAGCTTTGATACTCATTATGACATTATCAAAAGATTATTTTACTTCTTGAGTAACAATATAGGCAGTCAAACAACAGGGTATCGTTATTTGCTACTCAGTATCAATAGGGAGGCAACTAACACAGGATTAAAGAGAAATTCTCAGCTCAACAGGAAACCAAAGGCTGGCCATCTGCATAAAGAGAGACTGAAAAACTTCAAATATCTTGAATATATTCAAAATCTCCATTTGGAACTACAGACTAGCAAACAGCAGTGGCAGCACTATTTGAGACTAGAATTAAATACAATTTGGAAGAATTAAGTGATTATTTTCAGAACTGTCAATGGGAGCATAAAAATCTCTATTTAACGCTGAATTTAGAAGCAGCCTTTAAAGTATTCTTCGTTAAGAAAACATTTTTATTCCAACAAACTTAATAATGAAATATGACACTCAGTGCTGTCACACTGACTTCATGCCACCCACCTGTTAGGCTAGAGATTTTAACACCTGGAAAATTGGCTTTCTTTGAACTATTGTTCAGGAGTACTACTGTCATGACCTTGATATATGTCTACCAACATATTTGTAAGTGGGACAGCAGGTGACACACTATAATTAATTCTTGATTGATGAATTTAATTTTCATTCTATAAACCAAGCAGCAAATCTAGAAGGAGAATCTAACCATAGTATTGAAAGAGAATTTTTATGTTGAAAGGTGCATCTAGAAACAAAGTTTTCTTTGTTTGCATAATCTTGTGTTATAGTATTGATGTCAGTAGGTGGTAAAATAAAGCACAATTATCTGTTTTTAACAGAAATAGGAAGGCTGCATTATCTTAGCATGACAGCATGCAAGTATTGCTTGGTGTATTAAAACTATTGAAAATTGTAATGAATAACTGCATACAAATGCATGGAAATAAAGTATAAAGAGAAGAAATCATTAGTGATACTTCCATGCTGCACAGGCAGATAAAAAAAAAAAAAACCAACAGCCTACTTGCTGATTTACAGTGCATAAACACAAAGATGAAGGTGATTTTACTTTTCACTGTAATACACAGCCTATGGATTCTCCTTAGCATAATTATAATTCCATCTTAAAAGTACATTTTTCTTAAAGCAGAAGTTGTAAGAGGTTATTACACTGGAATTTTCTAGTTTATTTTTGAATCCTGCCCTCTGGCTTCATGTGTCCCTAACTCACAGAGTCTTCAGGAGCAAAGAATTGTCCTCAGCAGAGAATGAAAGACTTAAGACATTTAAGCAAATCAGACAAGTCCGTAGTATCAGAGGAAATCCATCTGAGGATGTAGAGTGAATTGGAATTGTGAGGGCATTTTACCATCTTTGAAAAATCATAGGGTTTAGAGAAGCTTCCTGGTGAACAAATAAAAGACAAATATTTTGGACAAGACACAAACTGAGTGACTGTAGGCCAGTCATGTAGTCTCAGATTCTGGGAAAATTATGGAGCAGATCTTCCTGCAAATGAAGTCCAGGCCATCAACGGAGAGAAGGTGACCAGGAATGGTCACAATGAGCTTACCAAGGAAAAACCACACCCAAACCACACAACTACTGTCTGTGATGTCTGTCTCTGTTCTCAAGAACAGAGGGTATATTTTACCTTAACCTCAGTAAGATCTTCAATATGGTCTGCCATAGTAACCTTAGCATCAAATTGGAGAGAAAGGAACTTCATTGTTACTCTCATTTTCTTTTTCTTTTCAGACATTCTGAACCACAAACTCATGTATAAAGCAGAAACTGTTAGTTTATTTTCATGCTTTAAACTATGAAATTGAATACCATGTATACTCCTATTTTAATATGCTATTACTTCATATTTTGATCAGCCTATTCAAAATGTTATTTAATGCTAAATAATTATTTAGCCTGAAGGCCAATGCTTGAGGAACACTACAAATAACCTCCCTTAGATGACTGATTTCTTCAACTCAAGTTATTCTTGCAGGTTAGTTTTTCTACATGCCATACAGTTATTATCCTAATCCCTGTCTTGACTTTCACTAATAACTCATGTAAAGGCAGAACACCAAAGATCTTGAGTCCAAACAAAAAGGTGAAACTACATCACAATATCTAAAAAAAAACCCAATTATCTTGTTAACAAAGGTCTCAAATTTCTCTGGTAGTCTCCCAACAGCAAAATATAGCAACACAGCAGCAGGTTTTCAATTCTTATTTGCTTTTATCACTTAAATAATTATTTTCTACAAAATTTATGCTGAAGCTTTACTGTATGATAAAGGTAGAATTGGTAGAATTACCACTTTCAATGTTATTCTTTTTTTTTTTTTTTGAGCACCAAGTATGGAACAATAGCTAGGTGTGCACAGTACTGATAAAATACGAACATCTCTTGTCTAATAGTAATTCCTAATGTCACTTTTCAACAGGTCTATTCATCTTTAAATAAAACCCTGTCTGCCCAAGCTCATAGCATGAATACATAATAGAACAAAGATATTAGCTCAGAGTTTTGGGATTCTAGGTTAGCATTGTGATCCAATAATCAGTCCTTTTCCAGAAAATTTCTGATGGCTCAATCTAGCCTTGCATTTACCTACAAAGAAGTTCATGTCTTTTCGTTAAGCTTGCAAAGACTAAATCAAAGATACTGAGAAAGTTTTGCCAGAGCAATGTTATTATATTATACAATTGAAAGTGAATTAATAACAGTTATTGTTCGAGATCTGATTTTTATGACATCTCTATTAAAACTAATGAGTAGATTTAAGAAAAATAAGAGAGGAAAGCATGATGTGGATCCTACCAGGACAGCGTTTTCAATACACTTTACTAAAAAGGTAGAATGTTTCTTATTGCTGTAATTCCATACATGTACAACACTTACAAGCACATTAATTTATCAGTACACTAAAACACGAGGAAGAACTGGTATAAAAAAAGGTCACACCTTGCTCTACTGGAAGGTGGAGTTTTATGTTGGTTTAGAAATTGTAGCATTTGCTAACTTCAAGGATAGAGACATAAACTGGTTCCAATCAGAGTTCGATCATAATGCATTTGACATATGGGCTATTCATACACTGGGATGTTCAGGACTCCCACTGACTTATCCAGCATGAATCAGCAGGAATTGCTATCAAGGGCTGAAATGTTCATATTCTGTTTCAGATTTATTATGTTTTCTATATTACCACGGTTTACACAGGAAAGCTTTATATCAGGCTGTATTTTGACCTATGGATAAGCATTATGCTAACATATTTAAAATCTTTGAAACACTCTGTGTGAAGAAAACACCTACTGCAGTGAAAACTCCAATACAATATTGTATGACAAAAACACCATTTTACTGGAGTTGTTATCTTATCAATGTATATAGATAGTTTATTCTGTTTGAGGTCACTGTAATCAATGATTTGTAACTGGCACACAGAGACTAGAAACTGTGAACTATATGTTGGATTATTTCATAAGCTGGCTGCTTAAATAAGTAATACAAGGATTATGCTGTGCAAGAATGCCAAAGGACATAAGATACAAGTCTTAACAAGACCTTAAGAAACAAGATTCCACAGCTGTGTGGTTCTTCAGAAATAAGTGATAATTTCTTGTTAAAAGGTCTTTGTCAAAATTAATGAATTTACTCATACTTGACAAGAAGATTGCTGGCGAATGATTTAAACACATCAGCAAAGGACAATCTGAAGGCTAGTAATCACAATGAAGTATTTAGTTAAATTCTTGATTAAACTAACATTTGTTACCCGTCAGACTCCTAGGCTGATTGAGTCATTATCCAAGGTTGTAATGTTTAATCATTCATATTCTGCTTCTTTTCTTCATTACCTTGTATGTCAGTCACAGACAAGTGAGATGTCTCATATTCTGGAATCATATTTGGACCTTCAGTCTTAGAGGGATATGACTGTCAGCCCACATGGTGGCCGGTTAATAGCAGTATATATCAAAGGTGAATACTAGGCAAAATAGTTTAGTGAGTTTATCAATTGCCTGGATTAGAAAACAGAACAAGTGCTCAGTAAGCTGGGGGGAGCAAAAGCCACCTTGCATGACAGCCTAAATGAATGGTTTGTCATGAATCTTTTGAAATTTGACACAGGCAAATCCAATGTTCACCATCTGAGATTAGACAGTATCGTTGAGTCACAGGCTTTGGAAATTATGAAGGCTGGGGCTGAATGGTTAAGAAGCAACTTTGCAAAAAAATCTGGGTGTTAGTATGGACAAAACACTGAACAAGTCAGCCGTATGACTTCTGGAAAAAGTGGTCAGCTACAGAATGGGATGCTGCAAGAAGCCAGAACGACACAAAACTTTATTCAGCAACACCCACCCAAGGTATAACCTGCTTGACGGCTGCTGAAGGCAATGGTTAACTACCATGAACACTGTGTAGGAGGACAGACATGCTGTTCTCCTGGTGAAAAAAATGTGGGCACCCCAACAGCTACTGTCACCATGATGAATATGACATGATACTCCTGATAACTGGGGTAGGCAAGAATTCCCCTAGCAACCACCTGCTGATGGAGAGGATAAAAACCTGAAGAATTCTGAGGAAGAACAGGTACTCCCTCAGCTGAACTGCAGCTGTGCTGGTCAACAAGACATTATTTACCAACTTGTTGCCTCCCTGTGGACCAACAAGACATCGCTGGATCCCTGGTTGTGACTATCCCCGCCTTGTAAAGCATTTGATAGGATTTCTCTCTTTACCATTGTTAACTTCCCCATCTTCCCCACCTTCCTTAGTAGCTTAGAATTTGTAATAAACCACTGGACATTTGGCCTTGTTTGGTGCCTTAATATTCCCCTGGGTATATATATGTCAAACCATCACCTCCAATAATTGGATAGTGACAGATGCATTAGGGAGTGCACCTAGAAGGTTGAGGGAAATAATTATTCCTCTGCTGAGCACTTACGAAACTTCATCTAGAATATTATTCCTAGATTAGGGGTCTCCAGCACAAGAAAGACCCTGAAATGAGTCCTGTGGACAGACACAAAAGTGACAGGAATATGCAGAACTTGACTTACAAGTACAGGCTGTCAACTGTGTTTTGTTCAGTATGGAGAGCTGGTCAAATATTAGAACAAGTTACTCTGAGAAGTGTCTAGAATATGTGCCCAGAATATGGGGCTGATCATGACAACCTCCAGATGTTTCTCCCAAGCAAAAAATATTTAATTATTTAATGATCCCGATTTTATTTTCAGAGAACAATTGATTTTCTGACTCTCACTACACCAATAGATGTGTTTAGAATTTAGTGCTCGTGATCCTGATTTATTCTATCTTCAAAGCACAAAGCAGAATTTTCTTATATTTCTAGTTTCTGAGGTTTTCAGGTACCTTATATATTTCCCTGAATATCTGCAACAGTGAATGCTAAGTGGCAGGATTTCCTATTGATAAAATTCACTGACACTTCACAACATAACAACAGTTCCTTATGTCTAACCACTCTGAAACCGTTAATGTATTTGAGAAAAAAATTTATATGAATGTTGTCTGGCTTATGAAATTTTCTTTTCCTTTTCTGTTTCATCCAGAACAGTAGAGCATTTAACAAGAAAAAGATTTTAAAAGTTTACTTTTGTTAAATGTAGCTGCTGTATTACAAAGCTTCTCATTTAGGAGATGGCATTTGTTGAGTAATGCTCCTTCTGCTGCCCCTAAAATATCTTCCCAAATTTGACAATGTTATGTAAGACCTAAAAAAATTTCATGTTGACTGGAAAATGTTGCTAGAACTAATTTCTAATACTTACAACTGAACTTTACTGAACTCATAGCAGATTGGGGACATGCTGAAGATCTTTTGCAGAAAATGCTATTACTAATTGGAGGAATGGTATTAAAATATGTATATAGACATTCTATATTTGTGCTTCAGTGAAGTACCTATACTGCAGAAATGAAAAAGATTGAGAGACAAATGCAAGACAAACTTCTTGATATGTAACTTGCGGAGCCGGTGCTCAAGAGGCTTAAAGCAACAAAGAAAAGTGAAAATGACTATGAAAATCATACTCTTCAAGCAGTGAACCAAAACTAAGAAGAAAGAATAATGCAATACAGGCCAGTATAGTATATATATATTATATATAAGTATTGGTCTAGAATCCTCAGAATGAAGCTGAAGTAAGATCCATAGGATATGGGCAAAAATATAAACTGAGTACCATTTGCAGAGTCTGCAGTGAAATCAAATATTCCTCTGCTAGGAAATACTAATGAAATTCATGACTTAACTATGTATTGCACGCTGACAGTCCTTATAGACTAGGACAGACTGCTATTTCAGACAGCTACTTCAGTGGCATAAGAAGCCAAGATCTTTGCAGGGAATCTCAAATAATCTCAAATTAGAGATTCAGCTTGATTCCTGAAGGTCTGATTTGCTTGAATGGTGTGCACTCAAATTTGCAATAAAAACAGTTGCACTGTAAACATGTAAGATGTTCTACATAAAAGAACTGAAGATGGGTTTCTCAGATTTAACACTCTTAGTTTAAAACATACATTCCCTTTTGCTGCCTGATCATCTTGTTTTCCCACCTATAAAATGGGGAGTCTGTCCTCATTGTCATAAGGACGCAATGTATATGAATTAACTGTTGCATGAAATAATCAAATAGCACACTAATGAATGCCACATAAATACGGTAAAGAATACTGTCTTCTAAGTTTGAATAATGCACAGTAAAAAAAGGCATAGGACCACACATTGAACAATGATCAGAAATAATACTCAATAAATGCTTATTAAGAAAGCATTGTCCATCCTCTGTAGGGAATGTGACAAAGGTCCTGCGAAAAACAGCGCTTGTGGTGCTTTAATTAAGTAAAATATTACAATGCAAGGCATGCTAGGGGAGTGATGGTGAAGAATTAAGTCCCTGCAGACATCTTTAAATCAGCTCTATTGAAAGAATTGACCACCTGAATTTAAATTTTCACATACATACATATATTTTATATACTTTTAAAAGAAAGGCGTATTTATTTACTAGAATTAAATAAGAAAATGTACATGTTTTGAAATATTTTTGTGTAATTGTAAATGTATTCTATTATCTAACTCTTAGACTAAATGGGATTCATGAAAACCAGCACTAATAGGTCTTTTTTCCTAAAGTCTCTATTTTTTTTAGAGAGTTTTAGACTGCCAAGAAAACCATATACTCTGGTCTCTTCAAACTTAGTTTCCTGAACATCTTTTTCAACCCATTTTTGTGCCCTCTTTTAAGCTGTCAACACATATCATACCTGACTTACTTCTGGGAACTTTCCATGAAATAGAACTCTTCAAATCTCCCAAAATAATTAAAAGCTCCAACTCTAATATAATCACACATGCATAGAAATAAAGCCAATAAAAGAGACTAGTCTCAGCTCCTCTTGCTTTGAAAGAGAGCTCTAGACAGGGGCAAGAAATAGCATTGGTCTGTACAAAACCATCTGTTCAGCATTCACATTACTTGGCATTTATAATGTGTACACTGCTGCAGATGCATTGACCTAGAGGTTTGTGTTTAGCACAAGGATGTGGAAAGAAAGAGAAATTGCTATATAAAGGAAATTACTTGGCAACTGAAACATTGTATGCAATTCTAGCTGCTTACTTGTTATCAGAATGACTGGAATGTGATTAATTTAGAAGTACTTAAAAATTATAATAGAGAAAATGAGTCATTTACATATCCTAGTGATATTAAAACTATTGCTGCAAATTAAAATTTTCTTAATTCTAATTTCTTAATAACAGACCCTTGTTTTCAATAAATTTCATGTGCCCCAGATGTTAGCTATTGTTTGATTTGCACAAATATGCCTGTTTAATCTTGAGTGCATTCTCTGACAGTTTGTAAGATTATTCTCTATTAAACACATGTAAACACAAATTTGATCTACCAATGACCTGGGTAAATAGTTTGAAAGTCAGAAGACTGAATATTTACATTTTTAATTTTGACAAGAAGAAAAATAAATGAATGTTAACCCTGGGTATGATTCAAAAATGACTGATCACATGTTTAAAAGGATTGAAGCAATATAAACAAAGAGCAGTCACTGCTATGTGGTAGGGCACCTTTTATAAATAATAAAAGCATATTAACTGCAAAGCATTAGCCCAACTTAACTCAGAAAACAATATCCCAATGAATAAATCTATCAAAATTGGTCTGTATGGGATTTCTGGAAATCTCCTGCCAAGCATCTGTTACTAGCCATTACAGGAAACAGGATACTGAACCAGATGGACCATCAGTCTGTTCTGAGGGAATTGGTATCTGATGCAATACCAACGCTCAACGTAAGTACACCAGCACAAAATTGTTCAGAGGACTCAAAAGCACAAGGAAACAAATAATTAAATCTAAGTTGAATGTATAAGTATATACACATCCAGAAGATAACAAAGGCAGAGGGACAATTGTAAAGACAATCAGAAAATGAGAAACAAAAACTTGTAAAAAGATTTTAAATTAAAAAAAAAATGCAGGGTACCTTTTTATCCTCTCTTTCCTTGTTGGCAGATTAATTATACCCCTACTACAAAAAGAAGACCAAGAAAATAATTCCTTAAAAATGTCTTTTCCAAAGAAGTAACAATACAGATTGAAATGTAACTTTTCTTTTCATGGCTTTGTAAGTTTTCTGAGAAAATTTCCATAGATGTGAGATTTACTTGTGTTAGCTATGGTCTCTATGATTTTTTCTTATTTCAAGGTAAAAATCTTTAAATATAAGGTATCAACAGAAAAAAAAAAACAAACAAAAAAACCAACTAGAAAAATATTTATTACTATGGAGATTAAGTACAGTATCTCATGCCACAGGTCATCCGTGTGCAGACAGGTTATTTCAAAGAAAAAAACACAATTAAACACAAGGCAGCCTGTATCATATCAGGATAAGGGGGAAAAAAAAACAAAGGAAAAAAGCGAATGGAGGCAAGTCTGCATCAGAAGCTGCAAACAGAAACTGTCTTTGCCTACTCCACTCTTCAAATACCTCTGTACAACAGATATAAAGCCCTGGATTTGAAAGGCCCATCTGAGAGTGGTAACAACTCAATCAGTCCTGACATGCTAACAAAAACAAACCAGGAAAAGCCTTCCACCAAAACCAAAGCTATTTCTCTGAAGAAGTGGAGGTGGGTATTGGTTGTGTGAGATTCGTTCCTATAGGGAACCAAATGTTCAATATGCCAAGGAGGACCTATTCTTAGAGAATTCTGCTGTCTTCCTGGTATACAGGTGAGGGACATCACCTGGAAACTACCCAGCCTGGCATGACAGACAGACCACAACCCCTACTGCTTTTCCATACAGGGAGAGATTATGAGACTACACGTGGGTCAAGGGCTATCTAAAGGGATTTTAGGGCCTTGGGATGATGGCTAAAGGAATTAAACACGCAGCTCATCTTTTCTTCTCTGTCTCCAGACCCTGGGAAATTGTATTCATGGGTAAGGATGCAGGGCAGAGCTGGCAGATCTTTAAGGAAGCTTTTTTCAGAGCACAGGAACACTCCATCCCCAGGTGTAGCAAGTCAGGAAAGGAAAGCAAGAAACTAGCAGGACTGAACCGGGACATGCTGGTCAAACTGAAAAGCAAGCAGAAAATGTGGAAGCAAGGATAGGGATAGTGGAAATGGTATAAAGAACCTTCTAGGCTGAGACAGGAAAACCAAGGCCTATCTTGAACTAAACTTGACGAAGGATGCCTTGAAGAACAAGAAAGTCTTCTTCAGGTATCACAACCAGAAAAGAAAAGTTCAGGAGAGTGTACCCCTCCTATTGATTGATACAGGCAGGCTGGTAACAAGAGAAGCCTGCAAAGTGACCTGATAGAGGCCTTTCAGTTTTTAAAGAGGAGCTACAGGAAAGAAGGGAACAGACTTCAGTACCGTCTGTGGCAATCGAACAAGGGGAAATGGCTTCAAAGTCAGGAAGGGTAGATTTAGGTTAGATATAAATAAAAAATCTTTTATGTTGAGGGTGGTGAGGCATTGGAACAGATTACGTAGTGTTGTGGCTGATGCTTCATCCCCTAAGACTTTCATGGAGTGGCTGGATAAGGCCCTGGGTAACCTGATCTAGTTGTGGTTTCCCTGTTCATTGCTGGGGAGCTGGACTAGATGGCCCCAAGAGGTCCCTTCCAACTCAAAGGATTCTATGATTCTATGGTTCTACACATTTTGGACTGTTAGGGCCAAGGGTTAATGTTTCTGCATTTAGGGCCAGATTGTTGCTAAAAAAGTTTATGTAACAGAGTATCATAAAATTGCTAAGGTTGGAAAAGACCTCTAAGTTCATCTAATGTCCAGCCTGAACCTTTCAGGGCACAACTTAAGACTACTACCTCTTGTCCTATCACTAGTTACTTATGAGAGGAGACTGACACCCACTCCACTACAACCTCCTTTCAGCTAGTTGTAGAGAGCAAAAAAGGTCTCTCCCGAGCCTTCTCTTCTCCAGACTGAGCAACCCCAGCAGCCTCAGCCATTCCCCATAAGACTTGTGCTCCACATTCATCACTAGCTTCACTGTCCTTTTTTGGTCATGCTCCAGGGTCTCAATGTCTTCCTTGTAGTGAGGGAACAAAAACTGAATACACTACTCAAGGTACAGCAGATGTAAGAGTCCTTTGGTGCACCCAGGACCATGAGTTTCCATACAACTGCCTTATTCCTTTCTTTCATCAGTTCTCTGAATACTGGTTAGCTTCTTTGATAGATCTGTTTCCCAGTCAATTTATTGATCCTGTTCTGGTCAAATTTATGATTCTGCCATAAGCAGAAGGGAAGTGTCTCTAAGATTCCAGGGGCTTTATCATGTCTAATCTTTGTTCTCTCTCCCCACCGTCACTGGATATGAAGAATGAAAAATTTCCAGATGCTAAGAAAACATGAAAGGCAGGATTTCATAAAGAGAAAAAGCTTTGAACTCTCAATATAGAGAATATACACATACTTCACAATTAGAGGTTAAGTTCAGTTTTTAAACCATGGCCTTTCAACTTTTCTAAAGCAGCTTATAACTATAGAGCATATTTCAAAAGGAGCCAGCTAAATGCGTACTATTTTTTAAAAATATCTGAGAAATCAGTCTCTTTGAAAATAATTCAGATTAATTATATTAAATCAAACAATTACATAATCAGAACATCTATTAAAAAATTATAAAAAAAGTCATAACTTTGTTATTCCTCAAAGAAGTTTCATATACTTTTAGAAGCACTGAACAGTCTTGTTTGTTTTGTGTCCTGAGGTATGAAGGCAGTATGCTTGTAATAATAAACAGAAATACAGTGAGCAGAGCTACATTCCATGACAATGGTGGCATCTGTGATTTTCACAGCACTGAGCACTGAAGAGAGGAAAATGAGTTCATTTATTTTATTTTCAAGCACTTGAAAAATTTCCTATGTAGTTTTGATAATCTCTTTGCTACCTGATAATTACACTGGACTCTTCCTGATCATGGTTTATAATAATGAAAAACAAAAGTTGAATATATCCTGAAAGAAAGCCAATTTTTTAGTATATGGTATTTCCTGACTAATAAATTTTTATTGCCAAATAATAAACTTACTAGACTAGATAGACACAATATAAGTTGGTCTACTTGCCTCATCCTCAGTAAAATATGGATCTAGTTCATGCACAGACTTCCTCTAGTGTCCTTTAATTGACATTTGAGTTTAAATTTAACTGCCAGAAATCATCCCACTCATCGAGTAAATCTGGCAATGCTGCAAAGAACTGTGACCTCAGATCCTAAGTCATACGGAAATTGCTTTGGACTGTGGTTACTCGAGTAAAAAAACAATATAGCAGAAATGACTGCTGTTCATTGGCATGCACTGAGCCTTGAGAGATACTTCTGCTTGCAAATGTTTATCGAGCTATGTATCACTTTCAACAGTGAAGGAATTTCTTCTGGATATTATTTGGTCAAGCATTGTTCCCTTCTCCAGTCCTCAGAGAAACAAAATAAACAAGTCTCAGAAATGTTATGCTCTGGAAGCAATATTTTAGATCTTAAGCAAGCAAATGGAAGCTAGCCTCTCATAATTCTCTCATACCCACCTGCTAGAAATCAGCACAACTGAGGAGAAATGAGTCATTTTAAAGCAAGGTCCTTTAGAAAATAGAAGTAGTAGATGGAAAAACTCAGGGAAAACGTAAAATATTTCAAGGTACAAACTGCATTATATTTTTATTGCAATAAGAATTACTTTTTTGCATATTACCTGCATACTTAAGGTAATAAGTACTACCGTATACAAGAATTCTTCACTAACTAAAGTTAAATAGAGAGTTTTACATTCAAAATTAAGAATGTGGAAAAAAGAAGTAGAGTAAAGAAAAGGTAGAGGAGATAAAATTTAAGGAACATATTGACTATTTATGCATAGTGACACCTTGCACTTGGAATTAGCTACATACAGACACAGCACTACATTCATGCAATATTAACACCTGTCCAATGTCTCCTAGAGGGTACAGTAATATACTAATTAAAATGAGAGCTAAGACAAATCAATATCACTTAAGAAAATAATAAAAAGTAAATTTTATTTAATAGACTATACAATTATAAATTAGAATAATAATAAATGGTATGCATTATTTTTATCAAATTTGAAAATTTTATATAACTATATTTTTATGGCTACTTACATCTACTTTGTGCTTACAAGTGTTTTGTTTTTGCTGTCTGCTATATTCATTATTCCCACCCTATATTGTTGTCATTTAATTGACTTTAGGGCCTGGAAATGTGCTTAGTCCATATTTCTCAACTTACCCAAAGCTCTTCTTTCTTGACAATACTCCTGAGGACTTCAAAATTCCATTCACAGTCCAAGATACAGAAGTCTCAAATTAGGCAAGTAATTACCTTGGCTGTGGGCACAACTAGCTTTGTTTGAATGTGTACCTACTATTTTTTTAACCTATATTTACCATTCTAATCCTAAGGCTATTTTACTACTTTTTAAAATTATGAGCTTGACAGTGGTCTATCTTGACCAATACTTCTTTCTTTTCTTCATAGAGTGCTATTCTTTTACAGCTAGACATAGCTTTGTGAACCAGGGTTAATTTCATATGAGGTAGATCTTAAGTATACTGCTCACATTTCAAAGTTAAAAAAAAGTCTTTGGAGGAAAAGCAAAATTATACGTCAGAGAAAAGAAAGTTATTACTTATATACACCCACAAATCTTCATGCAAAACCTCCAGGTCATTTGTTACTGTACAGTGGAAAGGCTAAGACTTCTGCTACATTTAACTACAGAATTTTTGTTTCTAATAACATAGATTTAATGCTGCACTTCATGCTTTTGTCTCATCCTGATGGGTTGAAATATCAGCCCATGTTAACAGGTGTGGTGGGTTGACCCATCCATCAGCAAAGCACCCAGACAGCTGCTCATTCCAATCCCAAAAAGGACAGGGGAGAGAATAGAAGGAACAAAAGTGAGAAAACAGGTGGGTTGAAATAAAGGAAGTTTAATATGTTAAAGAAAGAAAAATATCAGTTGATATTAAGACAATCACTCACTCAGTGCCTTTCACAAGCAGACTATTACACAGCTGCGCTCCAAACAATTCAGTCTTTAAGGACGAAAATGCCTTCCCTTCTTCTATCCCAGTTTTTCTACTGATCATAAAGTTCAATGAAACAACTATTTCTATGGCTACTTGGAGTAAGGCTGTGAACCCTCTTGCTCGCTCTGAGCCTCCTTGCTGCAGGGGCAGAGTACAGCAACTCTTCAGCAATAGTCAAAACGTTGATGTACTATCAACACTTGTTTTAGCCAGAAATCTAAAATGCAGCACCATATAGGCTGCTACAAAGAAAGTTAACTCCATTCTCACCAGACACAGTACAGCTGGGAGACAAAATGTATTTTTTTTTTAAATTAATTATTATTTTTATTTATTATTATTATTTTGTATTTAATGTCACTCACATAAATGTGGCAACGTTTCTTCCAGGATGTATTACAGCCTGAAGTATACTTGGGCTGCCCCATTGGTTGCTGGAATGGATTGAGACTATGTCAGTGATCAGCAACGCAGTGAGAGAAAAGCAGAAATTGTTGCAAGATGAGAGCACTCAGAAAGATATGTTGAAATTGTTTGGTTTTGATGTAAAAATATAGGAGGTAATCATTTTAGAATTTAAATGGAATTCCATATTTAATGAGACATTCATTCATAGAATTTAATGAATTTTAAGGGCTTCTTTTTTTTTAGGACAAGTCTTTATTTGACAAACATAAGATTAAACAACTTTTTTTTTCTTTTTTCTTTTTTTTTTTTTAAATATTGATGTTGTCACCATTACTGCAAAACACTGAGTAAGAATTCACACATAGAAAGTGATATCTGAACGTGTCAGTTTAGTATCAAAACAACTACCATGAGAAGTATCACAGTTTGTCAGGTTAAAGAGAAAGATGTAAATGAAATGGTCTCACGGTCTGGATATAGGCCTTGGAACAAGAAATTGCATTTTAGCTCTATTCATCTCTATTCATCTGTCAATTATTTCAAGGAAATCAAAATTTCCCTCCTTGTTTCCCTTCAACTAAAAGGGGGTAACACAACCTACTATACTATATGGATGTGCACACATTTTTTGAATGGTGATGATCCTTAGGTTTGCTCTCTTAGCCTACTTCTTGCAGAGCAACTAATGTAGTAGCAGCAGACTCTCTAGGAGCCAAGTATAAAAGCTGTTCTTAAGAACTTTTTGAAGAATATTAAAAGAAATTAATGAAGATCCTACAGAATCAACCTGCAAACGATATTCTTCTACTATCCCTCTCATTCCATATACTACCCAATCCTATTGCATTCTTCCAAATTGGAGAGAGATTAGCATTTACATGCATAGGAATACCCAAATCAGTCTGAAAACATAATATATTGCAGGACTCTCTTCTTCCATCACTCACTGCTCTACTGCAGCTTCTCTTTGAATCTTGACCTCTCCACCACCAGGTACTGCAAATAAAAGACAAGCCTTGCGCTACTTTTAGAGTATAACTGCCCTGAATGTAATTGAGAAGGATTTATTGCTGTTGCATATGTAAAGGAAGATTGTTTACTTATCATACTCTTCTGTAAAGAAAATGATACTGTTTTGTGTGTGTGTGTGTAAAGAATTTCATGAATAATATGAGCTAAATTGAAAAAACCATTAAGAAAAATACCTTTATTTCATGTGCCATAATGACAACAAATTAAATAGGCCTGTTCCTCTTACCTAATCTTTCTTTTCTTATTAGCATTAGGTGCGTCTATCACCTTACTACCTACTATCACCCTACTAAATATAGAACTTATACCTGCACAGAATGTACTCTATAATCTTTCTTGTGTCATTACTGAATTTAGTTCCTTAATTAGTGCTATTGCCTCCAACGTTTTGCATGCACCAGATAAAATAGTATTGACTGAAAATTAAAACTAGAGTTTCTGTTAAAATGATTTGATTTTTACATTCAGTATTTTTTGAAATAATCTCTCCAGATTAAAAAATAGCATTTTACATTTTTGATTGTTCTCTGCCATTTTTTTTATTCCTATTCATAACATTTCTGTGCTCTTGACAGTCATGCTGTTGTCTTTATAGAAAATGGAATGCTGCAAATCTTTTTTCATGGCTAGACAGTATGACACTTTTTCTCCTTCAGTCAGTTCTAGATCTACCTACTGCGGTCATTTCTCTAAGAGTGTAAATCATGAAGTCATCAGAACTTTTATATAATATCTGGAAAAAAAATCACTTAACTATTTATTGCTTCCACATTTGTCATAGTCCAATTTTTCTACTTCTTCCTTGCAATTCTTCAGCATCTTAATGACAAGGTGACTTCTTTGTGTTGCTGATCTTGAAATTGAATCCACTAAAGCACTTAAAGCCATGAAAATTTTCAACTCTATCCTCATTTAGTGATAAATTTACATCTGAAGTACATCTTTATCTGTGACAAGTTCGCAAAAACAACTTTTTTCCTTTAAACTCAGTACTAGTAAGTTCTACCTTGAGCTACACGGTGGCTATTCACAGAAATAAAGCAAGCTGAAAACCATATTCTGCTTTGGACAGTACCCTCAAGGAACAAATCATAAAATGGAAGGGAATGGGAAGTGGGAAAAGGAAGGGAAAGAAAGGTGAAGAAAAGGAAGGAGGAGGAAGATAATAAAAGGGAAAAGAAATGCAGAGTTCAGAATTTTGTCTGATGTTTTTATCGCATCAATTAAGCTGACATCAGAGAAAATTGTAGTGATCCACAATATGATCAGACACACTAATAAAGGATCAAACTTTGCTTTGGACAAAATAGTTATGAGACAAAATGCAATTGTAAGGCAGCATGGATTGGCCCAGTTATATTCATTCTACCTAGAACAGATAACAACAGTAATGAATAGCAGGCACATCTGGAAAGCTATCAGTGCAATCTATATACCGAAAAACAACTCTGAAAACCTACAGTGTATACCCAAGTTGTTAGCTTACATTACAATATACTTCTTACTTTCTGTTCCCTAAAGCTGAAATTAGCACAAATTGTGGTCACCTATATGATAGCAGTACTTAACACTCTTTTGTATTCACATGAGGAAAACATATGAATTTCTTGTAGTGCTGCCCAGCTCATAGGGCTTGCTTCTTCTAGTAACAAGGATAATCGTGTTTTGCTATTGTGAATTCTCTTCTCATAGGAGATAAATTCACAAAACAAACAAACAACAACAACAACAACAAAACTGTGATGGTTCTTCAGATCATATAGTTATGAAATATGGGAAAGAGAAAATTTGTATGACTCATGCACTGCAGAGAAGCTTCATGGGTATTTGGATTAAGTACCTACATAGATTTTTATAAGAGGGCAGATTGGTTTGTTACATCTACTCTGTTCCCCAGCACAGATGCATGGACATGCTTAGAACTGGAAGAGAATAATAGTCTAATATTACTTTTTGTTTCAGAACATTTCCAAAGCGGACTGCATACTGAAATGTTAAGTATATAAAACTTTAGGGAATGCTTCCACTGTTTCATCAAAGTTATTGTACTGTTTACCATATGTGCTTCAGTTGCTTATTAAGCCTACTTACTGGATAGCCTTAGAAACAAAATTATATATATTTAATTCCACTTGTATTCCTGCAAGGTAGCTCTCGAATTGTGGTTTTCAGATGATGTGCATGAAATTTTCTTGTTTTGATTTCCTGATATTTCTTCAGTGTATACAGAGGTTCGTCACCTGTTCCCACTTTTTGGATTTTTCAATCTTAATAGAATTGTAGTTCACTAAAACTACCACCACCAACAACAAAAAAACAAAACAAAACAAAACAAACCAACACCCACAAGTCCAATGGACAGGGCATCTGTCAGCCTTTGATACAGCAGATTTCAATTCTGGATTTGCTTGTCCAGAAGACATATTTGAGCATAATGTGAGAATACTAAGAACCTAAATTTTGGGCTTAGTTGTCTCAAGATGCCTTCTGACTGATATTTGCCATGCTTGTCTAAAAAAGTAATGGAGATATTTTTTCCAAATAATTTTATTTTATTTCTATGAATTATCTGTTCATTTATAACTAAAGCAAAAATAAGACATAAAAAACAGATTGACCATACAATATGTTTGTTTCAATCCAGAAACCCTTAGATCCCCTTCATGTCCCCAAATACCAACATATTGTTTAAGAAAGTGTCTGTACAGGGCTTAGCATATGTGTAGAAATTAGGCTAAAGTCTATGACATTATTTAATAGACATTACTGCAACATATGGAAGTGCAAACTACATATTTGAAATGAGAATACTTGATTTGAAAATATTATGCCACTTTGTTGTATTTCTAAACCTGAACAAATGTTATATTTAGACATAAGAAACAACAGGGTATGAATTATTGCACACTAATTCACAACTAATGTGTTACTGCAAATGAAACTAAGGCTGAGTGCAATCAACTCATTTTCATCAGTACAACATTAATTCACACACTAGAAGATCCTATTGCATTTATAAAAAATATTTTTTTCTAAAGGTCACAGATTCTAAAAATAAATGGTAATGTAACGAGGGTCAAGTTCCAAGAACCGTTTACCTCTGGTCTGTTCTATATCTTTTAAAATTAAATTTTATTAATTAGTTTTATTATTTTAAAAAATTAATTACGTATGTCACAGAGAACTTGCATGTGGAAGATTCAAACCTGAACAATTTCCCAATTTCAGTAATAATCTTGCACATAAGCCTGAATATGGACTTCATGGTTATACTTGGTAAATAATAATGGAGAAGGATATATCTTTTGAATATGTTCCATCAAAGTAATCACACAATCACAGAATTTATGTAAATCTAGATGATGTACCATGCCATTATAAACAGAAATGCCATCAGTGAAGGATGTTTCTGGATTTACTGACAGACATTATGGGCTTTCACACAGCTAGGCCTAAGGAAGGTTCTGGTTTTGTTCTGTTATTCCATCTGCAGCTTTTAAGATGAAACCTTTGGACTTTTATTGGACAGTTCTTACATTACTTACTTGATTTAGTCAGGTCTTACATTGTATTAATTAGACACTCCGAAGCTAAATATTTTATGAGTTGTAAGTATGTTTTTAGGGAAGATAGTCCTATTCTTTGCTAATGTTTAAGAACAGAGAGTGTGCAACTTTTCTGATTTTGGTGGTGCATAGTACTTTTGTATTATTAAACAGGTTTACAAAATACTTTCAGATTCTTATTTGCCCGTGTCATGGTTTCTGCTACTGAGTGGACTAATAATAGTTGAGAACGAACAGTGAGGAACCTTTTACCAAAGGATAAATGGGGTTATGAATTTCTTGGGGCTGGAGAGGCTGTCTTGTCTTTTTTTTTTCCTCTTTTATTGGAACTGACAAGAAACAGAACTATAGAGAAAAGATATGCACATGTTCCATTTGGAGGTCCGTTCTAGGAAATGGTAAAAAGGAGAAATAAGAGCCTGAAGGGGGAGAAGAGTTCTGGAGAAGCCCAGGGTGCATCAATAGTGAAAAACACTAAGGTGAATATGTAGGTACTATACTTGTATTTGTGAAACTGAGATTTCTGTAGTGACATTTATTGTGATGAAGAAAACTGTTCTTCCGAGTTTAGACACACCTCTCAGGTACAGACTCACTCTGCCTTCCATTAAAAACATACAAACTGGTAGGAAATTCCTAAAGTACAGGCAAAATATTGTTAATGTTACACTAATGAAAATATTTGTCTTGCTGACAAGGGAATAGATATGTCAGAAGATGGCAGAGCTGTGCCACATGAGTCAAAGGGCTAAGATGCTGTCTAGGGCCCTTGGTGAGTTAATACCAGGTTTCTTCAGAGATGAAAAATAATAATTAAACACTGCTTGTCAATTAATGCCAACTTAAAGAAAAGTCCTACACTTAGATTAAGTGAGGAGATTGGGTTGCTTGAAAACAGCAAGAAAGGAGGAAGAAAAGAACTATGAAGTAATGAAAGATGTAAGGTAAAAAGGGAAAATAATTAAACACACATGCACTTACGCAGAGTTGGAGCACTCATATTTCTAATTAGTATTTCAGTGCAGGAGCCCAATTTAACCTTAGGGAGCCTTTATTGTCATGTCAGTGTTGTGCACAGCACTCAATCTAACGCTGATATACTAGGTTCAATTTTCATATTGTATTTAAGAGAATGCTGTTCTTTATATGTGCAAAAAATATTTAACTTCTAAGGGCAATATAGTGGATGTCTATAATACCTGTTTGTGAGAAGTACTGCTTACTGGGAGCATGACAACTGATCACCAGAAAACTGATAACCCAGAAAGTTAATTACTTTTTCTTATACTGACTCCTTTTATGAATAAATACAGAGGGTTCCCATATTGCTTTGTTTGACAGAGATCTCATATTTCTGAGATATTATGCTGTACTGGCATTACCTCAGAGGCAAGTGTTTATGAATATATAACATAACCAGCAGAAAGAAGGTACAAAAATGCTCAAGCATTTAACACGTGAAAAATGTACTGAAGTGGAATAGTTATAACAGCTCTAGAATAACTGTGCTCCACAGCATGTTTCAGCCTCTAATGAAATTTGTGAATTTCAAGAGTTGTTTTGAGTCTCATCTACCTAAACAGATTGAAAAAACAGTCAGGAGAGCAGGAAGTTAATGAGACTAAATAGTTCTGAAAAACACTCTATTCCATAAAATATTTCTTTGGAAGTTGTGGATGTAACTTTTATTAATTGTTTTTGGATCTGTCAGACACCCATTTCTCATTCTTAAAGTCCACTTTCTTAAAAATACTTGAAAGGAGCTGAAAAATTTTAAATATAACTGAAAATATGCATTTCACAAATATTTCAGTTTTATCTCAATTTAGATTAACATCTTTACTCCTTCCTGTGTAGTCTAGTTGATAGTATTACTTTTGAGCCAAATGTATGCCACTTACTTCAACCACCTAGACAAATTTTAGTCAAGTTCCATAGATGGCAGGTAGGGTGATGCTGGAAGGGTTAATTTTCTTTTCCTCTATAGTGCTCAATGGGGCATCTGTGCTTCTGGTCATGTGATGCAATTTCAGCTGACAGCCTGTCCTGTCCCCTGAACAGCTGGGTCTGATCCTCAGATTAATGTACTTAAAACAGTAAAATCTTTGTAAAATGTAATGATCAAGAATGACAACACTTTCTAGAGTACATCCCATATTCCTGCTGACCAGTTCCTTTCAAGGGAAATTACTGGCACAGGCTCAAAAAAAAAAGAAAAAAAAAAAAAAGGAGCAAAGTAACCAGAGAAATACTTATTGCCTGTGTATTTCATAAAAATGTTTGATTTGCAGTTTCAAATGTCTATATTCCAATAGATGAATTTTAAAATTATCCTTCTTTAAATCTCTGGAATGTTTACATGGCTCTTGCACAGTATCATCTGCTAAGCCATTTTTTGCTCAAGACGAATAATTCATGACTCTTGAGTTTGCACACGTTTCCCATATGTCTAAAAAATCATATGCTCTCACTCCTTTCTTGTCAGAGATTTTCATTCTCCCATACATTTATCAAGGAAGAAAACTGCAAATGTACTTTATTTTCACAAGATTTTCACCAACTGCTTTACATTTTGAATCACTATACATTTACAAGAGTGTTCCCATGGAAACCAGAAAGTAATTCTCTCTACAATTTTCCTGGCAAATGAGTACATGTAAAAAAGCATTTAATAATTTTAGCAAAAACTGTCAGTGATTTAGTTGCAGCTCAGATTTCTAAGACTACATTTTTGCCCTGTGTCAGAGAATTCTTGAGGAAGGCAAGGAGCTCTACTACTAACAGTCTTAAAGATTCAGATACTAGCATCTAGCATGGATACTTCTATTGGCTCAGTGTAGGTGTGTCGTAACTTTTCTACCTATGACATGTCATATCACTATATCACTTTTTTATTTTTATTTTTTGGACTTCAAGATCTATGCACTCAAGAAGTTACATATGTTTTTTCTCTGATATTCTTCTCCTGCTATTTATTCACAGGGAAATAATAAGCAAACAGACATATATGAACCCATATGGGTAAAAATTATAGTGTAATTTGAATTTTCCTGCTAATGTCCAGTACCAGTATCCTTTCCACTCCAAAAGTGGTAGATCCTGATACCCTTCATGCCTTCTCTCCTCTGTAGATCATTTTCTCATGAGAATGACAGTGTTACTAGGTTTTTGCCAAATCAGAATATGAAAACAAGTACTGTCCCAATAACTAATACCAGCAATCACTTCTCAAATCTTTTCATTATTTGATCGTAAATAAGAGGACTGTGACTATTAACACTGAGTCACTGGCACTAACCTAGTTCATTGCCAATGAGTGCAAATCTAATTTGCATCAAATTATTGATAGAATAGACCACCATGTTCCTTCTCAGCATCTTCTGCTGTTTTATATTCTTACTATGCAACATGTTAGTTGAATATAACTATGACATTATCAGCACAGGAAATGAGTGCTCAGTTTAGAGAACAGAAGCATCATATTCTAGCTGCAATTGGGCAAAGACACTCTCCAAGAATCTCAGAATCACACTGGACAATACCATTAAGATCATCTAGTCCAACTGTTAATCCATCACCACCAGACCCACTAAACCATGACTCTAATTGTCACATCTCCATGTTTCTTGAAAACTTCCAGGGACAGTGACTCCACCACCTCACTGGACAGCCTTTTCCAATCCATTCCACTCTTTCTGAGAAAAAATTTTTCCTAATATCCAATCCGAACCTTCCCTAGCACAACTTAAGAATATTAACTCTTATTTGTGAGGTCTATCCTGAGCCTTCTCCAGACTGAGCAATCCCAGTAGCCTCAGCCATTCCTCATAAGACTTGTACTCCACATTCATCCTAGCTGGATGTTCAGTAATCAGCAGGGTACTCAGTGTGTCAACACTGCAGCAGTGTTGTTTAACAACCTCATTAATTATGAGGGCAGACTTTGCCTTCAGCAAGTTTGCTGATGATACAACAGAGAAGTGGCTGTCCAGATCTCTGGCTGTGTAGAGTACACAAACCTTTCACTGGCACTGTGGGGCAGCAGTCATAACACTGCCAAGACACTCTCAATGACATTTGAAAAGTTGAAGCAATCAGATGAAGTCCCTAGTGACTGGAAAAAAGGCAACATCAAACCCATTTTTAAGAAGGGTAAAAAAGATGACCCTGGGAGCTAGTGACCCGTCAGTCTCACCTTGTGCCAGGAAAGATCGTGAAGCAGATCCTCCTGTAAGCTATGTTAAGGCACTTGGAAGACAGAGAGGTGATATGGAAGAACAAGTGCAATTTGTGGATGCTGTCACTGCATCAATGGACAAGGGAAGATCTACTGATGTCAGCTCACTGGACTCCAGTAAGGTCTTTGACACAGTACCCACAACATCCTTCTCTCCAAGTTGAAAAAAGATGGATTTGATGGGAGGAATGCTCAGTGGATGAAGAACTGGCTGCAAGATCGAGTCCAGAGAGTGGTGCTTGTTTGGCTCAATATCTGGATGGAGATCAGTGACGAGTGTTGTCCCACAGGGGTCAGTGCTGGGGCCAATACTCACCAATGATATATTTTCACCAACGATGTTGACAATGAAATCGAGTGCACCCTCAGCAGTTTTCCTGATGATACCAAGATGTGGGTTGCAGTTGACATACTAGAGGGATAGCATGCCATTCAGTGACCGAGATAGGCTTGAGTGGGGAGTTCAGGTGAACCTCACGAGGTTCAACAAATACAAATGCAAGGTCTTGCACCTACTGAAAAAGGACCTGGGGATACTAGTGGATGGGATGCTGGACATGAGCCACTGATGTGCCCTCACAGCCCAGAAAGTGAACTGTATCCTACAGGAAAGACATAGACCTCTTGGAGCACATTCAGAGCACAGCCACAAAGATGATACTATGAGGACAGGATGAAAGCTGGGGTTGTTCAGCCTTTAAAAGAGAAGGATCTGAGTTGATCTGATAATGGCCTTTCAATATCTAATGGGGAGCTACAGGAGAGAAGACTTTAGCAGGGTCTGTTGTAATAGGACAAGGGGAAATGGCTTTAAGCTTAAAGTGGGTTGATTTAGGTTGGTTGTAAAGAAAAATTCTATTATAGTGAGGGTGCTGAGACACTGGAACAGGCTGCCAAGGGATATGGTTGATGCCCTATCCCTGGAGACTTTCAAGGCGAAGCTGGATAAGGCTCTGGGCAACCTGATCAAGCTGTACACGTCCCTGTTTATTGCAGGGGAGTTGGACTAGATGACAATTAAAAATCCCTTCCAACTCGAAGGATTCTATGATTCTACAATTCCACATGCCAGAGGGTTTTACTGCTATACAAAGGGACCTTGACAGGTTGGAGAAATTGATTGATAGCTACAATGTGAAGTTCAAGAGGGGAAGTTGAAATGTCCTGCCATGTCCTCATGCTGGGAGGGTCCCAACATCTGAAAAGTAGCTTTGGAGAAAAAGAGAGAGACACAGTGGACAAAAAAGTGGACAAAGTGAGAGACACAGTGGACAGCTAGTTGTCCATAAGTCAATAATGTGCCCTTGCTGCAAATAAGGCTAATGGTATCCTTGGCCTGCATTAGGAGAAGTGATACCAGCAAGTTGAGAGTGATTTAGTTCCTCTCTATTTACTCTCTATTTACCTTCCTCTCTACTCAGATAAGACCACACCTGGAATACTGTGTTCAGCTCTGAGCTCAGTATAAAAGAAGTACAGACTTATTGGAGAGAGTCCAATTGTTGTAGTTTAGCCCAGCATGCAGTTAAGTTTAACAGACTTTTGCTCACCCTCCCCTTTCACCCTAGTGGGATGAGGGAGAGAACTGAAAGAAAAAGTAGAACTTGTAGGTTAAGACAAAAAACTTACTATGTCAGAAAAGGAAGAGAGAGAAATAACTGTCATGATAATAATATATACATAAAACAAGTGATGCTTAAGCAATTGTTCCCCACCTACTGACTGATGCCCAGCCACTCCCCTAGCAGTGGCAGCCCTCCTCTGGCCAACTCCCATCATATTTATAGCTTTTTTCACATGGGGTCATACGATGTGGAATATCACTTGGTCAATTTAGGTCAGCTGTCCTGGCTCTTTCCCAGCCCTCTTGCTCTCAGAACAGTACGAGAAACTGAGAAAGCAGAAGTCTACAGCATTGTTCAGCAATAACTTGAAACATTCATGTGTTATCAATATTGTTTTTCTCTTAAAATCAAAACATAACATCATACCAGACATTATAAAGAACAACAATTATGTCCCAGCTTTAACTATGATACCACTGGGGGCCTGCTAAGGAGATTTAGGGACTAAAACAGCTCTGCCCTGAGGAAAGTTGGGAAAACTTGTAATGCTTAGCTTGGAGAAGGTTCAGGGTGGATCTTATCAATGTCTATAGCTACCTGAAGGAAGGATGTGAAGAAGATGGATCCAGGCTGTATTCAGTGGTGTCCACTGCCAGGACAAGAGGCAATGAGCACAAAATGAAACATGGGAGGTTCTACCTGAACATCAGGAAACATCTTTTTTATTTTTTTTAATTGTGAGGGTTATCAAGAACTGGCACGAGTTGGCCAGAGAAGTTGCGAGTACCCTCCTCAAAGATATTCAAAAGCTGCCAGAACATGGTCCTGGGCAACGTGTTATGGCTTGGCTTAAGCACTGGACCAGATGACTTCCAGAGGCCCTTTCTAACCTCAGCCATATTTATCTGTGATCCTCTCATCTATCAAATTAAATGATTGCTCTTACATGCCAGTGAATGTTTCTGACTGTAGAAGCAATTTACTTCAGAAATGACCTATAAATTTGCCAGCAAGGATTCAAATATACCTGGCTTCAGGTCTCAAGAATCAAAGATCACATTGTGGAAAACTAGGTCAATCAAGATACATGATAAAAATACACTGAGATAACATGTTTTTATATCCTTAAAATCAAACAATAATGCTAATTTAATAAATACTTTGTATTTTCAAAATATAACTACACATGACCTCTAAGTATAATTTTCAAAAGGGCAAGCCACAGATAGATTCTGACAATAAATAGGCAAGAGTATGGGAATCAAATTAAGGTAGTTAAGAGACTACCCATTTATAAAAGCAAGCAAGCAAACAAACAAACAAACAAAAAAAAGCCACAAAAAACAACAGTTAATCTAACATATTTCACCAAGGTTTCTGAAAAATCTCTTCATCTGTAGTAACATTTTTCTTCCATTCTATGATTTCTCACATTGTAATGAGTCATGTCATGTAACTGAATGTGTCACATCCAACTGCAGTATGATGTGAAACAACATAACAAAAAGTGACAAGATTTAACATGACAAGTAAAAATGAAATGCTACAGTGGTAAACACCACTTTTCAGCAATTTGGTATGCCATGTTTTTTAAAAAGGACAACCTAACATATATAATGATCACAGCAACATGCAGAATTACTTCATTTTCAATGTTTCTTTTTTTTCAGACATTCCAGCGGTGGCTGTCTTTTGATATTCAGTTGAAAGATATATTTTCTATCTCAGTTAATATTGGTATACTCACAAAAGTCAACTATTAATATGAGTTTATAACAAAAATGTTTATTTTAAAATTTACTGCAAAAATGGAAAATAAATTTAACCAGTAATTGCATTTTATTTTATGGATTATTGCTTAGGAGAGTTTCACTTGCTTATTTGACAATGGCTGATAAAGGCATATAATTTCTTAATTGCTTCAGGTAATAGCTATTATTTGGGAAGTGTAAGAAGATACCAAGTGCTAGCCAAATTACTGAAAGCAAAGATAAAATCAGACAACCAAATATTTTTGAGTTCAGTAGTATACAGAGAATGTAACTATAAATTTTGAAATCAAATGGGAACTTACAGGGCAAAAGCAATAGGCAATGGAGACAGAGGAAAGAAAAAAGTGGACAAAATGGGCAGGATCAATAACTGGCTAGGAAAGAAGTTGCTTATTTTCACCATGAAAATATTTATTCTAGAAAATACATATATATTTTGTTGAATACTATTTTTCATAGAAACCTTAGAGTTGGATGGAACCTTTAAAGGTAATCTAGTCCAACTCCCCTGCAATGAACAGGGACATGCACAGCTAGACCAAGTTGCTCAAATCCTGATTCAGTCTTGCCTTGAAAAAAAAACTTCTCCCTTTGCTCCCTTTAATTTTCTGTCACCATTGCCAATTCTATGCGCCCCTGATGCAAGGAACATTGTTTTTTATTATTGCTGTCATTTTAGAGCATAAAATGTTTAATATTTAGGTTACATAGTAGGGAACGCTACTATTCTAATGTGTCATGCTGTGCAATATGCAGTTGAAGAAAATATAGACAAGAGCTGCTCCAAAAGTAATGCCTCCTGTTTTATTTTGTTGGCCCATATCAGAGGTTGGTGGTGTGGAAAATACTTCAACCACCTCACTAGGAGGCCTGTTCCAGGGCTTGACTACCCACATGGTAAAGAATTTTTTCCTAACATTTCTGACTGAAAATTATACTCAATTCTACCAGCCTGCGAGGAATGTTTACATCTAAAGAAGATGTTCCACTTGGGTGAAATCATCATCAAGAGCTGCTTATCACCTACCTCAGAACTGATATGGCAATAGCTCCTATAAGCTATAGTTTCTGTCTCTGCTTTCTCATACTTGTTGCCAGGATTGCCTATGCTGGCACGCTGCAATTGTTTTTTTTTACTTTAGAAACTGAGTTTAGAGCAAGAGCTTAGATCAGAGCATTTATCTAGCCTCCTTCCTGAGAAAAGGTCTACCACATGCTGTCAGTATTTGCTGACTTCTTAGAGGTTTCCCAAAGAATTATGGTATATTCCTCTATCTATCCAAAGTATTTGGCAGTTCCCCAGAAATATGCTTCCACAAGTTCTACTGAGATGCTCACAGCAGATTGGTCTACCGAGAGCAAAATATCAGGACATGAACTGAAGTAGCACAGGTAATGTGAAAACCTTGTGCCACTGGCTCCTAAAGTTGAAAGTATACCAGAGTTAAAGCTGTGCAACAGAAGTCCAAGACAGATTACCTTCTATGTTAGACTTATTTGTGAATGTTTTCCAACTTTCCTAGAGTTGTACTGCCATTTAGGAAAGAATAAAAGATTAAATGTCTCTGAAAGAGCATGGAGATAGGAGTGTGGTTCTCTGTCCCAGTAATACACTTCTATGGGGAGAAAGACTCCTGGATTCTGGCACCTACAGCAAGCTCTCCGCATGTTCTATAGACCTGTCATTAATTAAAATGTGTGGAGGAAAGGGTAGTTAGCAGATTATTTAAATTATTTTTAAATGTGACCTGAAGTTTCAAATCATTGCATTCACTGTGAAAATATTAAATTCAGTAACAGGTACTAAATGAACAACAAAGTTCAAAAATTGAATACATTTTAAAATAGATTTCCACCTAAAGTTTATCCAGACATTTGCTACTGCCATGGAATTTTAAATTATTTGTACAGCACAGAAATTCAAGTTAAGAAATGATCAGTTCTTTGATGGAATTTCTTACAGTTTTAGAACTAACTTATTTTCAATAAGTTTAGAAGGATACTTCACAGAAGGGGTAAATTATCGTTATATTCTTTTGTCTCTGTTCAAAAGAATGCAGAACAAGGTAAATATTTAGTTGGGAGGTATGTATTTATTACCAAGTAATGCAGTACTGCATCAAAATTGCTTATTGCTTCTATTTTGTTGGTCCAAGTAGTGAAAAAGTGTCAATGATAAATAGAATTTCTGGGCTTAATCCATCTATAAGAGACTCAGAAAGCATGCAGGTACGGGGTTTCTCAGCCAAGTCTGCTCAAAGGAAAAATTCTGTGCAAACAGAATACAGTAGTGTATCTCTACACATAAATTAATGTAAATATTTTGCAATGATAAATTATAATTCCTAGTAAAAATTTTCTCAGCAATATTTATAAATGTAAAACTATTTAGAAGAAGGAATATTTATTTTTCAGTGTGAGAATTAGCTTGGTTTTGAAGTGAAATGAAACATGCAAATGTCTATCTCAGAAGGATTGCCTTTAAAGTATTAACATAAAATTCTCTTAGATAACTGAACAGAATGAAAGTGAACCTTTTTAACTGTGTAAAGTGTGTAAACACTTCTGATCCCTCTACCTATCCTGTAGTAATAAATTTGAAAAAAGAAGATATATTGTAATATTAGTTACAGGTTAAACTCTCCCTTTTCTGTGTAGGTTGATTTTGAAATGCATGTTTACATGCAGAGCATGACACTAAAAGGGAAACTAGTATTAATGACTGGAGTTCAATAATCAGTAGTTAAAGTAGCAATTACAATGTTTGAGATATTTGTTTTATTTCCAGTTCTTTGAGTTCTTACAGATCTATAGACTTACTATGTCTTACATTCTTGGGCAATCTTTAGAAAATCCAAATCTTGTATGGGATGGTGAATTCAGGGATTCGTTTGCATTTTACAGTCCACAGTGACACAAATGCTTTTAAAATAAACTTTAATAAAGAAAGCTCTTCATTTACTGCCTTCTGGTTTCTCTTTTAAGTGGACAGTTGTTTTAACTGTCCAAGTCTGAATAACTAGATGCTAGGCAGTTATGGGTTAAAGCTTTATGACATACTGTACTGATATTTTTCAAATACTTTTTCCTTTCTTTCTTTCTCTTTTCTTTCTTTTTATTTTATTTTTTTTAATTTTTTTGTAGTGTTTGCAATCTGGACACATTCAGACATTTCTTGGATAATGTGCCTGATTTGTGTGTGAGGAGGAAATCAGAAAGCTGCAAGTGGTAATTCTGACTTAAAACAGTTACAGAAATATATCTTTCTTTTTTGCCCTTTTAACTGCATGAAGTAATATATAATTTATAGTAAGTGTTATTTTTTATTGAATATTTGTCAGCTCAAAACCGCAGGACCAATTTTTATATACTTAAAAATAAAGAATATAAATATAATTTTGTTCACTCCTCTAATAACTGCAACCCTTCTGCATTTTCTATTTCTATTGAACAGCCTAAACATTTCTTTATGATTATGTAAAACTTGAACTTTTCTCTTTGAGTCATGTGCATCATTTTTAATCACTCACAGTAGCTCATACAAAAAAAGGAACAGCCTGCTACTTGTATGAGTCAGAATCTAAACAGAGCTATTTAAAAATCACTTGGAAGATATGTTATTAGCTAATTAGCATAATTAGTCGTAGTGAAGATATACAATCTCATATGTTTCACTGAATCAATTCATAAATAAAAGCTGTAATTAAGTACTATTTCCTATGCATTACTATTTTCCTTGAGATTCTATAATACGGTCAAGTCAACTTAAGAAAGCTGCCAGTAAGATTTCTGATCTGAAATGGTATGCTACATTTGGGGTACCACTTTTATTTTTCACATATTACTTTCCAATACTGTCTAATTAAAACACATGCACCAAATTTAGGTTTCAAGTCTTTATAACTTTGTAAGTACTGGAATGTATGAGAAATGATACCATATTCAAGTTTATTTCCTCAGTTTAAAATCTGAAATAATAAAACTGAGCCTGACAGAACACCCTGATTTTCCGAGATTGGTAATGAATTTAAAAAAAATTAAATAGGAAAATCAAATTAATTATTACAAACATTTTAATTAAAAACTAGATTGAACTCCAAAACAGATTAAATGTAACTTTTTGCTCAATGCTAGATTCGATATTAATTAGCGGCAGATAACACATCTGACTGATTTCCGAAACTGACACTCATACATTCAGTGGAGATCGCAACGTAGTTGTTATTTCCCTTTCTCTAGAATACCTAATGTCAATAGTAGAGCAGCTATGGCTGAAAGTAAAGGAGTCCTTAAACAGCACTTATTTAGTATCTCTACATCACGATTATGTTTCCAGACTTTTGGAGAAGAAGGATAAAATCTTTTGGTGATCATCTTATATTTTCTGATCTTAGCAGAAGAAACAACAGAGTTACCATAATAGAAAATACAAAATCACACTGTAAATACAAAATCAATCAGGATTTTGCAGAGAAATTTTACAGAAATATATAAAAATGATATCGTCTATAATCAGACCAAATACCACATTTATTTCCAAGATAAAGAACAAATTTAAATTTAAAAAAATCTCAAGATGATAATGATGCATCATTAATACTTAGTATTTTACTGTTGAGGCAACATTCAACTTTAGATTACAAAAGTATCAGAAATATTGAATGTTTGTCTTAAATTTTGTAAAGCAGAAAACATTATCTGTCAAGAAAATGGAAAGCAATTACATGTTACTGGGCATTTGTGTATATTAAGTGTTCTAAATGTCACCTTGTGTTATCTGCGCCTTATGAAGACAAAATAATGAGTTTTCTACCAGAATTCTTAAGTATTTCAGATGGCAAGTATCTGAATTTTCTGGTCTTGTGCACTGTGTACATTGACAATGCTGCAGATGGTCTTGTAACCTCTCAGATAAACTTCTGAGATCTTACTCTGTCTCTTCAGATTCCTTCCAAAGTTGCATACTAATTGTTTTGGGGTTTTTTTTGAGTGTTTTAATACTTCACAGAAAAGCGTCATTATGCAATCAGGTTGACTGCAGTAAAACTCAAATTGGAGAGGACAGGAGAGGAGAACCACAAATGTAAAAAGTAAAATTGACCAGAAATGTACTTATTCAATCAGAAATATATTCTGTACGCACTGCAATTCATTTCTAGATATGTACTTAAATAACATATCGTTGAGGAATTATAACCTTGGTTGATTCAGCATATTCATGTTGGAGAAAGAGGTTAATCAGTCCCACGATGACCCTCATTCCCTGGATAATTTTAATGTGCTTCCTAGAGAGAAAATGCAAAGCATTCCTTGAGGAGTTTTATAGTATCTAATCACAGAACTCCACTGAGAATGTATTAGGACTGTCCAAATCATCTGCAAATTTATAGTTATCCAAAAAGCCATCTTCCACCAAGTAAAAAAAAAAATGTCAGAAATCACAACGTAAATCACCTCACTAATAACATACCAGTTACAATGAATATTCCTCAAACTATGAACAAGCCAGTCCATACTAAAATATTTGATACTTCAGTGTTTCAGCTGGGGTATACTATCAGTCTTACATCTACTGTGAAACACGTCAGTGTTGTCAGTGTTAACTTCATTTAATTACATTTGAGCCTTTGTCTGCCATCCTAGCACCACAGTATAGCACTTTCATAGACCTCCTTTAAAAAATAGATTTTAAACAATCAAGGAGCCTATGCAGTATAGAAAACATATTTCTCATGTTTTCTTAAAATTTGGATTCCCTCATCAATTTCCATAAAAATTCCAAATATCACTCACTGTTCTTTTCCCTTAGGACCTCAGGTTGAAGCACATTTGTTTTGAAGATTTTTATGATACCCCAGAAAAGTAAAGTACAGTCTTAAAGTGGGAGAACAATATAAGAATTTATATGGAATAAACCCTCAACTGCTGTCAGATATCCTGGAAAGTAATTAAAATAATTAAATCTCTCTTCAAAGAAAATTAACTTTTTTTTTTTAATTTAATATTCTTGTTAACAGTTACCAGAGCTCCCATGTTCCAATTCCTATGATTAGATCTTCTACCTAAGAAGTAAATGTAAAACTGCAATAAATACTCCCTAAAAAAGAAGAATTAAAATCCTTGAATTCTGTACATGAACTTTTTAACTTGATTAAATGCTTAAAATTCCCACTGGATGATAAGTGAAAGTACCAGTATATTCCATAATGAAACTATGCAGACAATCAAAGGAGATGTTGATGGCGGAACACTTAGAAAAGTTACATGCCTTCTATTGGGTTACAGTTATAATTCTCAAGAGGATCCTACACAACCATTTCCAGGCTTGAATTTGAAAAGAAAAAACTGCATAAAAAATCAGGGGTTCAAAAGGCCAAGTGTAACCCTAACCCTAATGCTACTGCTATGTGGAGAGGAATAATTGCATGCATAAGCACAGTTTAGTGCTGGAGTATTGTGTCCAGTTCTGGGCTCATCAGTACAAAAAAGACTGAGATATCCTTGAAAGAGTCCAGTGGAGGGCTACAAAGATGATACAGGACATGGAACACCTCGCCTGAGAGACCTGGGTCTGTTAAGCCTTGAGAAAAGAAGACTCAGAGGGGATGTGATCCATGTCTATAAGTATCTAAGGTGCAAGAGGCACAGGGATGAGGCTGAACTCTTCTCATCATTGTATGGTGATAGGACAAGGGGAAATGGCCACAAACTGAAGCATAGGAAGTTCTGCACAAATATGTGCGGGAACCTCTTCACAGTCAGGGTGACAGAACTTTTTGTCCTGTTTCCTTTATTAATCTTGGAAAATCAATTAAATATGACCTAAATTGATGTCTGGATCAAGTTACTTCGCACAGAAGCTCTCTAGCTGTATATGGTTAAAGCATTCTCAAAGCTGAGTCTTTGAAGTATTGAATCTTAATCGTGACCCTGAATATGTCCCTTTTCCATCTTACACATTTCAAACATTTCATTTTTGTTTAGAAAAGGAAATGGGTGACAGCTATAGCAATAAAAGGAATTAATAGAATTTTTGACTAAAAATATTTAAAACCTGGAAGAGATGCAGCCATTTTGAAGTTAAGGCAAGGAGAAGACCTGACAAGGTGTCATGGTTTTATGATTTTTGATATTGGTATTCCACATCATAAAATCATATAGTGCATTGAGTACTAAAGAGTTAATGCTCCAGCTCCATGGATCATTGATAGTTCTGAGTATACCTGTCTCAGAAGAGAATAAGAACTACGTTCTCCAGAGGACTTTGCATTGCTTTGTATTTTTCCGTTTTTCCAATCAGAGGGAAAGATAAAAACTGTTTGCGTGTCACGGGACACTCTCTCTTTCCTTTGGGATTTACTCAGCAGCAAGTGTTCACTGCCATCTCACCTTCAGTGTTTAGCATAAGGCCTTTGGTTTCTCAGACACTCTCTTTTGCTCATTTTATTTGATTTATTAGGTTTAATTCCAGATATATTGTATTATATTGTGCTATTTTGCTTTCCGATATCTTATTTAGATCATTGTCACTGTTATTTTTCTAGGCCCATCTCCTTTTTCCCTTTTCCCTTTCCTCCTTCCCCTTTCCCGGGGTGTGGATCCATGGGTGCCCTGCACCGATCGTCACAGAACCAGGCTGAACCAGCCTGTAAACCGTTCGACACAAGGCAATGTGGATTGATGAGTCTAATCACCTACACAGCAGAGAAAGGGATGTCGACGTTGATAATAAAACTGAAGCATGTTTTGCAGCATTTGCTTTCCTTTCGAAGTTTGTAAAATCTTCATTTAGTAATAGCAGAGTACTTTATGAGTAGGAAAGAAAGACAGGAGGATGACAATGTTACAAAGTGAAAACTAAAATCAGGCTGCCCTTTGTTAGTCTTAAGTAGTGTTAAGTAACTAACTGGTAAGGAGTTTGTTTCTTTAGTTCCTGTGGAGTAGATGATTAATAAATTGACGTATAAGATTACTTTGAATGGTTGAAAAGGAGAACCAGAAAGCAACAAAAACCTGGGAGACATTTGTTAGGAGAATATTGTGCAGATACTCTTTCTGTAAGGAAGTCACACCTTAGGAAAAGCGCTTTAGTTAGCTTGTATTTTAACTCAACTGCCACCTAACTCATAAAATGCAGATTCTATTATCTGCCTCCCTACAAACTCTCCCAGTATTGTAATCTAGTACATTAATCTTTCTGTTAAGAACTGGAAACTGCTTATTCAGTTAAGTAACGTGAGGGTTCCCAGCCTGTTGTCCAGGACTTTAAGGTGGAAAAGCCTTTGCCAGTACTGCCAAGAAACCAACTCAAATATACTAATCCTGGTCTGAGCAAGGTGAGTAGGTCACTGACAGAATTTTGCATAATCTTTCCTCAATTATTCAAGAGTAAGCAGCGTACTTCCATTTTGTTTATGTCAGCTTCTTAATGGGTAACTCCTTCACACACCCAACCTGTACTGTTAGCAGGCAGAATGAAGCACAAAGGATCTTCTATTTTATTTCATTTAGTTGGAGGAGCACTGAACCCTGACAGTTCTGATACGTTGTTAGTTCATCCCTGTGGCTGCAGATCAGTAGTCTATGGGGCTGTACACAATATTCTGGAACGAACATCCCCATCTCAGCCCACGTATTTCCTCAGGGTAAACAGTGTACATCACAAGAAGTAATAATCCACAGAGTATTTGTGACAAGACAGGACAAAATAAAGTATTACTAGATAGGTAAATTCACTGGCTAATAATAAAGTATCAAAATACTGTTTCATACTTTGAAACAAGAAACACTGCAGGAAATTCTCCTAACATGGAAAACTAGAAAAATAAACATTTCAGCTTAATTAAGACCTTGGAGACAATGATTACACTAGAGAACACACCTTAGTTTTCTTTCTGCAAAAACCCACGTCCATTTCATTTCCTCTTTTCTCATATTTTTTTTTTCACATCCAGAGTGTATTTTTTGATATATGTATATTTTCAACTGCAACTAACATTTTGCAAAATAAATTTCCAGTTTTCTATAGATTCTAGATGAAGTCAGTAACATTGGATATGTTACATTATGAATGTCAGTGCTTTGACAAGAAGATGAAATCAGGGTCAAATAGTTACATTTAAATTCACATACACACACACAATTAATAATAGTTAGTTACATATATAAACATATTCATAAATACATACTAAATCTAAAAATGTAAGTGCAATGTAAGCAATGTAAACAATAGACCAAAATTCCCCACAAATACGTATAATAGAGTGAAAAAAATGTGCACAACCTAAAAAAAAACCCTGACACCAACCTAAAAATCCCTGCTATTTCAATTATTATATAAGATATAAATTGGGTTTTAGATTATACTCTACCCATTGACACATGATAGTCTGAACCTAAAGTGTGTAAGATTTAATTTTCTGTTGCTATTAATGAATATTACAACAGCAGCTGCCCCCTGTGGTTCTGTATAAAAAGCAGTGTATATACCTAGCACAACATTTGCAGACTTCCTCAGTTTTGTGTTTTTAATGTGATGAAAAATTGTACAAGTAACAAAGGACAAATGTCATGGTAACTAAAACATTTCCTATACATGTATTTTAGAGGGAAGCTAAATCAGAGGTCTTCAAAGAATTACTAGGGTTCTTTCTAGGAGGTTATTGACAAATATGTAGTTTGTCTTCTGAGTTTGTGCCTCTTTCACAGATTGGTGTATTTGTGATCCCACAGGCAGGAATAAGTGTCTGTAATTCATTTCTCCTTGTTAACTAGTGTGCTTTTGTGTGTAGGATGATTGACAGCAAACTCGGCTTAGTCCCAACGGATGAGCTTGTTAGCAAAACCCTAGCATCCTATCTCTAATAAAGCATATCAGCAGTACATTTTGTCCTATCTATTAGCCTCTCTGTTTCTTTTTTTGTGAAAAGCTGAGTGTCCCTTTGAAGCAATGACAAATAAACCCCTGAACTGAAGTGCTAGGCTGCCTTATGGACAGCTGGATAGTAAATGTCACACCGTGTATAGAATGCCTATTATCAGACTGAGCCATTTGTTCCATTCCTTTCAGTATCTTAATGTAATACAAAATTGCTAAATCAAGCCCCATGTCTGTGACAGAACATAATTAATGAGAAAGCAGGAGCCAATTCAACACTCTTTATTGGGACCTAATTGGCTCAGGCAACAGAGTTGTCACTCAACAAGAGACTTCCTTTAAAGCAATTTTGTTCTTGGTTGTATTACAGAGCCTATTAAATTGTCCCCTCCTTGATCACACAAAGAAGTATCTGCATGCAATAATTAGCTTTTCCAAGGGGATTTTTTTTTAACTCTTTCAATAATAGCACATTTTCAAGCTCTGCTGGAGGAAATAGACAGCAAAGGGAGATGTGCAGCCTCTGGACTGAGTAAGTGTAATACATCCATTTTGGGAAAGCCTATAAGGGGTATGTCAAAGCGACAGCTAGTGAATAATGTAGTGGCCTGACTTCAGGGAGGGTTGGAGGTCAAGCTGGGCATGTAATATTTGCACTCTGAAAATTGTTCAATTAAAGGAGCAAGTCAAATGTAGAGGTATGGACTGATCAACTGAGTGCTTCTCTCTTGACATAGTATTTATGACCATCGCAAGGAAGGAGAGATCCTGTTTCCCACTGCCCGTATCTGGAACCTCTGAGACCAAAATTAGCAGCAGTATGTTTTGAATAGGAATCAAAACCTAGGAATCTTATTTCATTTATGCGTCTAACAGACTTTCACAAACTGTGTTTTTGTTAATCAGAAGATTATAATTGCAGGGTAAACTCTGAAAAAATTGAGGAAGATTGTTTTTTCTGCCCAAAGAACAAACTTGATATTTTGAAGAAAAGTAGTACTGTAGTCATGCATGAGCAAGATGGAAGTCCAGAATCTGCTTCTATGGAGTCTACCACCAAGTAAAAGAAGGTTATTCAAAACAAAAATATATCACTTGTCTTCCTGAAGGGCAGTGATTTAGGCACCATCAAAAAGATTTAGATGTGTTCATTCATACCTGTAGCATACATGAAATATTTTTCCAGTAGATTTAAGCTACAGATAATAAGCCTCACAAGAACTTCTATGAAAGCTAGGCAATAAAAATGAGAGGTTCATGAAGCAGTTGAACTATATTTATAAAGACATACCATAAGTAACCTTTACATATTCTGTTCTGTTTAGAATTAAAAACAGTATTGTAATGGAGGGCTTGGCCAATGTTTATCTCATGAAGGTGACAAATTACTTTCTCTGTTACTATTTTATGATGTTTGTATGAGATTCCCAACTCAAAATACCTGTTGAAAATAGTTTCAGAAGTTCAACAAAGATAGAAAACTACATTTTTTTTTAAGAAATAGATGTTTAATATTGCTTTATTAGTCACTACTTTCTGATAATCCTAAGTGAATGAAATCAGTGCACAAAGGTAGCTCTGAAAGTAATGCCTCCTATTTATTTCCATGGAAACTACAACAAATACAAGGAGCTCGATGCCACAATTTGATAGAGCTGATTCTCACTACTAGCATTTTGTAGCCCATACTAGTGGCTGTCACCACTGTTGAAAGGTACCACCCACTGCCTCACTGTGTTCACATTCACTGTTTCATCTCCATAAACATTCAGCAAGCATCAATGAATGTCAATGGGTGCCAACTTTTCTGCATGGAGGACTTCAGTGACACAGCTTTACTTCAGATGCACTTCTATGTCAGATGCCATTTTGTTAGACTGCCCCTCTGCTGCCATCTGTTGCATGGCAACAAAATGTAATGGAATGTTGGTGGGAAGGTTTAACCTTTACTGCCATACCACTGACGGCCACCTCTGTTCATGGGCCAATATAATTAAAAAGGAGGCATTACTTTTGGAGCTGCCCTCATAATTTTTTTCCCTAACAAAAATTCCAGGTATTTCAAAGGGGAGGATGAAAGCAAAATATGAGAATACAAAGTGTTTTATTTTTTCAAAGAGAAACATATTAAATGGGTCATCACATATGTTATATCTGTGGTTTTATTAGCTAATTGTGATGAACACATTTTGATTTATGCATTTGACATAGCTGTTTTAGTGGTACAAGTTCATCAACATCAGCTTTAGTAAGCATGCAAAATTTAGCATTTCTATTATCTAGCCCTGAATGACTGAAGACCAAGCTAGAACAGAATAAGTAAATATATTACACATCTCATTTTTTTCAGATTTAATAGGATAGTATTCCAAATGGAAATGTAAACCAATAGTATCCTTTCCTGAGTTACTCATGAACACTGCAAAAGCACATAGTCTCAACACAGTCTTATTAGCTTAGTAGTTTAGTAACAAATTATAATGATTACAAAATTTGCCATCACTTAATTTTCTTTGATTAATGATTTGCAATCCATATTCTATAACTAAAACTCTGTAATGGTTAATTCTATACAGTCTAGAATACTAAAGAATGCTGAAGAACTTTAGAGTATGTACACATATGTACATGCACATGCAAATACAAAATACACATATCTACTGAGGAGGTTTTGACAAGTGAAATCAGAATACTAATAAAATAAGCATTTAAACTGAAATATTACACAACAAAGAAATATTAAGTGGAAAAATAGCCATGGAAAAGATATCTTGAGAGTATATTTAACACAGCACTCGATTTAAATGTTTTATCATATAAACCGGTTCTCCAATATTTAGTGCTCATCCAAAAAGTACAATAACTCATAAGTAAATTGCCAAGCTTCTGTAGTTTTGGCCCTCATAACTGTGTAACATGAGTTAGATGCCATGCTGTTTGAATCTAACACAAGATCAAAAGGCTGTTTCTAATGTATCCGAAAACCTTGGACTTCATATATTGGTAACAGCCATCTGACAACACATAACCAGAAGTTGCATGTCCCCACTCTTGAAAAGTCACTGTCACTGATGACATAAAAGTAGGGCCTAATCAAGAACAAAATTCTTTGGGGTGTATGTTGGAAATAGAACTAGAATGTGTGATTATATGACTGGTGGCTATTAATATTACGGTAACTTTAAAAATGACAATATATATTAGCAATGGATTATGTCTCTATTTAATCTACAGGGATAACTTTTTGCACCTGCATTAGTGCACAGTTGCTAGCAATAATACAGGAATTAGATGTCAGCCTGTATGTATTTTACAAAGAAAGTTATTATGGTGTACAAGGAATGACAGTTCTGTAAGATTTTTCTTATTATACATTCAAGGACATTTCAACAAATGTCTTGGGAAGGACTGATTTATGCAATTAACTGTTTCATTGTTTTAATAAACAGAGAATGGTTACTGTTAGTAAAACTGGAAACAAGTCTCAGTTAGGATAGAAAAACTTCTGTCATTTTCTCTGTTTAATAAAATACCGTAATACCCCAAAATTTCACTTCACTAAACTGATAACACATTCTTTTGTGCTTTTTTTTTGTTTTTGACAATTTTAGGAAAGTGTTATATTTTTCATGTGAATACTGTCTGCTTTCTTAATATTCTATACAAATATAATAACACCCCAGTGGTACACTTTTACACAGGTCATTATGCAGCTTAAACAAAAATATTGAATACTCTGCGCAGTCTTGGATTTCAGACACTAACATTGTGTGAGTCTGCAACCTCTGAATCTGTCATACAACCAGACTTTTCTTCAGCACAAAGTATGATTAAAAGTAATAACACATGTCATACCACTGTGGCAATGCCAACACAGAGGATGCGTTTCTACAGAACAGATGGTACTTGCAATGCTAAGAAGTCTATTCTCTTCATTTTACCTCATTGTTACTTGGCTTCTGTGCCTTCTCACACACGTCACACATTTGAAAGTGTGCACAATGTCCTCTTTCAAAGGACTTGAACATATGAACTCATATAAACAAGATCAGAATGGAGATTAATGTATCTAGAGTATAATTCAAACTAGCATTAAAAACAAAGGATATCTCAGCACAAAAATCTCAGAGTTATTATTTTAGAAACTAAGGTATTTATCACTTAGAAATCTGGGAAAAGTAAATTTCGTATAAAACTTAACAGAGGTCAGTTCACCTTCTAGTTACAGATACTAAGGTGAAATACAGCAGTGTCAAGAAGTTCTGAGTAAACTGTAATAACTGAAGACCAAACCTAATGAAGAATAATTTAAAAAACAAAGGAAGTGTGATGTAGGCAAAATTGCAACAGATCTCTAACCAAAAATGAATCTCTGATAAAAAGAAGTCATGGGACACCCAATGACTGTAAGTTTTTTAAAATTTAATTCACAAGTTGTCATGTCTAGTATTTCAGTAACCAACAGTAAGATAGAAAAGGAAGATGCTGCATCTGTAGAGAACCAGAGGAAAGAGTACCACACTGTACAATCAACTCAGTACTTTGAAGATCATGAATTTTTTTACAGATCTATAAATAAATTCAAGTTTATGCAGATTCAGAACACTGTAGACTGAAGAAGAAAGACTTCAGTGTGTGCAGAAGGAAGAAAATTCTCAGTTACTCTTCTGCACTATAACTCAGAAGGTCCAGGTCCTGCTCTAACAGATACTGTTCTGCATGTTTATTTCTCAGCAGCATAAGAGGTGAGGTTTTGTTCATAAACATTTTACTCTCAGCTACTCTACTGAGGAAAAAAGAGACTTAAACTACTTCACTGAGCAAGAAGGAATGGTCTACTGTGAACATACCAAAATTAGTCTACTAAGGAAAGATAATAATAATAAAATCTGGTTTCTTTCTTTATCAAGATGAGGATGAATAATGGCACTGCAAGCCAGATTACACATGCCTTTGGCAGCCTGAAAATGACACATACAGAATTGGCCAAAATTAACTGCCATGCTCTATCCATCCATGTGTTATCTGAAAAATTCTGACAGCCTGCTTAGTCCTCTACTATAACTTCTTATGGGGTCCCCTAAACTGAGAGACATGCTATATTCAGCATGAATAAACTTGAAAAAAATGCTAGCATAGGTAGCACTTACATTTTAATGTCATCTGCAACATTCTCTGAAAATTTTTCTGCAATCTTATCGGCAATTAGGCTAGTATCAAAAGACCTGTTATAATAAAATGGTCAGCCTGTTACATCTGCCTTTCTTGGTGGCTAGACAGAGATGATTATTAATTGCATGGCATCTACAATGGTTTTCACAATAGATGTAACAGCATAGTGATTCACAAATTACAGAAACAGTTTCCTTCATCTTTATTTCTGCTTATTAACTCTGTTTTCGCTCTGATTCTTATTCTCAGGAAGAGAATTATGCCAGAAATTGATTTAGAACAGAGAATGAATGAAAAACAAACTGCTATGCTCTTTGTTATGCACTCAGTTAAGGGATCTTCTTAACAGTTGTGAACTTCACTGTCCTAGACAAGTGATGCCGTCAGAAAATGCAGAAATTTTTATGAATATTTCAGAGAAGAATAAATTTCCCTTCTTAACAAATGATTTATTGTTCAGAAGTAGAGATCTCAAGGCCTTGGAATCATACAAACCATTTATTAAAGCATCATAAATTCTTCAGACTGGAGTCTTGATGCTGAAACTGCATATTACAAATGATGATCTAAATGGAAGGCAATTAGTTATGTCTATTCTCCACTGTCTTTCCTAATGTGACATTTTAAACCGATTCTGCTGTGACCTGTTGGTAAGTATATTGACTTACTAGTGAGGCAGAACAAGAAAATGATTAGGAGGAATATGAATGAAACTCCTTCAAAAGCTAACACAGGCCTTCACCACGGGTTAAGTTCTTCACACAGCTCATCAATGAAGAGAGCAAAACGTTCTAAGCACTATACTTCTTTCAGACCCTAGGGTACACACTTCACTTTGTGTAGCAATTTTATGTGAAATGGATTTTATTGTCTCAGCACAGTTTCTAAAATAACTATGTAAACAGTTAATCCCCAGACAACACATAAGGTTTTACTTTAGGGAGAAAATCATTGTGATAAACCTGGCAGTCTCTTGCCTTTAAAGATACATGTAGCAAGCTGTTACTACTTCTTTTCTGAATAAGAAACAGGGAAAAAAATGATACTTTTCCCAAACAGAAATCTGCTTGGAAACAGAAGAGCACGGAATTTGTTTGGTGCTAGCAAGTGGATGTAAGTGTATCTGTGTACAAACCATACAGGAAATGACAGACAAATTTGGAGAACAGTCAAAATTCTGAAGAGAGATAAAGTGGCCTTGACAAAAAAGAAAGAATAAAAATGTTTCTGAGCAGAGGAATCCTGGGAAAAGGTTCAGAAATGCAAGAATATAAATTACCTCCAGTTTGCTGATTCCTGCTGTGTTCATTCTAAGACGGTTTTTAAAACTCTTTCCAAATTGATGATCGCTATCAAATACGTGGGTTGCTCTCAAAGTAATGCCTTCCAATTCCTCAAAAACTACAATAGATACAAAGAGCTCAATAACACTATTTGATAGAGCCAATTCTGAGCTACAGAATGCTATTTTGCAACATAGTCACCATCATTAGCTGTACATTTTCAACAGCTTTGAACAAGAGCCTGCATGCTGCACTCATAGAAGTCTGCAACAACAGGGGAGACACGCTGTCATTGTCACCACTGTTGAAAGGTACCACCCACTGCCTCACTGTGTTCACATTCACTGTTTCATCTCCATAAACATTCAGCAAGCATCAATGAATGTCAATGGGTGCCAATTTTTCTGCATGGAGGACTTCAATGACACAGCTTTACTTCAGATGCACTTCTATGTTCAGATGCCATTTTGTTAGACTGCCCCTCTGCTGCCATCTGTTGCATGGCAACAAAATGTAATGGAATGTTGGTGGGAAGATTCAACCTCTACTGCCATTCCACTGACATCCACCTCTGTTCATAGGCCAACAAAATAAAACTTCCAGGAAGCATTACTTTTGGAGCTGCCCTCGTAACTTCTCTCCACTAATGGAAATGGTTCAAAACCTCCTGACTTCTTAGGAATTAAAATAGAAATGAGGTAGTTGATATTAGATTTTGCACTGCTATTCCAGAAAGCCCTTACATGAATCTGTATGGTGGAAAACAGCTTGGAGACCAGAGCCTCAGGTGGGGCTAATCACAGTTCCTTGAGTATTTAGATGATAAGACTGATCATCTCACGTTCTAATATAGATTTGTTCATGCAGATTTAATATTCCAAAATTCCAGGCGCAAACCCAAAATAGAAATTAGGTAGTGTGGATTTGGGAATCATTATGATAATATTGCAAGGGACTGTGTTAGAATATGACATTACCTATACTTTCTGATCATTTAAGAGAAAGACCTCTGATAGTTTATTTTTAAATAGTTTCAGCTGCCTTAGAATTTATATTATTTTCTTAATTCTTGAGTGAAGAAGAAGCCAAAGAAAAAGTAAACTTCTTTCTAAATAAATAAATAAATAGAATCTTCAGTTATGTAAATTGCTTTATATAAAAATGTGGTGCACCCACAGCCCTCCTTCTATATGTAGATATGCACTTCATTATTTCAAATGCAAGACCACTTGAACTTTCTGAGAGGGCATTTCTTTCACATTACATTTAATTTCTTTCAATAAACAATTCTTTTTGACTAAAGAAGACTGGATCTACTGCACTATTATAAATGAAATATAGGAAATACCATGTAGCTGGACTATTTCAGATTTATCTGATGCAGTTAACAAATCATTTATATGCTATGAAAACAACAGGAACACTGAATCATGTGTTTTCACTTGATCATATCTATCAAACTCCAGTCTTATTATCTATCTTGGGTGCAGTAGAAAGAAAAAAATGTGTTCAACATTTCATACAATTCAGGCATTTTACTGATTTTTATTAACGTTATCTTTGAAGATTGGGTATTCCTAAACTCAAGGGACTTCAGTAGGGGAGAAAATCTTAAAAATCTAATCTAGGATTTGATACTGCTGTAACAACATATTTCAGGAATGCTTCCATCAAGAATTCTAATGGCTGTTCTGTTAACTAGACAGGGATTGGGAGATGCTTGTAGTTTGATAAAAAAGAACAGTATAACTAGTAGTGCACTGAATCTAATGTAGATGTGATGACAGTATTATCAATATGAAATATATGTAGTCTTACATGCAATTAAGTATTTTTAGTAGTGTACTACTCAGAAACTAAGTTAAACCACTGCTAATTGTGTTCAGGTAGCAGTAGCCAATACGAATCCTTTTTTTCTACCTGACCATTCATGATAACTGGAATGGAAATTTGCATGTTTCTTGGTTCTGCAAAAGTATCTTTATCAATCCACATGGCTGTGAGGTGATTAAAAAAAAACAAAATTACTATTTGTCTAGGCAAAATAACTTATCAAAAAAATAGGTTCGTATTTTAATTGTTTTGATAATATTGGATGGGCTGTTGTCATGGTTTCATTATTTCTGTTATTGGTATTCCACACCATAACATCATGTAGTACACTGGGAGTTAAAGAGTTAATGCTCCAGTTCCATGGACTGCCAATATTTCTGGATACCTTTCTCAGAAGAGAAAAAGAACCACATATCCCAGAAGACTTCACGTTTCCATTTACAGAGAAACAAAAAACTGCCACGTCACTATATTTTCCCTTTTATTTTTACAGCTCTTCTCTGCAGTGTATGCTCCCTAGCTGTCTTGCCTCCAGCATTAGAATAAGGCCTTCGGTTTTGGACACTCTCTCATTTTATTCGGCTTACTGTCTCCAATTCCAATTACATTTTATTACATTGTGTTATCTCACATTCTGCCTTCATATTTAGTAAATTAGTTTTCCCCCTTAGCTCATTGTCACTGTTCTGTTTAAAGGCCTATCTCCCTACCTTTTCTCTGTCCCCCCTTCCCCATTTCCTGGGGCATGGGTCCATGAGTTCCTTTGCACCATTAGTCTTAGAACTGGGCCTAATCATCCCAGCAACTGTTGACAGCTATTCTCAAATTTCCTAATATAAATCAGGCTACAACAAATATCTCTATAGTTTTGGCATGCAATCTTGCAAACAGCTATTATTTACAAAGACATTAGAAATAAGGACTTGAGAAAGTTAAGAAGGAAAGTGAAATACATCCATACTAAACTGATGCTTAAAAAACCCGCAATGCAACTTACTCATTTCTATAAACTGTTGCTCTCTAATACTGTGTCTCTCATTTTATACTGAACATTCCTCTTACAAACCACACTTTATTTTCATCTTCAGTCTAAGTTAAGAAATTTACAGATCTCACTGATATGTGTAATTATTACAAAGACATACTTCCAAATCACATTTAGGGGCCCTGATCTCAGCAAGTACACTGACAATACAAAGCTGGGAGGAGTGGCTGACACACCTGAAGGCTGTGCTGCCATTCAACAAGACCTGGACAGACTGGAGAGTTGGGCAGGAAGTAACCTGATGAGGTTTAACAAGAGTAAGTATAGTGTCTTGCACCTAGGGAGGAATAAAAGTATGCATGCATGGTAGGGGCTGACTTGATAGGAGCTCTGTGAAGAACCTGAGTGTTCTGGCAGACAACAGGTTGGCCAGGAGCCAGCAGTGTGCCCTTGTGGCCAAGAAGGCTAATGATATCCTGGGATGCATTAAAAAGAGCTTGGCCAGCAGTTCAAAGGAGTTGATCCTCCCCCTCAGCTCTGTACTGGTGAGGCCACACTTAGAATACTGTTTCCAGTTTTAGACTCCCCAGTTCAAAAAAGACAGGCATCTCCTAGAAGGAGTCCAATGGAGGGTCACAAAGATGATAAAGGGCCTGAAGCATTTCTTATATTAGGAAACACTGAGTAACCTGGGTCTATTCAGCCTGAGGAACAGAGGACTGAGGGAGGATTGGATTAATGTTTATAAATATATAAATGGAGGCGAGAGGCAAATGGATGAGGCTGGACTGTTCTTGGTAATCTGTAGCAATAGGACAAGGACAAATGGCCTAAAACTAGAATATAGATAGTTCCATGCAAACATGAGGAAAATCTTTCTTGTAAGGGTAATGGAGCACTGTAGCAGGTTGCCCAGAGAGGCTGTGGAGTCTTCTTCTATGGAGATATTCAAAATCTGCCTGGATGCCTACCTGTATGATCTACTATAGGGTACCTGCTTTAGACTGGGGGTTGAACTCAATGATTTCTTGAGGTCCCTTCCAACCCCTGCAATTCTGTGATTCTGTGACAGCAAACATCACAGTCCAAATGTCTGTCATTATAGTGTTTCAGCATTTGCCATTCCAAGCTGAATCAAAGACCATGTGCTTCCCTTCTTTCTTAGTATGCAACTAGGAAGACTGCAAGTTCTCTGAAGTGTCCATATATACTTCTAGACCTTAATATTACAATTATTTTTGTGCACTTCTTCATTAACTACATTCCTTTTGCAGGCATTTTGAAATGGACTGCAGGCCTTTTCAACTACTGATACCAAAGCCACATTATTTTCAAATGAGCCTCAGAGAGACTGCTTTGTCAGTGGCAGCTTGAGCCATTACGTTAACTTTCCTCATGCCAGTAATTTACACAGTCAATATGACTTGAGATACACGTATTAACAACCAAGAAATAATAGAAACTATCTACTGAGATAAAAAAATTCTTAATATTAATTAATATTTTCATTACCAGTCATCTCTGTAGTCTTAGATACACCATCAACTTTATTTCAGGAAGATTAACAGTATGATCATTACTACATTCCTGAAGTCCCTAGCATGTCCAGAACCTGATTCATCTTTGAGTCAGTCTGGTTTTTCATTCACATTGATTTCAAACTTTGCAAAACCGTGATCTATTATACAGAGCTTTAAGGATATTGCCTTAAGGAGGAAAAAAAATGAAAGCAAAATCTTTAATAAAGCATTTTTTTAATTAAATATGTTTTTTAATTTAATAAAGAAAAAGCACAGATTTTGAACAGGAATAATTATATCTTGCTCTTACAATACCGTTATTGCATTTTATGACCATATCTTACCGTTGGATTTGAAAATATTATTGCAGTTAAAGTTAGGAGTGACATAGCTGCCTAAGCAGTTGTGACACATATCCTCACGTAATTTTCATGTAATTTAGAATAATGCTGTGTAAATATGGGTAAAATTACATCACTGAAGTATTCTGTGATGTACTTCATATTTAAAGAATGATCAGAAACAATGCTGTTACTAGAAGAAGAAATCAGCGAAGAATCAAAATATTCCGGATAAAACTAAAATGGATAGTTCATTGAGTATTTCATTTACAGTTTATGTGTTACGAAATTTCTAATTGAATAGATGTGAATCATGACAAATTCGGTTAACCTTTGAATAAGAAACATCTTTATAGCGGATAATAAATGGAGGAAACAAAGCTTACCTTGTTTATTCATCTTGATTGGGCTGGAATGGATGAATTTATCCATCTTCTACTTATCATGATATTGATGAAGAATCATGACATTGACTGTTTATCATCACTATGGGGAAAAGAAAATATAAATATATAGTTTAGTTAAAAAGTGAAAAGCTTGTGAAGTACCTGCAAGTTTTAGAGGAAGAAAGATTTGGTTCTTTATTCTGCCTAAAACAACAAATCAGTTGACTTCCTGAAAACTCTACTCAGATACCATCAAGGTCACACTTATTCTAAGGACAGGGTTTTAAAATTATTAAAATATATTTCACCAATTTCAAAGAATAAAGGTGAAAATTGCTGTCTTAGATTTTTGATATGTATGATTAAGAATTCAAAGTGGTAGATAAACCAAAACCTAATATAATTAGAGAAAAGCTTAAGTTGTCATGTTTGTTATGGTATGCTAAAGGATATTACTACAATAGGACTTGTAGGTTGGACTGAGAGGCCAGTTTCCATATGTCTGGCCTTCTGGAGCAACACTAAGGAACAAGTTTTTTTCCAGAAAAAGAACCAGCCTTATACTGAACTGAAATTTTTCAGAAGGTCATGCCTGAGTGCATAGCGATAAATGAGATTTTGCCAGGATGCAGTAGACAGTAATTCCAAACCAAGTAACTTTCCAAAAAAATGGTAGTTCTTTCTCCTGAAGAGTATCATATTTAAGGATTACAATAGAGCTGCAATAACTATGCCAGTTCAGTAACTATTACAATTCATTGGGCTGAGGAATGCAATTAGGCTTTCGTAACGCCTTTGCTTCTAATTCATGATCATAGAATATCTATCAAGATATTTTCATCTTCTGTTATCTGCAACGCTACAAAAATATTTTTGGCAAATAATTTAATTCAGTCTTCTTGACTGAGGTTAACATGCTTATTTCAAGGGACATATGAATAATTAAGGTTGTGGTAGAAGACTCCAAAATTATTATACAGAAGGAGGACAAAGGACAATGTAAGTACCAGCTTTTTACTTTCAAAACTAAATTCAAACTCTTTTTAAGGTGAAAATGATCTCATTCTAATTTCCAACTGTTCTTATCACAAAACCATTACTCAACTGGCATGACATCTTGTTGATAAACCCAGGATTGACTAACAGGGATAGCACAACTAGCACTGAGATATATTGGCAGGATTGAGGGGTCCTGCCTGCAACTGGCTTGAACAGTGCTTTTCTTCAGTTTAATTCCACAAAATCTAGTGATTATCTAACCTAAAGGAAATCCCATGTGTCTTTGTGTTAGTGCAACAGAACTGAAATGAATAAAACTAAAAATTTGCCAATCAGCTATTAATAACTGCCAGACTTGAATAATTATCATTGTTAATGAAGTTTTCTTGGATTGTTTTGGGAAGGAGACAGCATGTCATCAAACTTCTTGATAAGGATAGTTTACAAGCTAAGCTAAATGGAAGCCTTATTCTGTGGAAGTAATACATAATACTGTCATTATAAAAGCTTCATGTTTGGCAGAACAATCATTTTCCCCCTTGATCATTCATTCTGGGATTTGTAAGACCCTGCAATTTTCAGATAGCAATGGCACAAGATCAAGGTTATTACTATTTTTTTATTAAGATAGCACTTTTTAACAAAAGGAGAGAAAGATAGAAACAGCCAGGCAGCAGTTGCACATGTGGTATTCATGTTTTGTAATAATTTCAGTCTGAATCCTGCCAATATCACTTCATCTCAAGCCACTTGCTGGGACACTGAGCACATCCATCCTCTCCTGTAGGCTTTATTTCTACCCAACAAAGAGACTATGCTTGGCTCCAGAGGCTGCTAGTCTTCAGTTTTATGGGCACAAAAACAACTCAAAATCTAGTGTGAATAGTGAATAGGAAAAACAAAACCCTGAGCAGTCAGTAGCAGGCACAGCATCATGGAGGGCCTCTCCATTAGTAAAGAGCAGCCTTGTAAAAATAATTTTTGGCAGAAACAAAACTTGCAGCACATTTGAGAAGGGAAATTTTCTAGAAAGGTTTCAGGATTTTTCATAGTTTATTCCAAGATCTTTTGACTAATACCCAATCTTTTTTAAGCGTGTACTTTACTCCCAGGTATCATTTACATCTTAATAAATTCCATCAGCTGTCTACCAGCAGCTTTGGTAGTATAATAACAACTGTCATTACGCATTATGAAAATATCAGAAAACCCAAGATATTACTGCTAAATAGGAAAGGACACTGCTTCAGGTTAGAAGAGCTACTATTCTTAAAAACACCAGTATAAGAAAAAAAATGCAGATTTGTAAAAGAGTGACAAAAATATGAAAAAAGTGCAGTTACTACAAAAAGTACAAAAATAAAATGTTTTGAAAGACATTTTAAATATATTTTTTACTTTATATTTTGTGTAACACAGAGTTCACGCATAGCACAGCTGTGACTGGTATTGCTGTTGATACTGTTATTGGGGTTGCAAGAACTGTTGTGACAGAACATAAAGGATTTCATGTACAAAAGACATTGAAGTATTTAGTCATTTACTGAATACATCACATTTCCTTTTTCTTGAGGTCATGCGTAATTTGAGGGTTATTTCCACACTATCCTAAGGGCATTTCTCTTGATTCTTAATGTACATAAGGAGCATGTAACTTGACTGCTTCTGAACATTCACCTAGTGCAGAAAGTAATTAACACTGAGGGTCTTAATGGCCCTGATTAGCTCCACCTAGGACCTCCACCCATAACGTCTGCCCATGCAGGGGCTTGGGCCTGGGCCAGGGACTGCTCACGTTTCTCTGTGCTGTATCAGCTTACCCTCTTTGTTTCTGTCCTGCCTGGGTCTTGGACTTAATTAAGGCTGGTGAGACATATGCCTCAAGGGCAGCAGCCCTTGCTCTACCTTGATAGCCTCTGTTACTGTTATACTTTAGGTAAATCTATGGAGATGGAACACCTAATTTTCCACACTGGATACTTAAACTCTTCATGGCATAGCTTGTTATTACCAGTAAAAGATTGAAAATACAGTAGTACTCTGGGGGTGAGAAAGAGACAAATAAATATACAGCATAAGGCTCTATCTCTAGAAAATGTAGAGCAAAGAAACCTTGTTTTATTTTTTTTTTTTAAATCAGAATAAGAAATGCAGTTTTAGTAGTTTCAAGATTTTTTAGTTTTTACATGCTTCAACCTATTGTCTCAGTAAGTATGATGAGTTAGAACAGCTGTTAGATCTTTCAAAAGCAAAAACCTTATTTGTCTGATGTGAAACTTCACTAAAAGTTCTTAAGGAAGATTTCTCTTTCTCCAAAGAACAGCCTGGAGTAGAAAGTACAGGAGGAGACCTTCTTCAATTTCAACAGAAATTTCCATTGTTTTTCCAGGAAGAGCACTTGGAAGAAAAGCACTTTAGAAGAAGGAGTCATGTATCATGTAGTAGGTGATACAGAAAGTAGCATGCCTCATTTTAGGGTCAGGCTGTGCTTTGAGATATTCAGAAAAGAATCACTTTGTACTCTATTACAAATGGACATTAAATCTAAAATCACACAGTTAACAGTCCTGTGAAGTGCTTATTTTGCACATTTGTTTTTTGGTGTTTAGTCAATTCTTTTTATGTGCAAAAAGGAAGCAGAATAACATGCATACACACAATCTTGTGTATTTTATGAAGATCTGGCTTTATACAGCCTGTAGGGAGTAAGCTTTATTCTCTTGCAGGCATTATCATTTTTGTTGGAGATTATAGAGAAAGAAAAAGCAGTTAACAGATGAGGGCTACATAAAGACACATAGTTTTTTATACATTACAAAATACATTAGCTCTTCTCAATTGGCATGAGCCACTCCTGCAACTTAAGCTGATGCATAAATTGTAAGGAAGAAGATATACAGCCAATACTGCATACAGCCAAATACTGCATTTGACTCCTCTTTTGGAATTTCTGAGTCACTCAAGCAGTCATAATAGATAGTAATGCAATCTAATTGTTTTGCTGATAAACCTGAAAGAGCTGTTATTAGAAGCAAATTAGGAAGAGACTTTTAGATTATTCTGCCACCCATATTTGAGTCTCAGTCAGTTAGATATCTTAATAAATAACAATTCCCTACAAAGAGATGGGGAAAATTGACTAAGCAAATGTCCAAAAAAACCCCAATAAGATGAAAAACTTCACAATTTGCCAAAGGTCAGGGTGGAAGCAATGATCTAAATCAGATCATTTTTTGTTTTCCTATTATTTTGCCTTTCAAGCATATTAAAAAGAAAAATTGTGGAACATTATTTTATTTTATTTTATTTCACTGTGGCCAGAGGCCATATCTTTGCAAAGATTTCATTTTGACTGCATGTAATCAGAGTCTGGAGGTAGCATAAAGCAAACAATTTGGTCAGAGGCAATCATCATGTAACCAGAGGCTTTTGTGGTCCTTTAGCTGTCTTGGATGTTTTAAATGAAGGTTAAAAGAAGAGTTGCTCTGTACAATGATGGTTGACTTCTTCACGACATTAATGCTTTCTTTCTCAGGGAACGTTATTAATTTATTACCTACATGGACAGATAGTAGTTCTATCTGTACTCTGGTTTTATTTTGTCTGATTTGCTCTGGCCAATTTGTATTTTGATGCAAGTTTTTAATCCAGCCCATCTGACGTGATGGTTAGTGGAGAAGCAAACCAACTATACAATATTCATTGCTCTGGATTATGTCTGTTTTCTAAGTCTGCCTTTTGGGATGTGTGATGCTGCATATATAAACTTGTATTAACTTTGTAGGATAAGGTAAATAGATTGAGTAACTTGAAGTAACACACTAACCAATCTAGTATATCTTTCAGTTACGTGACAGTGAAAGAGATGACAGTACAAGATTTGAAATTCAATCCATCGATAGCTCCATCATATTCTGAGCAGAGACGGCTGTTAGTCCAGTGTTCCTCTACTGTGCTAAATAATGTGGATTATATTTGCATTGGAAAAACTGAAATTTAAAACAATGTCTTGGCTTGCAAACAGCACTCAGCACAGAATGGTTACTTTTCAACCTTTTAAGTACAGACTCAGAGAGGAAATCACGTCATAAATCACTGCACATATGGTTACTGGCATTGACAATATATACAAAATTAACTGCACCTGATCATCTAATTCTCTTCTTTTAAAGATGACACTGAAATTCCTGCTGCCTAACACAAAAATAAAATAAACAATTGATAACATGATGCAATATAAGTTATAATGGTACACCCATTTCTTTTTAGTTGATCATCATTCAGACTTTAACAGTGTGATTAAAAAATTCAAAAAAATCCAAACACTTTTCTACAAAACATTCCCTTATAATGCTCTTTGAATCTCAAAATATAATTCTTTGCTCTCATCTATGAGACACAAGTGCCTGGTCTTTGGTCATAACAATTTATCTGCACATGTAGGATATTGTTCATAATGTATGTTTCATTCATACTACAATATAAACAAAAAGCATCAAAATATTTTAATTTAATTTAAATTTGCAGCTCTATATACATTTATTGCTGCTCATTTAAATTTATAAAGAGCTACTTATAAAAAATCTTGAATAGATTTCTTCAAACTTCAATGTATTATGTTTAGTATTACACATTATACAGTTTCTTTATTTTTTTGCTCAGTTGATCAGGTTGTGAAAAATTCATGAATATTTAGCTATTAAATGAAATGCAAAATTTTCTTTACCATTTTACTGAAAACTTGACATCTTAAAATACCATACGTACCATTAGTATTATAGTGCATTGTCATCTTATTGAAAAATGCTTCTAAAAAACAATATCACCATTCAGAGAAAAAAAATTGTCCGCCCAAGGCTATTAACTATAGTTCTACACATACATTAGTGACAAATAAGTGAAGCAGCCAATGCTCACAAAAGATGTCACTAAAATGCTAGGAAACAACTGTAACCATAGAAACCATTTCACACTGCAATCTGAACATCTTTTGTGAGTGTTTGACTAAAAATGAGATGCTGAAAATCATTAGGCTATCAAAAAATCTGAAGTCTCTTCAATGAAATTTACATATTTAAATATTTTGAAACCTGCAAAAACTTCAACACGATACTTTCATAAAATATTGTTTCAGCTCCTAGCCCTCAACCATCACTTTAGATACAATAACATGGATTATACAGATGATTACTTCCTCTCCTGAAGTCTACCCCTCCTGACCCTATCTTTCGTACATATACTAGAATAAGAACCATTGCATTTAAAAAACAACAACTGAGGTGAGAACTGTGGAAAATTTACGCAATTCTTCCTAATTCAAAATATTCACAGACACAGTATTCACCATCTCTGCTTACTGTTTTTTTTCCCTTCTTTTTCTGTTTTTTTTTATTTATTTATTTAGTGTATTTTTAAGATTAGCAATATTGTATACATTCATCCTGTCAGGTATAAAATTGTTCACAAACAATATAATTCCTGAATAACTAGTTTTCTCAACTGGTTTAAAAAAAACTGTGACATCTTATGAAGATTGTAAGTTTCTCTGTATCTTCCGCTCTTGGCTTATGGCTACCTAATAAAACTGGCCTATTAAATTCCTGCCTACAGATTAATACTAATTCCAGCCTTTTTATACAGTGACTGATCTTGTTCTGCAGTGAAAGAGACATATGTAAAAGCTCAGCCTTAGTTCTTTTCACAGTAGCATTCTATGTTGGTCTGAAAGTCTACTGTAGAAGTGCAAACCAAAAGGGTGTATGATGAAGTTTAATTCCTTAATACAACACATTTTAGTGCTACAAAGCACAGCCAATAACAGATACACTCTTGTCTGTAGAGAGGTTTTACTGATACTTACTGGAAAAATATTAGTAATTCTATATGTACACTAATTTATCATTAATGAACTATGATATTTTGGATATATGGATAATAGAATTGCCAAGGACTGAAATAGTCAGCACATTTATCTTGCATCTTCTTTCCATAGGCCCTGATGTTTTAGGTGCAAATGGTCAGTGCTAGTTAATCAAGACTACTAAGCTCTATTTCATTATTAGTTTAATAATATCTTTATGAAACATTTAGTTGGACAATGGACTTTGCAAGAATCATAGGAGAACTTCAAAATCCCCTTCTTCCCCCACCTTCTATTATTTGATAGTGGAGAAAGTCAGACTTCCAGGCCATTAATCTGAAGCTTTCACATAGTTTGTAATAAATATTACTTATATCTAACAAATAAGCTATCGCATTTTACAGCCTTAAAATCAGTTATTATTTTTATTAAGAAACTACACTGCAAATGGAAAAAGGCACAAGAAGGAGACATGAAGCAGTAAGCTCTTATTATGCAATTTTACAGCATTCACTGCATCAAGAAGAAGCTTCAAAGAATTATGCACAAGAGAACTGAAGTATTTTAAAAACTATCAAACTCATTCTGTAACCAGTAATTGGCTAATGTAATGTAGACATCAATGAAGCTTTGTTTGTATAAAAATTGTGCTGTGAAGTTAAAAAAATAACAACAGGAACAGAAAATGCAAGATTGTAAGACTATGCAATTCTAGAAGAAGTGTAATAAACATAAACATAAAAGTTAAAAAAACTTTTTTTTATTCTTAATACTTGCTATGAAAATTAATGGCCACACAACATTTTATAAAACAATTCATTTCAAGTAGTGGGATGTAATACCCTATGCAAGTACCCAATCATTTGTGTTTTAAATTATAGTGAGTTTTAATTTCTGAATGTAGCCTTTTCCTACATCATACCTTCACATATATTTACCGTTTGTTTTGGTAATTGTTGTTTGTCAGTAATATAAAACATGTACAGATGCTGGGGAGATGGAATACAATGGAATGCAGGATTTGGACAGGCTTATGTGCTTTTAGTAAATATTGTCTCCTATTGCTTTTGTTGGAGAGAAAATATTGTCCTGGATGGACAACTCCTGGATGGCCAGCATGTCGACATGTCATTCATCTACATTAGCTGGCCTTGACTTACAAGGTCCACTAGCTATTCATTCATTCATTTATTGCCTTGTTTGTTTGCTTCTTTAAATTTGGCTAAGACATATAGAATATTAGGAAGAATTTCATAGGCTTATTCTGTTATACATATATAATGTGTTATTTACTTTGTTTGCACACTTGAATATTCACACTAAATGATAATTCAGCTGTTTCAACAAAGAGACTGTTGGTATCTTTTCATAGTAAATACTACATACCTGTAACCATGCATAGCCAACAATGAATATACAGATTTCTATTCATACATTAATATACATTAATACATTAATATTCTGAAGTCTTTCAGCATCATATAAAATTTCTTTTAAAATAAAATTATTCAGAGATCATAGCATCTTAAATTCCTACAGATCATTTTGTAACTTAGATTTGAAAAAAAATTGATAGCCTTTATATTTATATTTGCAATAAATAGATATTTAACATATTTATTACCATATGAATTATTCAGTGAAACTCTTCACATAAAGATTAATGCCATCTTGGCAGAGTATGTACACAGTAGCATTTCAAATATTTTGTATAGACTCAAAACTGATGTTCTGGACTTCAAACTTCCTGTGCCCTTGTATCATTAAAAGATAGCATTATCATGTGTATGACAACTAGGCTGACTTGAAACAAAGTTTTATAACCTTTGCTAGTGGGCACGCCTTCACATTCAGTAATATGAGACACACTTCCAAACATAGTTGTTAGGAAACCACAAGTGTATATGCACTCCTCTGTTTTCTGTGATATGATACTCATAGGAGCATTTTCTGGTGTAAGATAAAGGTTGTTGCAATTTCTCTACATGCCAATCTTTTTAATTGCTTTTACTGCTCTGTCCTATTCTAGCACAATCACACTTCAGAAGTATTTTTCCTTGTTTAGGATAGAATGTCACTATCCAGGCACCTTTCAGACAAGTGCTGTTAAATTCTAAAATAGGGAAAGAGGTCCCTCATTCCACTTGAGATTTTTTTTGAACGTCTTCAGCAAATTCAAGTCTGCCCATGTCATACTAAGTTGCATCTCTATTTCTTGCAGTCTTCTAAGTAGATTCATGACATTTGAGTGATTAACTGTACTTCCACCTGTTTTGGTCTTTATAAAATGCTTGGTGTTATGTTTTTTCTATAACAGATCTGTAAAAAGATTAATATGACAAAGCTATACAATGGCCATATAAGAGTTCCTTGTAGCATCCATCCACCTAGAATTTTACCACCAGTCTAAGTTATTATGCAATATGTTTTGTTAACAAACACCACTCCCAATTCTCCAAACAAACAAATGACAACATGAAAACCAACAAGCAAAAAATAAAATCAAATAACTCAGGGAAAATAAATTATTTTATCCACGCAGTCACTTACTAAGGGATACTTCTTTTTCACAGACTCATGGAATCATTAAAGTTGGAAAAGACCTCAAAGGTCACCTAGTCCATCAACCCACCACAACCATGCCCACTAAACCATGACCCTAACTGCTAAATCTATACTTTTCTTGAAAACCTCCAGGGACAGTGACTACTCCACTTCCTCAGGTAGCCTGTTCCAGTGCATTACCAGTCTTTCCAAGAAGATTTTTTTTCCCAATATCGAACCTAACCCTCCCCTGGCACAACTTAAGACTATTACCTCTTCCTATCATTAGTTACCAACAGCCACCTTGCTACAACCTCCTTCCAGGTAGTTGTATAAAGTGATAAGGTCTTCCCTGTGCCTCCTCTTCTCCACAGTAAACAATAGCAGTTACTTTAGCTGCTCCTTCCAAGACTTGTGCTTAGGAACAATGCTGTTGCTGTCAGGTCAATCCTGAAGTGGTGTAGGGCCCTGATTTTGCCTCCACAAATGTGATCCAAATAAATTAAATAATATCATAAGACACAGTTCAGTATAATGTCTAGACAAAATGACCTTCAGAAAATGAAAAGGAATGGAACTGAAAACACATTTTCTCCTTCTGAACTTTGTTAATACATGATGAGCTACTGCAGTTAAGCATGCATCTCATTTTAAATGCTAGACATTATTCTGTAAAAATAACACAAAGTAGGCAAACTCTACCTAGTGTATGGAATAAACTAACTAGCTTTTAAACCAAATAATTCTTCAAATGCATACATCACCCAAAACAGGTACCAAAAAGGGGTAATTGCAAAAGGGGACAGGTTTTAGATACTTCCCAAGGAGCTTAATTGCACTGAGTTTCCAGCTTTTAAGCTTTCTCATATTTAAAATGTTAATATTTAATATTAACAGCTGAGCTAAACAAGCACAGAAATCTTATTCTTACTCTTAATTTAAAACATGGACCGAGTAATTGTGGTGATGGAATATGTTGAAATAAAAGATCTGCACTTTTATTTTATTTTATTTTTATTTTTCAGCTCTTCTATGTCACTAGCAGTGCAGTAAGTCCACTAGCATGGAATCATGCTTAGTGATTCAGTGTAACCAAAAACACATCTTGAACATCTTAAAAGTGGCAACATCTGATTTGACTGTCTTAAGTATCCATTATTTATGTTTTCACAGTCTACCAAATAACTTCACACAGCTTTTCTACTCCTTGAGTAGAAGTACTGGTGTCAACGTTACATAAGTTAAAATATTTATATGATAATTCAGTATTAAAAATTCTCAGTCAAATCAATGGTTTCAGCAGAGTTCTGATAGCTGCGCTTGTAAACAAACCAAACCTTCACAGCAAATTACCAGTCTGTCTGATCATCTGAGTTGCTAAAGTCAATGGAATCAAACTAGAGCATATGAAGAAACCGTTCCACATCTCAGCAACAAGAGTGTATTCATTGTATATGGAAAATATTCATCATTCTATTCTTAATGATACAGGATTTCCTTCTGATATTAAAATCACATTCAGTGAGTAGGCAAAAATATTCAATAGCATTCATAAATATTAATCCTGTTATTTCAGTCTCAGCTGTTATTTACTATCAAGCTCACAACAATAGATTCAAAGCCTGACTACAAATATGAGGACAAATACTGAAAAAACTCATTTCTTTCTCAAAACTATTTTCACTGAATGTTTTGATCATGTGATGAGACTGTAGAGCCATTTTGATTCACTACAGCAGATAACACTTTTCTCCTAATAACAGAAAAAGGAACAAATTCTACTTAATTTATCAATATGCTTTCACTTCTATAGGGTATCAGGAAAAGCCCTATCTATAATCCATTATTTTAGCAATGGCTAAATCTATATTAATTAACTACATGATTCAGGGCTTGAGTTCTGGCACTGTCACATAATTATACACATTGTTTAATGATTTGGTATATTTTTTGCCTAGATCAGCTAGCAGCCTTTATGCCAGGAAGGGGTACAGTTGCAAGATAGAATGGGCTGGGTACTGTTTCATGGGGAGGTTTCTGTGGGTAGTGGATAATGGATCAGCCTTTTTTGAGAAGGATATGAGTGAGAATTCATCTTGCTCTGTGGGCACCAGCCACACTTTGGTCTTGCCACTAGAGATGATGAAGAATCAATACCAGCAGAGACAGTCCAACTGATCCATATTTTCAAGAATAGAGGCTCTTTTAAAGTGTTTCATAGAGTTATGATGTTTAGAACATAGGAAATAAAGTGCTAAGATTCTTCCCTTACATTTGATCTGTGATTTTCTGGCACTGAATACTACATGTCTATAAATTTGGTAATACAGTGTAGCAAATTTCTCTAGCGTTACATTGTACATAAACAAGATGTACAGCTCAGAATCTTTTTATCATATGTTCTAATTTCCTGAATGTGCCTGAGTATCATTCTCTTGTTGGGGTATGCCAACCTTTGGGAATGCAATCAGACTGACAAATAACAAACCAGCAATTCCTTTTTCCCTTCTCACAGGTCTGAGACAGCCCTCAAACACTAATTAACAGCTTTGTGAACATTTCAGAAAAGAGATGGAAAGACAGAGGACACATAGAAAATGGTATTATACCCCGAGGATAATTGTAGATCTTCTAGATCTATCCATTATTTCTATTGTCAGTGAACTAGTGAGACAAATGCATACTTGAATGGAAATGACCCATCTCATTGGTAAGGATGTACTTAATTTTAATTTAAGCCTTACAATCTTACAAACATAAATCACAGAAGTTTATAAAATGAAACCAGAATCTTTAAAATTTGAATCTTTCACTAACTTCACATATTTATGGGTTTTGCTTAAACTGATCCAGGCGTTGCTGTACTGCACTTTCTTTCTCCATGAGTCATTCTCTCTTTCTTTTTCTTTTTTTTTTTTCTCT